>JAVIAB010000124.1:56855259-57395108 GCA_032433765.1 Megaustenia siamemsis
CTACAAATTATATTTAATGTTTCTTTAATGTTTAAATGGACCCTTCTAATTCTATTAGTGTCACACTATCACTCACTATCTTTTACTTCTTCTTCTACCTTTCAGCTCCCTGTGGAGCATAGGTCTTCAACAAACACTTTCCAAGTCGTTCTGTTTCTTCCCATTCTTGTAAGATCATTCCACGTCTTACCCATCATCTTCATCGCTGCTTCCATCTGTTTTCTTCCAAGAATATTTTGGTCTTCCTATTTGTCTTTTCCCTTGGGGATTCCAAAAAGGGCATGTTATGTAATACTCTCAGTTGTCTTTCGCAGTGTGTGTCCTACCCAGCGCTATCTTCTACGCTGTATCTCTTTATCCACTGGTATTTGACTGGTACTTTTTTTTTTAAATTCTATGTCAATGATTGTGTTCTGATATCTCCATCCTTTTATTTTGAAGAAAGCATCCATTAATGAAAGTCTGTATCTTCACCATTGTCATTTTTTTTGTCTTTCGCAGTGTGTGTCCTACCCAGCGCTATCTTCTACGCTGTATCTCTTTATCCACTGGTATTTGACTGGTACTTTTTAAAAATAATTCTATGTCAATGATTTTGTTCTGATATTTCCATCCTTTTATTTTGAAGAAAGCATCCATTAATGAAAATCTGTATCTTCACCATTGTCATTTTTGTTGTTTTCCATGTTTCACCGCCATATAATAGGACTCACTTAACTGTGGAGTGGAACATTTTTGTTTTTGTATTTAACCTAATTTCTTTTTATTTCCATGTTTCCCAGAACAACGAATGCTCCTCTTGCTTTTGAAATGCTTACTCTGACATCATTCTCTTTTCCTCCCTCTTTGTCTATATCAATGTCCAGATACATGTAAGATTCTGTACGTCTTATAGAGGCATTTCTCCTATTGTTATTTGGTTATTGCCAACTGCATAAATTCTCATAATTTTGGTCTTATCTCTATTTATTTTCAGTCCCATCTATTGTGATCTTTCATCAAGTATGTTCATTTTATCTTGCATCTGTTGATGATTATGTGATAGGAGAGCTATGTCATCAGCAAAGTCTAAGTCATTAAGTTGCTTGGTTAGTGACCACTGGATTCCATTTCTGTTGCTCTGAGTTATTTTCATAATTGACTCTATGGCTAGTAGTAAGAGAAATGGAGATGGAAGGCATCCCTGCCTTACTTAATTGTAGATTGTTGACTGAATTATTGTTCCAGGGCGACGCATCATGGATAGAGCATGAAGGTGGTTTCAATACACCAAAGAGACATTGAACATGACAACAGAAGAAATGGGAGATCTGGCTATAGACAGAGATTCTTTCAGACGGGCTGTGGTGAATACAACGTTCTGCAAAGGACATGGGATCTGATGATGACTGACTGCGTTGTCAAACGTAACTATCGATGTAAATACAATTGTTTCTCTGCATGTATCAAATGTTTAGCTGCAAATCACTGGCTTATTCCATAATAACCGTTCTTTTGCCAATAGGAACCATACATTTTAATAAAAGTTGCACAACTTCCAGGCTCCGTGAAAAAGGTACCAGAGATATTCCCTGAGGAAGAGAGAAGGAAATGAATAAGAGAACAGGCCACCCCATCTCATGAGGCTGAGGCTTAGTCCGTTGAAGTTAAGAAAACGTCATTACCCAACGGCAATTACATGGGACTATCTTTAGATAGATGGACTACTTCTTACACAATGAGGTCTTCTTTCTTTCTTTCGTTCTTTCTTTCGTTCTTTCTTTCTTTCCTTCTTTCTTTTTTTCTTTATTTTCTCGTTTCTTTCATGATGTTTATCCATCTTACTCTGGGTCTGTCTCTTCTCCCTTCTCTTTTAATACAGTGTATATGCTTTGTATGAACTCCGTAGCACGGCTTTAGATCCACAATGTAATATATACTTTTTTGTAATTTTGCCAGAGCAAAGGCCACATTTTATGGCCTATTATTTTCGATTTTAACTATAAAGGGTTCTTTAACTATACAGGGAATATAGTTTTAGTACATCTCATTCACCACATTAGCCCAAAAATCATGTGCCGAAGTTCTGTCAAAATTATGGTCATTAACACCATATTACTTATACGCCACTTGGCGGGACGGGGCTCTTTACTTTTTTTCTTTTTTACATTTATCTTCTTCTTCTTTACTTCTTCATTTGCCTTTCAGCGTTGAAGTGAGATATAATTTGCGGTCTTTTGCTCTTCTGTTCGCCTCCGCTGCTGTTATGTTGCTTAGTGCTTCTAATATTCCGTCAATCAATCTTTTTTCGTGGTCGGCGGCCCTTGTGTCTGGTGTTCTCTCAACGTTTAGTACACCTATCGCCATCCATAATAGTAAGCCTGCTGGCTGAAAGGGAATCCCTCGAAAAGCCGTAACTAGCATGAAGTTTACAACTATGCGAGAAGGAGCGGTTGTGGATAGAATAACGTTAGCAGTCTACATGAGATATAGCTGACAGCGTAACAGTAGTTTAAGGCTCTTTTGGGGTTTCCCTTTTAGCCTACAGGCTTACTTCTATAGTTGGTGATGGTGCACCTATGTTTTATTTTTAATCATCGGTACGAATTGGGAAACTCCGAAAGGAGAAACAAACATGTGTCTACATAAGAGACACGTATATTTTAACAGCAACTGAAAAAATCAGCAAACAAATAAGCGAAAACACATAGAACAATAGGCAGTCCAAACTTCGAGTTCATGCTCCTGGATACCACAACTTAACACTAGAGACTTCATCACCTCATACCCGATACCTCATCATTTGCCTGTCTGGCTGCTGGGGACCTGGTTACAATCAGTACCACATCTTTCAGCCGTGAGACAAATAATAATAAGATAATAAAGGTATTTTATTATAGTGGGAAAGGGAGCCGCGATAGCTCAGTAGCTAGTGAACTGGACTACAACGGACAAGGGGTAGGGTTCGATCCCAACCGACGGCTTCCGGGTTCACCCAGCCTTAAATGGGTACCGGATTTTTTCTGGGAAAGTAAAGCACCACGGGCGTAATACCGACCACATTACCCCAAAAATCATGCGCTGAAGGTCTATAAAATATACGGTCACTAACACCATATTTCCCTATACGCCACTTGGCCGGTGACGGGAGTACTTTCCTTTTTTTTTTATTATAGTGGGAAACTTCCAAGGCGATAATCGTCTTTCTGTTGTTGATTATTTGTCATTTTTTTCCCGAGCGCTGTAAACATGCCTACCTCTTCCTCTGAATTGATTCGCTTTCAGCCGTGACCACGGTCGGAGTAGGAAGGAATATGGCCGCTATCACCTGCCATGCACGTCGTAAGAGATGACTAAGGAGATTGGGATGAAGGTCTTCGCCGGTGCTCTGAAAAGCGCGCATCTGCGTTGAAATCTTCTTGAGTGCTCTGGCTAGTAGTTGGTGCTGGGGAACGTGCTGAGGAGGAAATCTGAGCACTATAGAGATGTCCGATGTGTAATGAAGATGATTCGTCGACTCATCGTCATCATCAAGTACCATGCCTGCTGGCATAGGTGATCATGTCTCTCCACAACTTTCGATCTCGATAGTTATTTACCATTTCTGTTGTTGACCTTCTGCCAAGCCATTCTCTTAAGCTGTCTGGCATCTTTGCTTTCCTCTATCTCTTCGTCCCTCAACTTTCCCAATTGTCACAATATATTTCAGCTGCTCCCTTCTCATTGCATGGCCAAAAAATGATGATTGTTTCTTCTTGTTTCGTGGACTTTACTGAACTAAACTTGAGCATACAGGCACGTGTGATCTGCCAGCACCTTGTTTTGGATATTCACTCTTCATATCATCTTCTCTGTTCACTCAATTCTTCCCTCCTCTCCCACACATCCATATTTCAAGGGTTTCAGTTTTCCATTTTTATTTTCTAATTTATTCAACATATTGCAAGTACCGAACCTTTCACTTCAAGTTGTATCTTCATATTTGTAATCTGAATTCAATATAGTTCCCCATCCCTGACCGCAACATTGCACCAGTCTCAATGCCTGCTCCAGAATGTGGACTGTCCCTTGCTCTCACGTGTGTAACATCCGCCGCTCGCACATTTGCCTCCCTCAGCACATCCTCAACAGTTATTAACATTTTTTTGTGTAGAACCGCATCAATGTGGCCTCCAGTCATCTCGTGCTGGTTATTGATCGCCCATTATCCGCTTCTTTGGAACATGATTGGCCTACACAAAACACTGAAGAATTATGGGTATTTTTTATGCGAGCAAAAAATGAACTAAAATTGATCGGAAATGAAATTTTCATTACTGGAATGTCGTTTTTCCTAGTCCAAGTCATATGATAGCATTACTGTTTCTAGTTATGTACAAATTTGCATTGTTTTGCTACGGAAACCCATAATGGGTACTTTGTTGCAAACGGGTGTTTTATCACCCGTATCAATGTTGTTTATTATCGCGTAGAAACAAAGTTGATTATCAGTTTAATGTGGCCATTTAATAAAATAACAAAAGGAGAATTATTGCGTTGAGCTGTTATGTTGATTTAATGCAACAGGAGCGAGGTGCTAGATTCAGGTTTCATGGCCAAGATGCACAACCAGTAATTAACCTGAGTACTGTCAGGGACCCACGGTTGACTGCTTGTTCTAGGATCAGTAAACAACAGCTGATCAAGACCCTGCTACATCTCCTAACGATGTTCCTGGAAAAAAAGACAATCTAATCTGGCCAGACGAGTAAGGATGGAAGAGGGAAGGCAGCTTGATATTCGAAAACACCATGCTGAAGTCGGATGTGTTGGACCGAAAGGCGCAAATATAACAGCCTAGACGCAAAACCACAACACAACGCATCTACGCTCTCTTGAAATCTTTCTAACGGCGAATAATGAAGAGGATTATTCAGTGCTTTAGTAGTCGTCGGGCGAACTCCTGAAAGAAGACAATATTCGGGTTGGTGATGTTGTGGGCTGCATGCCTTTCTTGATTTTCCTGGTTCTCTTGGGGGAATGGAACCTTCTCCATCCTAGTGGTTCTGTAATACTAGATCGTCTACAACCTACAGACTCTCCCAGTGAATGAACTTCGCAACACATTCAAGGGTTCCTCTGGTATTTAAACAATGTTCGTTATTACACCAATTATGACGGAAATTGTAACACTGTTTTCTTTGTTTTTTTTTCTTGTTTTAATCGCTTAGAGGTATACAGCCTACTCTTTACGATATTGCATCGATTTGACTCAAGGGAAGGGTGGATTACTCGAGAGGCTGCGAACATAAGTCGCATGCTCAGTGCATTCCAAGTGTATTGTATAACCCAAAATAAAAACCTGCCCCAACAAGGAATTCAACTGATATCCACTTGTTTAACAAACTACTAACTCATTTCATTCGGTAACGCACTAATCAACACCGAATAAAACAAGATAACACAAAATGCTAACGGAAATGTTGGTTTAAGAAATAATTGACCATGAGTACTATTTGAAAAGGTACACAATGATGGTGGCCAGTGCTTTTAAAACATTCATGTCTTGCATAGATCTCAATTACAATCTTTGTTTACAGCTTACGTACCTTATACAATTCAAAGAAAATCAAAGAATCAATAAAGTAGAGGAACAGAGCAATGGATATGCGCTTTGGCACTACATATGTAAGTTAAGTGCCAAGAGCCAACAAGTATGAGAAGATCCTGTTTAAAAAGTGTGTCCTAACGCGGAAAGTTTCAATGGCCACTAACTTCCGCATGCTTATTAAGATATGTACAATAAAGACTGAAAAACTTACCCTATTTCTATGGAGAACGGCTAACGTCGAATGATAAGCATATCAAACATAGCTTTAGCATTAAATAAAACTAACAGCTTTATCGTCTTTTTAACAACAAGGTACATTTTCGTATAATCTTGATTGCCTTCTCATTATTTTCATTTTGCACAATATTATTTTCAGTCCTACAACAACCCCTTGTATTAACTGCCCTCGAGCACATGCTCGGAAAAAGCTTAAATTACAAAGTGTGGAGTATAAGACAGCAATCTCACACCGTTTATTAAAACAAAATTAATAACAAAATAAAAGAAAGGGGTAATTCTGCCAGAGTGGCCAGGAGTGAGAGAAGTTGTTTCTGCATTGGCGCCACGAGGACTGATAACCTCCCATTAAGGGTGTTATTATCCCATTCATCCGCTCGTTATGAGACAATCCTCTCCGATGCCACAAGAGGGTCCATTATGACACATTTCACTGCGATGTGTCATCGTGCCACAGAATAATCCTGCTTTCCCAAAAGATCACGTGACCTAGTTCAGGGATGTTGTTCATGTGTCCATTAGTGAAAGGTTCGTACACAGCAAGGGAGTCGATTTGGAAACATATAAAGAGATCCAGACACACACAGAGAACATAATTTAGTTTAGTGGCAAATAAAAGTAACGCAGAAACAAAATAAGTCAACAGAAAGAATCACATTATAACCGCGGCCATAGAATCATAAAAGTAGTAAAATAATTGTAATAATATTAATAGCTTGTCCCCCTCCATTTCGTGAATTTATCAAATTCTACAGCGATACAGAAGCTAATTGGATGCATATAAACCGCCAAATGTAGAGAGAAAGAGGGGTCCCCGAAGACTGGCAGAAAGCATTGCTAGGTTACTAATTTTGAGAAAATAGCATCAATAAAAAAGACTGCAACACATACAGGGTTATACCATTATTAAGTTATTAAGTCATAGTGGAATTATTTACGAGCGAAAACTAGAGCAAAGAGTTAGACCAGTGTTTCCAGCATTTTTAGAGGCTTAACTCACTTTCATAATATTCAAACTACCCACGACCCCCATTATACAAAAACCTAGCATCATGTGACCTTCTAAATTAATTACGACTCCATTATACAATTACCAAGTATCTTGTGACCTTCTAAATTAATTACGACTCCATTATACAATAACCTAGCATCTTGTGACCTTCTAAATTAAATACGACTCCATAATACAATTACCAAGTATCTTGTGACCTTCTAAATTAATTACGACTCCATTATACAATAACCTAGCATCTTGTGACCTTCTAAATTAATTACGACCCCATTATACAGTTAGCAAGTATCTTGTGTCCTTCTTAATTAATTACGACCTCGTTATACAATTGCCAAGTAACTTGGGACCTTCTAAATTAATTACGACCTCGCTTTACAATTACCAAGTATTTTGTGACCTTCTAAATTAATTACGACCTCGCTTTACAATTACCAAGTATTTTGTGACCTTCTAAATTAATTACAACCTCGTTCAACAATTACCAAGTATTTTGTGACCTTCTAAATTAATTACGACCCCTTTATAAAAAATTACCAAGTATCTTGTGAGCTTCTAAATTAATTACGGCCCCATTATAAAATTATCAAGTATCTTGTGACCTACTAAATTCATTACGACCCCATTATAAAATTACCAAGTATCTTGTGACCTACTAAATTAATTACGGCCCCATTATAAAATTACCAAGCATCTTGTGACCTACTAAATTAATTACGGCCCCATTATAAAATTACCAAGTATCTTGTGACCTACTAAATTAATTACGGCCCCATTATAAAATTACCAAGTATCTTGTGACCTACTAAATTAATTACGGCCCCATTATAAAATTACCAAGTATCTTGTGACCTACTAAATTAACGACCAAATTTTATATTTACAATAAATAAGTTCATTGTGACTGACCTTTCTAACTGCCAAGTACTTATATAAGCAAGTAAAATCGCAACTCGTTCTTATAATTACAAAGCAACCTGTACCCTCTGATATAACGGCCAAGTGACTCGCCCACGATATTCTTTATAACAACCAAGTGACTCGCCCACGATATTCTTTATAACAACCAAGTAACTCGCCCACGATATTCTTTATAACAACCAAGTAACTCGACCACGATATTCTTTATAACAACCAAGTAACTCGCCCACGATATTCTTTATAACAGCCAAGTAACTCGCCCACGATATTCTTTATAACAACCAAGTAACTCGCCCACGATATTCTTTATAACAACCAAGTAACTCGTCCACGATATTCTTTATAACAGTCAAGTAACTCGCCCACGATATTCTTTATAACAACCAAGTAACTCGTCCACGATATTCTTTATAACAGCCAAGTGACTCGCCCACGATATTCTTTATAACAACCAAGTAACTCGCCCACGATATTCTTTATAACAACCAAGTAACTCGCCCACGACATTCTTTATAACAGCCAAGTAACTCGCCCACGATATTCTTTATAACAACCAAGTAACTCGCCCACGATATTCTTTATAACAACCAAGTAACTCGTCCACGATATTCTTTATAACAGTCAAGTAACTCGCCCACGATATTCTTTATAACAACCAAGTAACTCGCCCACGATATTCTTTATAACAACCAAGTAACTCGCCCACGATATTCTTTATAACAACCAAGTAACTCGTCCACGATATTCTTTATAACAGTCAAGTAACTCGCCCACGATATTCTTTATAACAACCAAGTAACTCGCCCACGATATTCTTTATAACAACCAAGTAACTCGCCTACGATATTCTTTATAACAACCAAGCAACTCGCCCACGATATTCTTTATAACAGTCATGTAACTCGCCCACGATATTCTTTATAACAGCCAAGTAACTCGCCCACGATATTCTTTATAACAACCAAGTAACTCGCCCACGATATTCTTTATAACAGTCATGTAACTCGCCCACGATATTCTTTATAACAGCCAAGTAACTCGCCCACGATATTCTTTATAACAACCAAGTAACTCGCCCACGATATTCTTTATAACAGTCATGTAACTCGCCCACGATATTCTTTATAACAACCAAGTAACTCGCCCACGATATTCTTTATAACAACCAAGTAACTCGCCCACGATATTCTTTATAACAACCAAGCAACTCGCCCACGATATTCTTTATAACAACCAAGTAACTCGCCCACGATATTCTTTATAACAACCAAGTAACTCGCCCACGATATTCTTTATAACAGTCAAGTAACTCGCCCACGATATTCTTTATAACAGTCATGTAACTCGCCCACGATATTCTTTATAACAACCAAGTAACTCGCCCACGATATTCTTTATAACAACCAAGTAACTCGCCCACGATATTCTTTATAACAACCAAGCAACTCGCCCACGATATTCTTTATAACAGTCAAGTAACTCGCCCACGATATTCTTTATAACAGTCATGTAACTCGCTCACGATATTCTTTATAACAGCCAAGTAACTCGCCCACGATATTCTTTATAACAACCAAGTAACTCGCCCACGATATTCTTTATAACAGCCAAGCAACTCGCCCACGATATTCTTTATAACAGTCATGTAACTCGCCCACGATATTCTTTATAACAGCCATGTAACTCGCTCACGATATTCTACATCACAATCAAGCAGCCTGGAACTTCTATTCTGTAAAAAATAATAATAATAATAATAATAATAATAATAATAATAATAATAATAATAATAATAATAAGCCGTAAAAACTTCACAAACATGAGGCAAAGTAAAGAAGGTGAAGTCCAAAATATACTTGGAGAAGACAGTGAAAGTAAAGATATAAATGATGAGGAAGACATGGAACGATCTTAAGAGAATAAAAAGGAAAAGGACGGAAATGAATGTCTTTGTTGAAGACTTTTGTTCCATGGGGAGTTGAATGTCTTTTGTTGAAGACTTTTGTTCCATGGGGAGTTGAATGTCTTTTGTTGAAGACCTTGGCTCTATAGAGAGTTGAATGTCTTTTGTTGAAGACCTTGGCTCTATAGAGAGTTGAATGTCTTTGTTGAAGACTTTTGTTCCATGGGGAGTTGAATGTCTTTTGTTGAAGACCTTGGCTCTATAGAGAGTTGAATGTCTTTTGTTGAAGACTTTTGTTCCATGGGGAGTTGAATGTCTTTTGTTGAAGACCTTGGCTCTATAGAGAGTTGAATGTCTTTGTTGAAGACTTTTGTTCCATAGGGAGTTGAATGTCTTTTGTTGAAGACCTTGGCTCTATTGAGAGTTGAATGTCTTTTGTTGAAGACCTTGGCTCTATAGAGAGTTGAATGTCTTTGTTGAAGACTTTTGTTCCATGGGGAGTTGAATGTCTTTTGTTGAAGACCTTGGCTCTATAGAGAGTTGAATGTCTTTGTTGAAGACTTTTGTTCCATAGGGAGTTGAATGTCTTTTGTTGAAGACCTTGGCTCTATAGAGAGTTGAATGTCTTTTGTTGAAGACCTTGGCTCTATAGAGAGTTGAATGTCTTTGTTGAAGACTTTTGTTCCATGGGGAGTTGAATGTCTTTTGTTGAAGACCTTGGCTCTATAGAGAGTTGAATGTCTTTGTTGAAGACTTTTGTTCCATGGGGAGTTGAATGTCTTTTGCTGAAGACCTTGGCTCTATAGAGAGTTGAATGTCTTTGTTGAAGAATTTTGTTCCATAGGGAGTTGAATGTCTTTTGTTGAAGACCTTGGCTCTATAGAGAGTTGAATGTCTTTGTTGAAGACTTTTGTTCCATGGGGAGTTGAATGTCTTTTGTTGAAGACCTTGGCTCTATAGAGAGTTGAATGTCTTTGTTGAAGACTTTTGTTCCATGGGGAGTTGAATGTCTTTTGTTGAAGACCTTGGCTCTATAGAGAGTTGAATGTCTTTGTTGAAGAATTTTGTTCCATAGGGAGTTGAATGTCTTTTGTTGAAGACCTTGGCTCTATAGAGAGTTGAATGTCTTTGTTGAAGACTTTTGTTCCATGGGGAGTTGAATGTCTTTTGTTGAAGACCTTGGCTCTATAGAGAGTTGAATGTCTTTGTTGAAGAATTTTGTTCCATAGGGAGTTGAATGTCTTTTGTTGAATACCTTTGCTCTATAGAGAGTTGAATGTCTTTGTTGAAGAATTTTGTTCCATAGGGAGTTGAATGTCTTTTGTTGAAGACCTTTGCTCTGTAGAGAGTTGAATGTCTTTGTTGAAGACCTTTGCTCCATAGGGAGTTGAAAAAAAGAAAATGAACATGCCAGTCTATTGTGTTAACCGAAGTAACTTGTGACAGTTGTATAATAGACGCGCACACGCGCAAAGAGACACACAAATACATAGGCATACATTGATGAAGCTACGAAGATAAATATTAACGGAAAGTACAGTGAAGCCAGTACTTGAATCGTGAGACAGAACATAACTCAATGAGTGAACTACTTATCATTGATGAGTAGTGGCTAAGCGTCAACATAACTGTACCATGTTTATCTTGTGGAAGGCACAGCATGCACCGTTTATCGTTTATCATCATCAAGTACCGAGTCTACTGGCGTAGGTGGTCACGTCTCTCCACAACTTTCGATCTCAACATATATTTATCATTTATGTTGTTGACTTTCTGCCAAGCCATTCTTTTAAGCTGTCTGGTATCTTTTCTCTTTGCTTCCCTCTATCTCTTCGTTCCTTAATTTTCCAATATATCCCAGCTGTTCTCTTCTCATTACGTGGCCAAAAACAAAGATTGTTCCTTCCTAATATTAGAAATTAGCTCTCTTTTTGCTTTGGCCTCTTTCAGAACGTTTTCATTACCCTTCTTAGCTGTCTATGGTATTCTCAACATTCGTATGAAAAACCACATGTCTACAACCTCCAGTGATTTCTTTGTCTGTTGTCCTATTGCCCATGATCCACATCCATATGTTAAGACTGACTCTACATAACATTTAAGAACTCTTGTTTTTGTTTCTATTGTCAAAAATGGATTGCACAGTATCTTCCTCATTTTTTTGGAAAGCTGTTGCCTGAGCCATTCTTCATCTCACCTCCGTTGTACACCAACCATCTGTGGTAAACATTGTCCCCAAATATTTAAATTCATTGACCAGTTTTCATATTATCGTTGATACATTCCTTGATTTATTCATTTTGTCCATGAAGATAAAACACACACTCTTCTTCCAGTATACGCTCAAAGTCATTAGAAGAAACTGTATCTTAAAATAAACAATACTTTAAAAAACGATATTTTGTGGTGACAAAATTGAATGTGCATCCACAGAACGCTCTCAGAATTGTCAATCTTTTATCTTTTTGTTACGAGCATTAACTACCAAAGGGAGCCGCGATAGCTCAGTGGTTAGTGAACTGGACTACAAAGGATAAGAGGTAGGATTCGATCCCAACCGACTCTTTACTTACTTCACAACACGTTTTTGGGTGATAGGTAACGGTACCATCCACAGCCCAAGGCGCATGGGATCGATGGTGTTAGTGTCCACATTTTGTCAATCACGAACGCACCTTATATGGGCGTTGAGGTCAGTATCACGCCAGGCCGACTTACTACCTTGGAAATATCGCTGGTATCCACTTTCAGATGTTGGGTTAACCTTTAAGTTTAGATGGGCGAGGAAACAAAAATGGTCACATCTAGGAACTGAGCTGGCCCCTTCTGGTATGCAGCGAGTACACTAACCACTCAGAAGAAGTGACTTCTTTATGTGATCGGTATTATGTCACGTTTTTTTTTTTCTCAGGCTATTCAGCACCCATTTAAGGCTGGGTGAACACCGGAATGGCGAGATTTCATAAAAGATCTTTACAAGGATTGAAAACTGCTAGAATAAAAATTTAGATAAGAGAAAGAGTGTCTGGATTATGCCTTATGTGCCGGCTATAGCTTGAAAGGTCAATAAATAGATAGAACACCTTAAGCCCTCTCGAACAGGATAGAACTCGTAACCTCAACGATCCAGCTAACAGTGCTCTACTGCGGCTGCGAGTGTAAGCAAAACGGCAGATTAAATAAAAAAAAAAAAGATCATATTCATCATCATCGTGTGTTCTCCTCATCAATGGTTGGCTACTCTCGGGAGCCATTTCACTCTATCGTGTTACCTTGATGGAACATTTTGTTATATATTCTCATGTCCATCTCTTGATATTGCCAGTCCACTTTCGTCTTTGTCTGCTTCTTGTTCGCTTACCATATAATTTCACCTTCGGAATGACTCCCAATAAACTATTCATCATTATCATCACCAGGTCGTTTGTCCTTTGAAGAACGTTGCATTCACAACGGCCCGTCTGAAAGATTCTCTGTCTCTAGCGAGATCTCCCACTTCATCTGTTGTCACGTTCAAAGTCTCCTATACGTCTTGAAACTACCTTCTTAGTAAGCCCCTGATGTCTCGCCCAGGAACCATGCCTTCCACTATTGTTCTTTCCAGCCCGTTGTGTCATTCCACGTGGCCTAATTATTTTAATTTCTGTAGCATGGTGTTTATAAGAGACTTCTTTTTAATGTTTAGATATTTTAATATCGTTATTGCTCGGTTTTGTTTATTCTCCAATGCATCTTAAGGCTTTTTCTGTAGCATTTTATAGTAAGCTATTATGTGTCCAAAAAATTCATCTGTCTTTTCAGGAAATGTGTTGAATAGTTGCGTCCTCACTTCAGCTGTTTCAAAACTTCATTATTGATTTTCTTCTCTGCTGCCAAATTGTACCTAAGCCATTATAGATCCATATTTTAAAGATTCTAATTTCTTTCCTTGAAAGAAGCAATCAACATTTTTTGGGCACATCATGAGAAGAGGAAGGGTAAAGGTAGAGTACGAGACTTGAACCGGCGTCTTAGCACGCGAGTTTACACGCATATGTGCTCGGCCGCCTATCCAGAAATGTTCGGAGATTTCTGTATAGTGTCGCCTCAAGCATCGAAACTCAGATGCGAAGCAACATTCCTCACCTTCCCAGGGTAATACCCTGGTACCCATTTCTGCCAACGGCTGGGTCGACCGTGGGGGTATTTTTTTTTCCAACCACGAGTACAATTCACACTGCTCCCAGCGGGAATCGAACACGGGTTGTCCGAACGTCGGTAGTCCAGTCGGGTGGTTTTCCCAACTCGGCTACAGAGGCCCCCATTTTGTTTATTTTCCTTGAATAATAGTATTTGCCTGTCGTGTTGATCTTTGTATATATTTTTTTGGGTACATGATGAAGACTCTTAGCCGCAACTTCGCTGTTTGTCTCGTCTTTCTAATTGTTTAGCTGCTAGCTACAACCCCATGTTTATTTTATATTTTTGTATAACAGATTTCCTGATGACGTCGACACTTTTACTCCTACATTTTATTTTCTTTAATCTAGTCAGCTAGGCTCCTTTATTAATACACACACGAATTCACGCACACATACACACACACGCACACATTTACAAGCACCTTCGTAACACTCGACTCGATGCCACTCCAATTATAAAAATACAAACAATTGGAAACTATCCACGCGTGACATCATAATTACAACCAACTTTAAGGAGAAACCCGCAGATTTTTGGATCACAATCAAAACTCGCAGATTTTGGGATCACAATCAAACCCCCCAGATTTTGGGATCACAATCAAAACCCCCAGATTTTGGGATCACAATAAAAACCCCCAGATTTTGGGATCACAATCGAAACCCCCAGATTTTGGGATCACAATCAAAACTCGAAGATTTTGGGATCACAATCAAAACAACCCAGATTTTTGGACCGCAATCAAAACTCGAAGATTTTGGGATCGCAATCAATACCCGCAGATTTTGGGATCGCAATCAAAACTCGCAGATTTTGGGATCGCAATCAAAACCCTCTTTACATGTTCACCGTAAGCATTTGTTCACATAGCGCAGACCTTCAAATTCACACGCCACATTAACTCTTTCTGTACGTTTCGACGCACCATGCCGACTTCAGTCACGTACGCTGCGTCACTCTCAATTTGATTAGTGTAAACTGTCAACAAACCATTTTCTTTTTATAGGTCTTATATCATCTTGGTATTGGTGAAATCTAATCCCTTGTTTAATTATCTAAAAATTCATATATATTGTGATACGTGTTAGATAAATATGAACACGTAGATTAATTTTAAAATAATATGATAAATTGTGTCTCTGAAATCTCTACCGTTAAATTGATAAAAACCTTCCATACTGAAAGAGTTAAGTGGGAATGTCTTGAGGGTTATATTCTCATCTTTGATGCCTTCATCGCGTGGGTTCATATTGAATGTTTTTTTTTTCCTCCTATACGCTGTTGTTACGTTATTGACGCTAAAATTGTTTTGAGCGCTGTCTCGGTCTCATCGCTTGTTTTCTTTTGTTTAGGGAGTCAAGGAAAGTCCAGAAATTTGGATGAAAATTAAAATGAAAAAAATGGAAAATGTATGTTTACAGATTTACGCAGACGAGACCAAACCAAAAGCAGAACGACGCCTCGGCCCTGTAGGCATTCAGATGAATCAGTAAACAACAACATGACATCAAACTATGAGAAGAGGAAAGTTGGAATACTTGGTTACAATTGGCAAAATAAAAGGAAAGAGAGATCGCGGACGACAAAGAGAGAAAATACTGGATAGCTTGGTGTCATGGCATGGAAAACAGTCAACAACAGAACTCATACGATGCACTTTGGATAGAAGATTGTGGAAGGACATGATCGCCAACGCCAACCGGTACGGTACATGATGATGATGAATTTCTTTTTCCTATATTCCATATCATCATCATTCCTCTTTTTCCACTGTCAAACATTGTCACTATCTAAATTAGAAGAGACAAAGATTGCAATGGTAGATGGCTGGAATAATGTCAAAAGGAGAGATTGAATGACAATGATTGAAGAAACATGTAAACTTAAAACATCTTTTCAAAAAAACTTGTAAACTTAAAGCATCTTTCCAAAGAAACTCGTAAACTTAAAGCATCTTTAAATAGAAACTCGTAAACTTAAAGCATCTTTCCAAAGAAACTCGTAAACTTAAAGCATCTTTAAATAGAAACTCGTAAACTTAAAGCATCTTTCGAAAGAAACTTGTAACCTTAAAGCATCTTTAAATAGAAACTCGTAAACTTAAAGCATCTTTCGAAAGAAACTTGTAACCTTATAGCATCTTTCCAAAGAAACTTGTAAACTTAAAGCATCTTTCCAACGAAACTTGTAAACTTAAAGTATCTTTCCAAAGAAACTTGTAAACTTAAAGCATCTTTCCAAAGAAACTTGTAAACTTAAAGCATCTTTCCAAAGCAGCTTGTAACCTTAAAGCATCTTTCCCAAGATCTTCTAAACTTAAAACATCTTTCCCAAGAAGCTTGTAAACTTAAAGCATCTTTCCAAAGAAACTTGTAAACTTAAATCATCTTTCCAAAGAAGCTCGTAAACTTAAAGCATCTTTCCCAAGAAACTTGTAAACTTAAAGCACCTTTCCCAAGAAGCTCGTAACTTTTCTGTGACGCAGCGTACATCTTTTCACATAAACCCTTACGCCTGAAACATATTTCATTAAAAAAAAAAAACTTATATTAAAACCTTTGCTCTTTAAACTTAAAAGGGATTCGGGTTCAATTAAATTTCCAGATGAGGCAATTTTACTGTCATGTTACATTTCATCGTACTAGATTATGTTAAATGTTATCGCACTAAGTCACATCATTTTGAATTGAGGTGGCCAGTGCTCCTATTCGCTGTCAGCACATTCCCCTACTTAATGAGCCATCTATCCAACCCCTTTTCTGCTGTGTCGCCTGAAGAGAGTCAAGCTTTGGTCTACCTACCGCCAAGCCAGCTTGCTACCACGGCACCACTAGATTATATTTCTGAAATGCTCTGATGAGTAATACATACATATAACATATCAGCAAAAAACCGCGGCGCATACAAACCGACTCTCTCGCTGAGGCTAATACGGTTGCTCAGTACATGGTTGATCCATGTGGTACGACATTTAGGTCACGTACGTGTACATTACTGAAACATGACAAATCAGTAGAACTGAGCAACGTAGCTAGATCTGATAAAGAAAGGTCAATATTGATGTAGCTGTCCTTGTTAGAAATCAGCGAACCAGAGCAATATATTGCCTACCTGGTCTTCTTTTTCTTGTTAGCCATAAAAAAAAAAAAAGTATTTTGTTGCGCAGTGACGCAGTTTACAACTAACTTCGTCGCCAATCTTTCATTTCAACACAAACGCGTTCATTATGGAGTAAAGGGATAGAATGTGAAACTGCTGTAAAGCTGATGATAAGATTTAAAAGAAAAAAAAGTGGTATGGTTACAGATTTACGTCGGCGATGGGGCCCTGTAGCTGTAACCACTTGCCCCTTTTTTTTCATTTAATTAGATCTCATCAGGGAAGGCATGTAAGAACGGGTATTACCCATCAACTTCAATCCCTTGTTTTGTTAGGCTGACTGGCCTCTATCACCAGATAGATGTTCGTTAAATCAGATACCAGCAGAAGGTATTATTCTGGGCTCGTCCTTGCTGACAATGAACTAAAAGCCATTCTCATCCCTAGTCTTGCAGTAGTTAGACCCGGTGTCAATCCTATCTGAAAACGGCGACAGATATGAGTTTCCGTGTGCACTCGCGCACGTTACAGAACTTTTGGTATGAAAAACTGAAAAGTGTGCGCCAGAGTTGCTACAGCAAGCGCAAAAATTGTCAATCAGATCTACATAAGCCAAAGGAAGACGGGTTTTTAAAAATAATTTGCGTTCGCCAGCCTTTACCTCTGACGAAGTCCCTAGAGACTAGGAACTGAATTTTGCGTGTTAATTCGTTTTTCCCTGACAGCCGTGTGCACAGGGGTCCTTCGCCGCACAGGCAGATAACTCCGTCTTCGGAGGTACTCATATTTTTTCCGTCGATGAGTAATTGACATTTCAAGCCGGGCCTCGCTGCTGAGACCATAGCGGTTGCCGCATAGAGAAAGCATAAAAAAAAATCCCAACTGGTGCAGCCAGGATTTGAACCCACAACCACTCTGTCTCGAGGCCGGCGTCTTGCCTCGAGGCCGGCGTCTTGCCTCGAGAC
Source organism: Megaustenia siamemsis (assembly GCA_032433765.1). Taxonomy (NCBI): domain Eukaryota; kingdom Metazoa; phylum Mollusca; class Gastropoda; order Stylommatophora; family Ariophantidae; genus Megaustenia; species Megaustenia siamemsis. Next base: position 56,873,145 of record JAVIAB010000124.1, read on the forward strand.
CAACCAGTTCCCCCGAAGACGGATATGTCGGGACGAAAGGCGCATCCACACCCATTTAAAAGTTGAACACTAAAGAAGATGAAAAACCATACAAGTAAAAGAAAGTGAGCTCAATGATCATCGTGGGAACTACTTTGCTAATGTCCAATTTTACTGTTTCCTATCCGCTTATATTTGGGCGGGAGGGGATGTGGCCAACACTACGCCAGGTCGTCGTTCACCTCGACCATTAAAACGGTGCAATCAATGAAATGTTTTTCTTTACTCGCTAAAGAAAAAAATGCAGTGGGCACAAATAAATATAAAACACAACAGGGTTATATAATAAATTTACTTATCTATTGTCTTCAGAAAGAAACAATCAACATTATTCGGGCACATCATGAGAAGAGGGAAGTTGGAATACTTGGTTACAACAGGCAAAATACAAGGAAAGTGAGATCGCGGACGACAAAGATAGAAAGTACTAAATAGCTTGGTGTCATGGCATGGCAAACTGTTACCAACAGAACTGATACGATGCACTGTATATAGAAGATTGTGAAAGGACATGATCGTCAACCGGTATGGCACATGATGAAGATGATCATGATGATGATGATGATGATGATGATCTATTGTCCTTCAGGGCCGAAGAAGGCAAATAGGTCAGTTTCTGGACTCTCCATGTCATACGGTCTTTACTTGTGCGCACACAGTAATAATTTCCATTATCAGCATTGGGGTGTCTGTTCTGATGTCACATGAAGATCTCAGCGCAGTGAACGAGCTTCGTAGCACCGGCGATGACCTCCAGGATAACTTCAGAAAGCTAGTTCGTTGTTTGTGAAGGTGGTAAGGATTGTACTTTTCTGTGTGTACATTTGTCACGGCAGTGCAATACAAAATAACATTATTATTTTCAACTGATACATATTATTTTAATATATTATTTGCTCAAATTGAACAAAGGATCTCTTTTTATCGCCCGTCTCCATTGGGACTAGGCGCTCGATCTAATTCATTTTCAGTCCTTGATTCATCATCATCGAGTGCCGTCTCCGCAACGAAGGTTGGCTACCATGGAGCGCCATTCTGCTCTGTCTCTTGCTTTGATGGTGCAGGTTGTCATAGGTTGATTTGTCCATCTTTTGATGTTACTCGTCCATGTTAGTCTTAGTCTGCCTCTTTTACCTTGTATTTTCCCATCCAGGATTACTTTTAGTACACTATTGTGTCTTTTAACATGGCCCAAAATTGCATTTGTCTTGTTTGAATTGTGCTTAGTAGTTCTCTTTTCATTTTTAGTTGTTTTAAGACTTCATCGTTTGTTTTCTTTTCCTTCCATCCAATTCTACCTATTCTTTTATAAATCCACATTTTAAAGGCTTCAATTCTCTGTTCTGTTTTCTTGTCTAATGTCCATCTTTCTGCACCATATAGGAATATTGAGATGATGTAACATTTTGCTATTCTTAGTTTTAGCCCCGGTGTTATTTGTTTTGATGTTATTATGTTCTTCATGATAATAAAATTACTTTTTGTCATTCCTATTCTTTTGTTTATTAGTCCTTGCTTATTAAATGTTATTTACACATGAATTACCTTTCTAATATTATATTTAGGGTTTTTCAATTATTTTGCTTCAAAGTTCTGGACCAGCTACAGTACAATGCGTTGGTTTCTCAACAAAAAAAAAAAAAGGATAAAGCGAGTTTAATAAGAAAGGACAGACAACGGGCCTAAAGAGAATACAAATAAGTGACAGTCGATGGACAGTAGAAGAAAGGTAAATAAAAGAAAGACTATGGACATATATCATCAAGGAAGAAAAATTAAATAAGAGGAATACCATGGGAAGCACCATGGAGGATAGACAAATAAGAGGAGTACCATGGACATCACCGTGGGGGATAGACAAATAATGGGAATAACATGGGACGGAATCATGGAGGATATACAAATAAGATAAAGTCTACAGACACAATTACAAAGAAAAGGTAAATAAGAGGAAGACAAAGGACAGCACAATAAACAACAGTGAATGTGGAATGAAAAGCGGAGGCCAAACTTCGGCACTCTGTGAATTATGGTCAGAACTAGACAAGACTGTAGTGACTTGTTGCTCTCACACGGACGCTATAGGACTGATGATTAATGGTTGGCGATCGTGGAAGAAAACAAGAAGATAGCAGAAGCAGAAGAAAAGAACAGAAATAAAAGCAGAAGTAAATGAAGAATACACAATAAAGTAAAAGAATAATAAATATAGGAGCTAAGAAGATGTGGACAAGGGAAAAAACGCGAAGAGGAGAGGAAGAAAAGAAGTAAAATCAAAAGAAATTAAGAAGAGATAAAACTGGAATAAATGAATAAGCAAAGAGGATATGGAAGAAGTAAAAAATGAGGACATGACGAAAACGAAGATGAAGGGCACAAATCAAGCACTCACCTTCCTTCCACGTTGAAACCTTGACGCTGACTCTCAATTTTGCAAGGTACAAAAGAATATGGCACCGTGGTAGACCCGTCTTCATCTTTTACAGTCAAGGAGCCTGGTGTAGATGCTCGGATTCCTGAGTTTGTAGTCAGAAGTCCAGCGAGTTTCGTTGAAACAGGAAATTGGGGTTTTCCCATTTCAGTCAAGGTTGTGCCCCTTGTCTCAGTTATAGCTCGCAACAAAGAGCTGGTTGGTACAGGGCTTGTAACGTTGATGTAACCGTTAGAGTCGTCGGACTCCACAGGAACAGCGCTGCTGAGATATCGTGGCGTTTTATGGTCAACATCGCGATGTGGTTCCTCTATTTTAGCTGTGAGCATGGGAGATTCTCCAAGAGGTGAGGTCCGCACGTTGTCGCGAGGTGAAATGGTGAAATCATCACTGTGTCTGTTCTTTAAAGACAAGTCAAGCAGACGAATATCATCCCTGATCTCACTGCTGCTGTTACTGATCATAGAGCTGCTACTGCTGATGCTGCCAGCGCTGTTGCTGCCGCTAATGTTAAGGAGACTGCTGCCACAATACGTTATTTGAGTTTGAACCTGAGACTGTTTCAGTGGAGATGTCCGCTGAGGAAATGTCTTTGCATTGTTGTATCGAGGTAGTCCTGGCAGGCAAGAGTTGCCTAGAGGTGGAGAGCAGATTAAAGACAGCGATGAGGTACTGTTAGTCTTCCTGATACTTGAGGTAGTTGAGAGAGGTAGCTGAAAGGCTGGGTGGAGGTAGGATGTGGGCTCGGTGCGGTGGGTCGTGTTAATGACCCGTGAGGACGCACCGCCGCACGCTTCACTCATATGCTGAGTTAGAGGCTGTCGCATGAGGCTGCTGAGGTAGGATGTTGTGCAATTGTCGACCCGACTAGGGGGAGACGATTTGAGCAGAAACACCTCTTCAGTTTGAGGAGGTGACTGATCTGCCGAACCGGAACTTATCTGGTTGCCGGATAATAATGCCAGGATGGAGCGTCCGTCTAAATTTGGCTGCTGCTGTTGTTGATGCTGCTGCTGCTGATGTTGTTGTTGTTGATGCTGCTGCTGATGCTGATGCTGCTGCATGCTGACGAAGCTCGCTGCCGGCCTGAGACCCTGAATGTCGATGCTGCTGCTGCTGGCTGATATATTTAGCTGCAAGTTTCTTTGACCGGGGGCAGCCAGTGGCCGACAGTGATCAAATGGTATCCAAGCGGGCCTGGTCATTAGAGAGGCAAGAGTATTTGAGGTAGTGAGTCTATAACCCAGGCCTGAGCGTCGAGCATCATGGGAGAAAACTTGCGCCTGCCCTAAGGAGTCTGAGTCAAGACCATGGGACCATGATGGGCAGTCATGGAATGGGCTGCCACTGTCCAACATGACTCTTTCTGATGATCTTGATGAAGCGAACAGTCGTTCCAAAATGCTTCCTTCGCTTGGACCAGCGATCGGTTGGGCAAAACTGCTATGCGAACCGCCTTCTGGGTCTTGGCTGGAAGGTGTGTGAGGACTAGCACGAACCATCCGCAGTGGATCTCCAGAGAATTCTCTCGCTGGAGAAGTTTCAGTATGAACATTCTTGACGAGTCGTTCATTCTCTGACCCGACAAGAGCATTCTCTTGGCGATCCACGGACGAAGGCTGACTGGTAGATCTTGGAATTCCTGATTCGTACTCATCACCGTATGACGCAACGGAACCAGTCGCTGGTAAGTTTTTCTGGCCACCTTCACGGCCGGTGAGTACTTCCGGTAAGCGAAGACTTGAACTTTCTGCCTGATTCCTGCTAGTCTTCGAGGCTCCGTTTCCTTCCTTTCTGATTGGTCGCTTGTTTTTTCCCAGCACCTGTTAAAGTATCATCACAGGGACGCTTTAATGACAAGAACTTACTCAAATGTTTACATCATTTAATGACAAGAACTTACTCAAATGTTTACATCATTTAATGACAAGAACTTACTCAAATGTTTACATCATTTAATGACAAGAACTTACTCAAATGTTTACATCATTTAATGACAAGAACTTACTCAAATGTTTACATCATTTAATGACAAGAACTTACTCAAATGTTTACATCATTTAATGACAAGAACTTACTCAAATGTTTACATCATTTAATGACAAGAACTTACTCAAATGTTTACATCATTTAATGACAAGAACTTACTCAAATGTTTACATCATTTAATGACAAGAACTTACTCAAATGTTTACATCATTTAATGACAAGAACTTACTCAAATGTTTACATCATTTAATGACAAGAACTTACTCAAATGTTTACATCATTTAATGACAAGAACTTACTCAAATGTTTACATCATTTCGGTTGCCACAGTTTTAAAATAAGTGCATGTTGCTAAAGTTAACCCTGTTAAGTTTCTATAACACTAACATTTCAAACAAGACAAATGAGATATTTGGAGCATGTTAAAAGACACAGCAGCCAGCTAAAAGTAATATTGGAAGGGAAAATACAAGGTAAAAGAGGCAGAAGGAGACCAAGACTAACATGGACGAGTAACATCAAAATATGGACAAATCAGCCTATGACAACCAACACTATCAAAACAAAAAGACAGAGAGGAATGGTGCACTATGTTTAACCAACCTTCGATGCGGAAACGGCACTCAATGATGATGATGAAAGTAAACATCTGCTTGTTTCAAACACTTTAATATTATTTTAATGTACTACAGTTTAAATTAAACCTAATGAGCAGTTAACATGAGTATAAGATACTAAAATGTTAACATTAATTACATTTCTATAATTGAAACATTCATTACAGAGCATGTAAAATGTATCAATAAATCAATAAATGGTTATAGCAGAGAAACAGAACATAATCGAGCCAGACAGAGCAAATGCTGCTTATGAGTCACGGATTGCGGATAAACAATCTGGGAGATCGTTTGCAACAACCGAATTATGATTTCTAGAATATTGCTCTCAGGGGCAGCACGGATAGCAGCTAAATAAAAATAAAATGGAGAAACATTGCTAGAAAAAAGTACACGAATCATTGGACATCTACGAACGAAGTTCTGAAATAAATTCTTGCTTTTGTAACCCGAGGTCTCCGTATTGATGATTTCCATCACTTTATTTCATCTTCCATGGATGCAGAACTTAATGCACTTACACAATCCAGGCCTGTCCATTCTTTTATTTTGTCTTTCAGTCTCATATTTTGCTCCGACTTTGTTCATCTGATCATGGGTAATGTCTTTGTGGAAGAACATCGATGTTTGTATTTCTGGACGACAGTTAGCAGGTTGTTGTAATCAAAGGAAAAATTAATAATACTGCCATCCATCGCTACTTTGCGGTTCATTTATCACGGCCTCAGTATAGCTCTCTGTCTCGTCAAACACTGGACAATAATCGCACGTTAATGGGGGTCGTTCTTTTTCTGACTATACAGGCCAATTCTGAAGAAGAAAAGAAGGAAAAAAAACATCTACGTCCGCAAACATTGCACGGATAATTTGTCTGACCTCTCGCGTCTTAGTTGTTTCCTCTTCATCTAAGTGAGGTGTGTTTCTTCTTCATCTAAGTGAGGTGCGTTTCTTCTTCATCTAAGTGAGGTGTGTTTCTTCTTCATCTAAGTGAGGTGTGTTTCTTCTTCATCTAAGTGAGGTGTGTTTCTTCTTCATCTAAGTGAGGTGTGTTTCTTCTTCATCTAAGTGAGGTGTGTTTCCTCTTCATCTAAGTGAGGTGTTTCTTCTTCATCTAAGTGAGGTGCATTTCTTCTTCATCTAAGTGAGGTGTGTTTCTTCTTCATCTAAGTGAGGTGTGTTTCTTCTTCATCTAAGTGAGGTGCGTTTCTTCTTCATCCAAGTGAGGTGTCTTTCTTCTTTATCTAAGTGAGGTGTGTTTCTCCTTCATCTAAGTGAGGTGCGTTTCTTCTTCATCCAAGTGAGGTGTCTTTCTTCTTTATCTAAGTGAGGTGTGTTTCTTCTTCATCTAAGTGAGGTGTGTTTCTTCTTCATCTAAGTGAGGTGCATTTCTTCTTCATCTAAGTGAGGTGTGTTTCTTCTTCATCTAAGTGAGGTACGTTTCTTCTTCATCTAAGTGAGGTGTGTTTCTTCTTCATCTAAGTGAGGTACGTTTCTTCTTCATCTAAGTGAGGTACGTTTCTTCTTTATCTAAGTGAGGTGTGTTTCTTCTTCATCTAAGTGAGGTACGTTTCTTCTTCATCTAAGTGAGGTGTGTTTCTTCTTCATCTAAGTGAGGTACGTTTCTTCTTCATCTAAGTGAGGTGTGTTTCTTCTTCATCTAAGTGAGGTGTGTTTCTTCTTTATCTAAGTGAGGTACGTTTCTTCTTTATCTAAGTGAGGTGTGTTTCTTCTTCATCTAAGTGAGGTGTCTTTCTTCTTCATCTAAGTGAGGTGTGTTTCTTCTTCATCTAAGTGAGGTGTCTTTCTTCTTTATCTAAGTGAGGTGTGTTTCTCCTTCATCTAAGTGAGGTGCGTTTCCTCTTCATCTAAGTGAAGTGTGTTTCTTCTTCATCTAAGTGAAGTGTGTTTCTTCTTCATCTAAGTGAGGTGCATTTCTTCTTCATCTAAGTGAGGTGTGTTTCTTCTTCATCTAAGTGAAGTGTGTTTCTTCTTCATCTAAGTGAAGTGTGTTTCTTCTTCATCTAAGTGAGGTGCATTTCTTCTTCATCTAAGTGAGGTGTGTTTCTTCTTCATCTAAGTGAGGTGCGTTCCTCTTCATCTAAGTGAAGTGTGTTTCTTCTTCATCTAAGTGAGGTGTGTTTCTTCTTCATCTAAGTGAGGTGCGTTTCTTCTTCATCCAAGTGAGGTGTGTTTCTCTTTCATCTAAGTGAAGTGTGTTTCTTCTTCATCTAAGTGAGGTGTGTTTCTCTTTCATCTAAGTGAGGTGCGTTTCCTCTTCATCTAAGTGAGGTGCGTTTCTTCTTCATCTAAGTGAGGTGTGTTTCTCTTTCATCTAAGTGAGGTGTGTTTCTCTTCATCTAAGTGAGGTGTGTTTCTCTTCATCTAAGTGAGGTGTGTTTCTCTTCATCTAAGTGAGGTGCGTTTCCTCTTCATCTAAGTGAGGTGCGTTTCTTCTTCATCTAAGTGAGGCGTGTTTCTTCTTCATCTAAGTGAAGTGCGTTTCTTCTTCATCTAAGTGAGGTGCGTTTCTTCTTCATCTAAGTGAGGTGCGTTTCCTCTTCATCTAAGTGAGGTGCGTTTCTTCTTCATCTAAGTGAGGTGTGTTTCTCTTTCATCTAAGTGAGGTGCGTTTCTCTTCATCTAAGTGAGGTGCGTTTCTTCTTCATCTAAGTGAGGTGTGTTTCTTCTTCATCTAAGTGAGGTGTTTCTTCTTCATCTAAGTGAGGTGTGTTTCTTCTTCATCTAAGTGAGGTGTTTCTTCTTCATCTAAGTGAGGTGTGTTTCTTCTTCATCTAAGTGAGGTGCGTTTCTTCTTCATCTAAGTGAAGTGTGTTTCTTCTTCATCTAAGTGAGGTGTTTTCTTCTTCTTCATCTAAGTGAGGTGTGTTTCTTCTTCATCTAAGTGAGGTACGTTTCTTCTTCATCTAAGTGAGGTGTGTTTCTTCTTCATCTAAGTGAGGCGTGTTTCTTCTTCATCTAAGTGAGGTGTGTTTCTTCTTCATCTAAGTGAGGTGTGTTTCTTCTTCATCTAAGTGAGGTGCGTTTCTTCTTCATCTAAGTGAGGTGTTTCTTCTTCATCTAAGTGAGGTGTGTTTCTTCTTCATCTAAGTGAGGTGTTTCTTCTTCATCTAAGTGAGGTGTGTTTCTTCTTCATCTAAGTGAGGTGTTTCTTCTTCATCTAAGTGAGGTGTTTCTTCTTCATCTAAGTGAGGTGTGTTTCTTCTTCATCTAAGTGAGGTGTTTCTTCTTCATCTAAGTGAGGTGTGTTTCTTCTTCATCTAAGTGAGGTGTTTCTTCTTCATCTAAGTGAGGTGTTTCTTCTTCATCTAAGTGAGGTGTTTTCTTCTTCATCTAAGTGAGGTGTTTCTTCTTCATCTAAGTGAGGTGTTTTCTTCTTCATCTAAGTGAGGTGTGTTTCTTCTTCATCTAAGTGAGGTGTTTCTTCTTCATCTAAGTGAGGTGTTTCTTCTTCTTCATCTAAGTGAGGTGCGTTTCTTCTTCATCTAAGTGAAGTGTGTTTCTTCTTCATCTAAGTGAGGTGTTTCTTCTTCATCTAAGTGAGGTGTGTTTCTTCTTCATCTAAGTGAGGTACGTTTCTTCTTCATCTAAGTGAGGCGTGTTTCTTCTTCATCTAAGTGAGGTGTGTTTCTTCTTCATCTAAGTGAGGTGTGTTTCTTCTTCATCTAAGTGAGGTACGTTTCTTCTTCATCTAAGTGAGGTGTGTTTCTTCTTCATCTAAGTGAGGTGTGTTTCTTCTTCATCTAAGTGAGGTGTGTTTCCTCTTCATCTAAGTGAGGTGTGTTTCTTCTTCATCTAAGTGAGGTGTGTTTCTTCTTCATCTAAGTGAGGTACGTTTCTTCTTCATCCAAGTGAGGTGTGTTTCTTCTTCATCTAAGTGAGGTGTGTTTCTTCTTCATCTAAGTGAGGTGTGTTTCTTCTTCATCTAAGTGAGGTGCGTTTCTTCTTCATCTAAGTGAGGTGTGTTTCTTCTTCATCTAAGTGAGGTGTGTTTCTTCTTCATCTAAGTGAGGTGTGTTTCTTCTTCATCTAAGTGAGGTACGTTTCTTCTTCATCCAAGTGAGGTGTCTTTCTTCTTTATCTAAGTGAGGTGTGTTTCTTCTTCATCTAAGTGAGGTGTGTTTCTTCTTCATCTAAGTGAGGTGTGTTTCTTCTTCATCTAAGTGAGGTGCGTTTCTTCTTCTTCATCCAAGTGAGGTGTCTTTCTTCTTTATCTAAGTGAGGTGTGTTTCTTCTTCTTTATCTAAGTGAGGTGTGTTTCTTCTTCATCTAAGTGAAGTGCGTTTCTTCTTCATCTAAGTGAAGTGTGTTTCTTCTTCATCTAAGTGAGGTGTTTCTTCTTCATCTAAGTGAGGTGTGTTTCTTCTTCATCTAAGTGAGGTGCGTTTCTTCTTCATCTAAGTGAGGCGTGTTTCTTCTTCATCTAAGTGAGGTGTGTTTCTTCTTCATCTAAGTGAGGTGTGTTTCTTCTTCATCTAAGTGAGGTACGTTTCTTCTTCATCTAAGTGAGGTGTGTTTCTTCTTCATCTAAGTGAGGTGTGTTTCTTCTTCATCTAAGTGAGGTGTGTTTCCTCTTCATCTAAGTGAGGTGTGTTTCTTCTTCATCTAAGTGAGGTGTGTTTCTTCTTCATCTAAGTGAGGTACGTTTCTTCTTCATCTAAGTGAGGTGTGTTTCTTCTTCATCTAAGTGAGGTGTGTTTCTTCTTCATCTAAGTGAGGTGTGTTTCTTCTTCATCTAAGTGAGGTACGTTTCTTCTTCATCTAAGTGAGGTGTGTTTCTTCTTCATCTAAGTGAGGTGTGTTTCTTCTTCATCTAAGTGAGGTGTGTTTCTTCTTCATCTAAGTGAGGTACGTTTCTTCTTCATCTAAGTGAGGTGTCTTTCTTCTTTATCTAAGTGAGGTGTGTTTCTTCTTCATCTAAGTGAGGTGTGTTTCTTCTTCATCTAAGTGAGGTGTGTTTCTTCTTCATCTAAGTGAGGTACGTTTCTTCTTCATCTAAGTGAGGTGTGTTTCCTCTTCATCTAAGTGAGGTGCGTTTCTTCTTCATCTAAGTGAGGTGCGTTTCTTCTTCATGTAAGTGAGGTGTGTTTCCTCTTCATCTAAGTGAGGTGCGTTTCCTCTTCATCTAAGTGAGGTGCTTTTCCTCTTCATCTAAGTGAGGTGCGTTTCCTCTTCATCTAAGTGAGGTGCGTTTCCTCTTCACCTCTCTTTATGCTTCGTTCCAAAATGTTCGTGACCTTTCGTGATCCTGTCGACCAAGCTCATATGAGTCTGTTATCGCGTGACATTTGATCAAAAGCAAAGTAACAATATACAAGAAGGAGGAAAATGGCAGTCTTGAACAGAAGAAAGAAACGATTTGTGGTCAAAAAATAAAGATTTTTAAATATTATGTCACCAAAAAGAGTGAAATATTATGTCATCGAAAACAACATGAAAATCAACATCAACAAAACAGAAGTCACGAATGTCGCCAAAAATAAACAGAACATCAACATAACTATAGAAGGCAGACAACTAAAACAAATATAGGAATTCAAATACCTAGGAAGTCTAATGACAAGCGATAATTCTCAAACAGCAGAGATAGAATCAAGATGCAACAAAGCTTGTCAAATCATCGGACAGTTATCTCCACTATTGTGCAACAAGGAAATAACTCTGGAGGCAAAATGAGCACTATACAATATAATCTTCATCCCAACGTTGTGCTACCAATGCCAGATCTGGACCCTAGATGCAAGAACAATAAGAAAAATAACCTCTACATAGATGAAATGTGTTGGATGAATGACAGGAAACAGTCTGAGAGATAAGATCAGAAATGAAGAACTGAGAAAAAAAGCTAGGAATAGCCCCCGCCATAGAATATATAAGGAAACAACAGATAAAATGGTTTGGCCACGTGACAAGGCAGAAAGAACAAAACACAACACAACGACCCTTCAACAAACGTTGTGAAAACACCAGAATACCAAGGGTGCACCACGAAAAAGATGGGTCGATGGAATATTAGAAGCACTATGAAACATAACAGCAGCAGAGGCGAACAGAAGAGCAAAAGACCGCAAATTCCCTCTACGCTGAAAGGCAGATGAGGAAGGAAAGAAAAAGAAAAAGAAAGAAAAGAGTCACATTTTCCAATTTCAATGGCAAAAAGACGTGAAATGAGTCTGTTATAAACACCATGAGGTTTATCAATTAACAATTCAAAGCCAATAAAACAAATGATAATGCCTGCTAGGATAACGAAACTTTTCATGCAAAGCCTGTTCATATTCATCCTGTGTTACGTGTGCCAAACATGACCACTAACTGCAAGACAGAAGGGAAACTGAAAGTATTTGTTATTTTATAACATAACAACACGCTTTGCCATGTGAAATAGCGAAATGCAGATATTGATTTTATACATTTAAGAAGAAGCTGTTGCAAGTTTATGTTATTTTATTACATGAAAGAAAGAATTGCAAGTAAGTTATGGTTATTGTTATGTAAGGCGCCGGTCTCACTGCAAACGAATTAAAATCCATAATTGCTCAACCGCCCGTGGCAGTGGAATCATCCGAATTACTAACTCATCTCCCAAACAAAGAAAGGTAACTGTAGTCCCCATCATAGCAGTATCCAAACACGCCAAAAGACATAAGGCGAAACCGCACATAAAGTAAACACAAGTAAGTGTTAATTTATAACATAACAGAAAGCTTTGCCAGTGTGAAAGAGTGAAATTCAAGAATATGTTTATATATCCTGTCAGAGAAACAGTTACAAGTATGCGTTACCTTGTATTTTACATCACAGGAATAGTTGCATGCAACGTTTCCACTGTTCCTAACCACTCGTCCGAGTTGCTGGTGATCTAAGCTAGACTATTTTAAATTCAAAGCAGGTATCAAAACAAACGTATTTAGTAAGCCAGAATATTATTTGGGTGTGCCGATACAGAGACTGCACTCGCGCAGAAGGAGCTTTCATGGCATATTTGTTGTGATTTTATAACGTCAAAGCTCGTTCGGAGAAAGATATAGATGAATCGGGAACCTAGTGGGTGGTCGGAGTACACACAAATTATAAGTGAGACCATCTGAGTTATTGTCGGCCATAAACCAGTCTTGAACTACGTATTAAAGCAACAAACAAAATGGTTTGACCACAAAGAGACAATATCTGGTTATTCTAAACCATATAAGAAGGAGAAGGAAAATCAAAGGAAGAAAAGAAAGAAGATAAAGAACATACAAAAACAGAATACGAATAAGAACCCCCGTCATGCTGCATGGCGTATAGAGAGTATGGTGTTAATGCAAATATTTGTATTCACCTTCAGCAAATGATTTATTGGGTATTGTGGTCGGTGTTACGTCAGCGCCGTATTTTTGTTTCCCAGAAAAATCCTGAACTCTTTTGTTGTCCCTTGTAGTCACCATCCATTGAGCTACCACGGTTCCCATAATGTACAGGGCAGAAGAGGGAAGAAGAAAATTAAGTAAAGAGCCCCCGTCACGCCATGTGGCGTATAGGGAACATGATGTTAGTGACCACGAATTTTATAGACCTTCGGCACCTGATTTTTGGGGTAATGTGGTCGGCATTACGCCCGTGCCGCTTTACTTTCTCAGAAAATTCGGGTACCCATTTAAGGCCGAGGGATGAAGAACTTATCGAAACCAAGATTAAGATGGGGAGACAACATCGGGGAACTCTACAACATGAAATGATAGTAGTTGAGGTAGAAGAGCGAAAATGAGAACTGAGGTTCCTCGGCACTCGAGAGGTATATGTAAGACGAATAAAAATTATTAGATGATAATATATTTTCTTATTAAAAAGAAATAATTGCATATAGTTCTACAAACGTTAAATTATGTCAAAATTAACAAGGAGCCTCGGTGGCTAGGTAGTTAGTGTGCTCGCTTCCAGACCATAACGGTCCGGGTTCCATCCCCAGGAGTGGCGGATTTTTTTCGGACTGATAAGGCTCCGGGTTCACCCAGCCTCTAAAATGGGTACCAGAGATTTTTCTGGGAAGTAAAGGCGGCCTGTCGTAATACCGACCACATCATCCTAAAAAAATATGCCGTGGTCACTAACACCATATTCCCCATTGGCCTAGCAAGGGAACCTTTACTTACAAAATTAATACACTATAGCCAGATCAATGTGGACGCTTTTCAATAAAAAGGCGGGATTTAATCAAAGGAAGAGGCAAATATCACTAGGTTTAAAATACTGTCAAACAGATAAAGAGCTCGCAACAAAACGGTATTGTCATCAGCGTGACTTTTACGCGACAAAGACAATTAAAGTAAACCATAACAATCGGACATACACATTCTTAACTGCAACTGGTAAATTTAAGACTCCTACAGATTGTGAATCAATTAAATGTGATAGCAACTTACAGGTGAGTGAACATGCAACTGATATTCTTCAATTAATATTTTTAAATAACATATGTTTACAACTGTATTATAAATGTTTCTACTTCTCTTTTACTTCCTGATTTGCCTTTCAGCGTGAAGTGAGATATAATTTGATGTCTTATGCTCTTCTGTTGGTCTCCGCTGCTGATATGTTTTCTAGTATTTCTAACATTTCATCAATCCATCTTTTTCTTTGTCGACCCTTGAGTCTGGTGTTCTCGCAACTTTTATTAACGGCTCGTTGTACTATGTTTTAATGTTTCTGTCTTATCAAGTGGCCAAACGATTGTATATGTTGTTTCTTTATGTAATATTTTGCGGCATAAATAAATAGATTTTTTATTATTATTTTTTATTTAAAAAAATGCATAATTGCAATTCATTATTCGAACATAAATTATCAGTTATTTGCATTATTTCTTCAAACAATAAACTAACACACACTTCGCTTACATCACAACACAACACGACTTTACACTTCTTCATTCGACGTTAATATACACATTATTTGGAAATCTTTCCTTCAACAGTATAAACTTACAAATTACTCCATGAAAGTGGAAAAATAGCATGGATCAGCAATTATCTCTTCACCATTGCAAACATAAATCACGTGAAATACTCCCGCGTCACGTTTATTGTTTTATTTCATTTGCTCTACAAATCAACATTAACTGCATTAGTTTAATATATAATAAAATATCACAAGCTCAACAATTTTGATTGGGCATAATAACAATTACACTTTCTTGATAATTCCTTTCTCGGCATTAACAAAATTAATTACATTTGAATTTTATGAATTTGAAATTGTAAATATAACTAGCAATTGCCTTTTCCGTGATTGAGATTTGCTTTTTCATTCCTTTAATAAAATAGAACAACATAAAAGAGCAAGTAGCAATTTTTAGACTACGAACAGGCCACAACAGACTGAAGTACCACTTTTTCAACACCCCAAGGATAAGAACCTCTTACCAAGTGATTGTGGCACAGACAAAATAACTGCTGAACATCTACTAGAATAATATCCAACATTTGATGAACATCGAAGGTTTTTGTGGTCTTCACGGGTACCATACCGGGACAAGCCTTGAGCTGACGAATGCTTTCTTTGAACTTATCAATAATAATGTCTTGAGATTTATGCAAAATAACAAGAGAAGAACAAAAAGATAAGAAGAAGAAATAACAAATGCATGCAGTTGACCCAATGATATCAACGCAGCTGTTCCACTGATATTATACAATAATACATACTTGAAATTCTCTCGTCTATTGTACATTTTCCCTTAACAAAAAAAAACTACACAAATGTTATCATGACGTCATAAAATACCACAGATACCATTTTTTTCTACCATGGTATAGAATAACAGTAGATGCTGAATAACAGGCATGCAAAAGTTTCTCTGATATTATAAAAATACATATGAAATTCTGTCCTCATAATAATTCCCCTTCTCATATTCTCTCTTTATTCTGACATGCCCCCCTTTCATATTCCCTCTTCATACTGACATGTCCCCTCTCATATTCTCTCTTCCACACTGACAAGTCCACCTCTCATATTCTCTCTTCATACTGACAAGTCCCCCTCTCATATTCTCTCTTCATACTAACAAGTCCCTCTCTCATATTCTCTCTTCATACTAACAAGTCCCCCTCTCATATTCTCTCTTCCACACTGAAAATTCTCCCTCTCATATTCTCTCTTCATAATAACAAATCCCCCTCTCATATTCTCTCTTCCACACTGACAAGTCCCCCTCTCATATTCTCTCTTCATACTAACAAACCCCCTTCTCATATTCTCTCTTCCATACTGACGAATCCCCCTCTCATATTCTCTCTTCCACACTGACAAGTCCCCCTCTCATATTCTCTCTTTATATTAACAAGTTCCCCTCTCATATTCTCTCTTCATGCCAACAAATCCCCCTCTCATATTCTCTCTTCATACTAACAAGTCCCCCTCTCATATTCTCTCTTCACATTGACAAGTCCCCCTCTCATATTCTCTCTTCATACTGACAAGTCCCCCTCTCATATTCTCTCTTCATACTAACAAGTCCCTCTCTCATATTCTCTCTTCATACTAACAAGTCCCCCTCTCAAATTCTCCCTCTCATATTCTCTCTTCATACTAACAAATCCCCCTCTCATATTCTCTCTTCCACACTGACAAGTCCCCCTCTCATATTCTCTCTTTATATTAACAAGTTCCCCTCTCATATTCTCTCTTCATACCAACAAATCCCCCTCTCATATTCTCTCTTCATACTAACAAGTCCCCCTCTCATATTCTCTCTTCACATTGACAAGTCCCCTCTCATATTCTCTCTTCATACTGACAAGTGCCATTCTCATATTCTCTCTTTATACTGACATGTCCCCCTCTCCGCTCCTCTCTTCATACTAACAAGTCCCCCTATCATATTCTCTCTTCACACTGACAAGTCCCCCTCTCACAATCTCTCTTCATACTGACAAATCCCCCTCTCATATCTCTCTTCATACTAACAAGTCCCCCTCTCATATTCTCTGTTCATACTAACAAATCCCCCTCTCATATCTCTCTTCATACTAACAAGTCCCCCTCTCATATTCTCTCTCCATACTAACAAGTCCCCCTCTCATATTCTCTCTTCATACTAACAACTCATTCCCTCATATTATAAAATAACAAACGTGCTGCTGTTAAACTCATATAAAAACAACACGTACTTGCAATTCTTCCTTCGACATAAACTGTTCCAAGGTGGTTGGCCCATTCTTTGGTTTCTTAGGCGGTGGCATTGTTATTTGTAGAGATGAGCCCAAGTCCGTGGTGACACGAGCGCGACCGGGACGGCATGGCCTGGGTGGGTGGTGCCCTGAGGTAGTCGGGTAGTCATCATATAAAAGCTGTAGGGAGATACAAGAAATTGATGAGAATGACATATGTTACATAATGAAGTTTTATGGTGAGTTCAGATTCTACAACAAACCTGGGGAGATGTCATATTTCTTGAACATAATCATATTATTTGTTTTTACGTTCACCAGGTTTATGTTTATAGCGAAATCCCAAATTTCAAAATCATGAATTTTGTGTGAATATTACTTTTCCTATTTTTCATACCGCCAGCCGTGAGCTCAGCTAATCCTCGCCACACAGGAAGATATTCTCCAATTTCGGAATTTCACTTATATTTTCATCGTCGAGGGTTACATTTTTTTCTAATTAATTTTGCCCAGATGGTAGCCATTTTTGCCTACTCTTTTCGATTTCCAACTGCCTTCTTCAGCGTATGCAGAGTGCACACGGGAACTCCAGTTTTACACCATTTTTCGAGAGAGCAAGACATTGTATCTCACTATCCAGTGACCAGGTGACGGGAGTTATTGAGTTATTTGCGGGTCATTATCATTGCACTCCGAACATATCCATAGGTGCTCAGATCCCCTACTCAGCAGAGTCCCGCAGTGTCCAGCGACCGACGACTCCAGTTTTGTCTGTGTTGGTTGATAAGTCTTCTTACACGGCCACTAAGTTTCTCGTTTCTTTGACGGGGGTAAAGCCACGAAGAAACCACGGATTTATAGTTTTATTTATTTTTTCTTTTGCCTGTGACGGAAATTGAACCGAGACTGTCTTGTCCAGAGTTTGATGTGTAGCTCTAGACCACTCGGGTCCATAAACATAATGATGATCTCATGTGCATTATTGATGATGATCTCATGTGCATTGTTGATGATGATCTCATGTGCATTATTGATGATGATCTCATGTGCATTGTTGATGATGATCTCATGTGTATTATTGATGATGATCTCATGTGTATTATTGATGATGATCTCATGTGTATTATTGATGATGATCTCATGTGCATTATTGATGATGATCTCATGTGCATTATTGATGATGATCTCATGTGCATTATTGATGATGATCTCATGTGCATTATTGATGATGATCTCATGTGCATTATTGATGATGATCTCATGTGTATTATTGATGATGATCTCATGTGTATTATTGATGATGATCTCATGTGTATTATTGATGATGATCTCATGTGCATTATTGATGATGATCTCATGTGTATTATTGATGATGATCTCATGTGTATTATTGATGATGATCTCATGTGCATTATTGATGATGATCTCATGTGCATTGTTGATGATGATCTCATGAGCATTATTGATGATGATCTCATGCGCATTATTGATGATGATATCATGTGCATTATTGATGATGATATCATGTGCATTATTGATGATGATCTCATGTGTATTGTTGATGATGATCTCATGTGCATTATTGATGATGATCTCATGTGTATTATTGATGATGATCTCATGTGTATTGTTGATGATGATATCATGTGCATTATTGATGATGATCTCATGTGCATTATTGATGATGATCTCATGTGTATTGTTGATGATGATCTCATGTGCATTATTGATGATGATCTCATGTGCATTATTGATGATGATATCATGTGCATTATTGATGATGATATCATGTGCATTATTGATGATGATATCATGTGCATTATTGATGATGATCTCATGTGCATTATTGATGATGATCTCATGTGCATTATTGATGATGATATCATGTGCATTATTGATGATGATATCATGTGCATTATTGTTGATGATCTCATGTGCATTATTGATGATGATATCATGTGCATTATTGATGATGATATCATGTGCATTATTGATGATGATCTCATGTGTATTGTTGATGATGATCTCATGTGCATTATTGATGATGATCTCATGTGCATTATTGATGATGATCTCATGTGTATTGTTGATGATGATCTCAAGTGAGTTTTTAAAACTTAATTTCAACATCCACTATATTAGTTAACACCGGTTAGGTTGCTATAATTTTATCATTAAATTAAATTATATGATGCTATATTAAGAAATGGTAGTCGCGGATTATTATTTCGGTGATGTCGTTTGAAATTGTCGCCCACACAATCGACTTGGATAGCACTGGGACTTGGCCTTGCTGACGTCATAACACCAATAATACAAAATGGGTGCAAGTATCCCTGTTTTTGCAGAGACTAACGTAGTCGTTTAAACGGCTTCGGGTGCGTTTTTTCTGTATGTGTGTTTTCGAGGAAAGTGTGGTAAGGAAGTGACTGTGCATTCGATGGAAAATCGTTTGGAATAGTCGCCTGTGAAACCGATTAGGGCTGCACGGTGGTCGACCTTGTCGAGAGAATTTGTGAACGCGCTTTGGCGGAAGATGTGACAAGCATGGGTATGGGGAATTCCTGACTGCAGTGAAATATGACGGAAAACACTGACTGCAGTGAAATATGACGGAAAACACTGACTGCAGTGAAATATGACGGAAAACACCGACTGCAGTGAAATATGACGGAAAACACTGACTGCAGTGCAATATGACGGAAAACACTGACTGCAGTGAAATATGACGGAAAACACTGACTGCACGAACAGAAAAGAACAGGTATTCATAGAGTAAGATTGACCAACAACATTCGAGAAGCGGAGGAACATCAATTGACATTGTTTGAGGCTGCTAAAAAGACAAGAACTAGATCGTTGTATCTCCCTCCACACCAGAAGGGGTATATGACGAAATGAGTAGAGAGAGAGAGAGATAGAGAGAGAGAGAGAGAGAGAGAGAGAGAGAGAGCGCGCGTGAGAGAGAATATAAGGCCCCAGAAAGGAAACATAGAGAGTAGAGGTATACAGCGAATGTACTGCACACAATGTGCAATGTACTGCAGTGGATATTCTTTCATGAATCTATCGCAGCAGTTTGTTTTTTTTAATTTGTGTAAATATTCTGCACGTAAGGAGCCGCGATAGCTCAGTGGTTAGTGAACTGGACTACAAAGGACAAGAGGTAGGGTTCGATCCCAACCGACGGTCTCCGGTTCACCCAGCCTTTAATGGGTACCGGATTTTTTTCTGGGAAAGTAAAGCGGCACGGGCGTAATACCGACCACATTACCACAAAAAAATCATGTGCCGAAGGTCTGTAAAACTTATGGTCACTAACACCATATATACGCCACTTGGCGTGACGGGCGTACTTTACTTATTTTTTTATTCTGCACGCAAGTCATTGTAATGAGAATAAGATCCACAGTGATGTCAACATGATAGGTCCACAGTTCTTTCCAGATTGTCACGACTGTTCTTTAACTCATTTCTGAGTCCTGTAGTTAAGATTGTGCCGTAGATCTTTGCCAGTCATCAAGTAGTCTGCCAAATGGACTACGTTGCTATTTTGACAGACCTTCTGTTTCTTCTTCTTCTTCTTCTGTAGCATTTTGTTTTATAATCATGCGAGTTGACTACTTGTCCTGTATCATGATGGACGGATAAAACAACATAAAGTTTAAGTTCTTATTCTTTCCTTCCTCATTTGCCTTTCAGCGTTGATGGGAGATATAAATTTGCGGTCTTTTGCTCTTCTGGTACCCTCTGCTGCTGTTATATTTCCTAGTGTTTCTAATATTCTGTCGATCCATCTTTTTTGTGTTCGGCCTTTTTGGTCTGGTGCTCTCGCAACGTTTATTAAGGGATCGTTGTGTTGTGTTTTGATCTTTCTGCCTTGTCACGTGGCGAAACCATTTTATCTGTTGTCTCTTTATATATTCTATGGTGGGGGTTATTCCTAGCTTTTTTCTCAGTTCTTCATTTCTGATCTGTTTCCTGTTATTCGTCTAACACATTTCATTGCAGGAGAAGCTATTTTTCTTATTGTTCTTGCATCAAAGGTCCAGGACTGACATTGGTAACACAAGGTTGGGATGAAGCTTATGTTGTAGAGTTTAAGTCTGACATACCAATCTGAGTGTTCTCTGTCAGAGGAAGGGTTTAATTATCTTTCCAGTCAATAATTTATCCGTTTTTCTAAACTATACTCTCCATTATTGCCCTTTGAATGACACCGTGAGGTTTTGATATGATCAGAATGTCAGTTTTTATTTTCTTAGTTAAATTCAATGCCTAGTTTTTATTTGTTGTCGTTCTCTTAATGTACCATTGCTGGTTCTCTTGTACATCCAGGATACTTAGACATTCTTCTGTGGCATTTTACTTCAAATGATAGAATTTTCTTTTCAGGCTGGGTGAACCCGGAAGCCATCGATCAGGTTTGAACTCGACCTCATTTCCTTTGTAGTCCAGTTCAATAACCACTGAGCTATCGCGGCTCCCAGACAAGTTGTACTAGCCCATATTTTATCTTTATTTTTCAGCTACAGTGAAGCTTTCCTCTCAATGGTTTGCTTTCTTCAAAATTGCTCTCAAATGTCGTTGTAGCACTGACATTCCTCCCTTATATAAATAAAGGTATGGTGGGTATAAAGGTGGGTGCATACCCTGTAGAACCGGTTAGCAAGATTAATAACAAAAGTGAATTTCTCTTTCACTTTTGGGAGGCATTTGCTGTATAATATAACCTAAAATTCTGAGGTTGAACAGATCCCGCCTCGCTAAAAATAAGCACAACTACTAGAACAACAATACAAAGGACTAGAGATCGGGTTCGATCCTGATCGACGGCTTCCGGGTTCACCCAGCCTTAAATGGGTACCGGATTTTTTTCTGGGAAAGTAAAGCGGCACTAGCGTAATACCAACCACATTACCTAAAAAATCATGCGCTGAATGTCTGAAAAAAAATTATGGTCACTAACACCATATTCCCTATACGTCACTTGGGGTAACAGGGGCTCTTTACTTTACTTACTAAGACAACAATAGAGCTGGTGGTGTCGAATGAGCAGCCTCAACTCTTCTCGGACACATCTTAAAGAGTTATTGAGTTTCTGCTCAAATCATTACTCATATTTCTACATCTTAAAAAGTTATTAAGTTATTGCTCATGTCATTGTTCATATTTCTACATCTTAAAAGTTATTAAGTTATTGCTCATGTCATTGTTCATATTTCTACATCTTAAAGAGTTATTAAGTTATTGCTCATGTCATTGTTAATATTTCTACATCTTAAAAGTTATTAAGTTATTGCTCATGTCATTGTTCATATTTCTACATCTTAAAAGTTATTAAGTTATTGCTCATGTCATTGTTCATATTTCTACATCTTAAAAGTTATTAAGTTATTGCTCATGTCATTGTTCATATTTCTACATCTTAAAAGTTATTAAGTTATTGCCCATGTCATTGTTCATATTTCTACATCGTATGAGTTATTGCCCATGTCATTGTTCATATTTCTACATCATATGAGTTATTGCTCATGTCATTGTTCATATTTCTACATCTTAAAAGTTATTAAGTTATTGCTCATGTCATTGTTCATATTTTTTACATCTTAAAAGTTATTAAGTTATTGCTCATGTCATTGTTCATATTTCTACATCGTATGAGTTATTGCTCATGTCATTGTTCATATTTCTACATCTTAAAAGTTATTAAGTTATTGCTCATGTCATTGTTCATATTTCTACATCTTAAAAGTTATTAAGTTATTGCTCATGTCATTGTTCATATTTCTACATCTTAAAAGTTATTAAGTTATTGCTCATGTCATTGTTCATATTTCTACATCTTAAAAGTTATTAAGTTATTGCCCATGTCATTGTTCATATTTCTACATCGTATGAGTTATTGCCCATGTCATTGTTCATATTTCTACATCATATGAGTTATTGCTCATGTCATTGTTCATATTTCTACATCTTAAAAGTTATTAAGTTATTGCTCATGTCATTGTTCATATTTTTACATCTTAAAAGTTATTAAGTTATTGCTCATGTCATTGTTCATATTTCTACATCGTATGAGTTATTGCTCATGTCATTGTTCATATTTCTACATCGTATGAGTTATTGCTCATGTCATTGTTCATATTTCTACATCGTATGAGTTATTGCTCATGCCATTGCTCATATTTATGCATCTTAAGAGTTATTGAGTCATTGAGTTCCTCTAGTCGCTGACCGTACATGTTTTTTAATTGCTGAACGGGCGTCTTGCTCTCCCATCCCACCAGAAGTCAGGAACTCATTACAAAAATAGATGTCTCGACGTCATCTCTAATCACCACTTATTGAAATATCTCGTCTCGTTTCATTCCTTCCTAATAATAATTAATTTCTTTTGTTTTTGTTTCTATCTAATATGTGTTCACATTTTACGTAATGTGCACGAGGCTGCCTTTTATTTGCTTCTATAGTGTTCAGGCGGACACACTTTGGCCATTTAAAATTTTAAACAGTAAGATAAAACAATTTAATAAATGTAATATAAACGACATAATAATGTAAGATAAAAGGATTTAATAAATGTAATATAAACGACATAATAATGTAAGATAAACTACATACTAATGTAAGATAAAGCGACATAATAATGTAAGATAAAGCGACATAATAATGTAAGATAAAGCGGCATAATAATGTAAGATAAAACAAGTGCATAATTGAAATTGTGTTCTAGAATAGTACATTGACCATGATAGGACACTCTTTACGCAAGCTTTGAGACAGGAGGTAATGTGGTTACAGAAGCACAATTGGACTGGGTCAGGACTCCAATGTATTGGCCTCCTGTTTTACGTCAGTTAGAACAGTAGAATAAGTACATTGGTTATTACTTGTAACATAATGTGGGAAATAAATTCACACAATAATGGTGGTTAGCGAAAAGGGCTTGGTCATAACTGTTTTTTGATTAGTAATTGACAGAGAGGCGTTGTCATAAATAAAATATCGTATTGGTTGGTAATTTTTTTATTGTATTTTATTTATCTATTTATTTTATTTTTTTTTTTTTGGGGGGGGGGGAGTAGTCGTGGTGACATCTATCACATCGTAGTGGTTGGTAATTTGATGGGGGAGTGGTTGGTAAATGAGGGAGGGGAAGTGGTTGTGGTCACATATATCACGTCGTAGTGGTTGGTAATTTGATGGGGGAGTGGTTGGTAATTGAGGGAGGGGAAGTGGCTTTGGTCACATATATATCACGTCGTAGTGGTTGGTAATTTGATGGGGGAGTGGTTGGTAATTGAGGGAGGAGAAGTGGATGTGGTCACATATATCACATCGCAGTGGTTGGTAATTGAGAGAGGAGAAGTGGCTGTGGTCACATATATCATATCGTAGTGGTTGGTAATTGAGAGAGGAGAAGTGGCTGTGATCACTCACATATATCACATCGCAGTGGTTGGTAATTGAGAGAGGAGAAGTGGCTGTGGTCACATATATTACGTCGTAGTGGTTGGTAATTTGATGGGGGAGTGGTTGGTAATTGAGGGAGGGGAAGTGGCTGTGGTCACTCACATATATCACATCGCAGTGGTTGGTAATTGAGAGAGGAGAAGTGGCTGTGGTCACATATATCACATCGTATTGGTTGGAATGAAATATACGATTGTAGACTCCTCAATAAAACAACTATTTTGAATTGAAAGATGACAATGCACATAGCTCAATAAAAAAAACATATTAAATTTAACAAATATACAGAAAGTAAGTAAACAGAACAGAAAATTGAAGCCTTTGAAATGTTGATTTATAGAAGAATATGAAAAGATAGGATTTTAAAAATTGAAAAAAGAAAAGTATGAAGTCTTAGTTCAACTAAAAATGAAAACAGAACTGTTAAACACAATTCAAACAAGACACATTAGAATTTGGGGGCATGTTAAAAGACACAGCAACTTACTGGAAGCAATCTTGGAAGGCAAAATACAAGGTAAAAGAGGCAGACCAAGACTAACATGGACGCGTAACATCAACAGATGGACAAGTAAGCCCATGACAACCTGCACTAACAATTCAAGAGACAGATCGGAACGGCGCTCCGTGGTAGCCAACCTTCGATGCGGAGACGGCACTCAATGATGATGATAGAAAGGTATGCCTTAACTTCACTGGCTCTCGAAATAAGCAACCAAGAAGCGACAAAGAGAAAATAGCTTGGTGCTTGGATAAGCGACCCACAGTATTCATTAACCTACAGTATTAATTACCCTACAGTATTCATTACCCTACAATATTCATTACCTTACAGTATTCATTACCCTACAGTATTCATTACCCTGCAATATCCCCCCCCCCCGCCCCTTTGGAGCCTCGGAGACAGATTAACAGCTTTGACCATGGAAAAGGAATTGATCTAACGAGGATGATACGAGGTCAAATTCGATTCAAATCAACGATTTCTAGATTCATCCCACTTTAAAAGAATACCTTATTCTTGTGGGTTATTATAGAGCACTGGCGCAATGCTGACAACCAATCAACCAGTTGTTTCATCTTTAAACCAAACAACCTTTCGATTGTTAATCTAAACAAACGCCCGATCGTTCAACCAACAAATCAACAGTCCGATCGTTCAGCCAACCAATCAACAGTCCGATAGTTCAGCCAACCTACCGTCCGAGCGTTCAACAAATCAACCGTCCGGTAGTTCAGCCAACCTACAGTCCGATCGTTCAAACAATCAAACATCTGATCGTCCAATTGTTCAACCAACCGTCTGATCGTCCAATTGTTCAACCAACCGTCTGATCGTTCAACCAAACAACCAACAAACCAGCCAGCCAGCCAACCAACTAACCAGCCAGCCAATTATCCAGCAAGCAAACCAACGAACCATTAACTAACTAAATAATTAACAAAACAATCAACCAACCAATCACCTGACTGCCCACCAACAATATCAGCGCTAATTGTTTCTTCTTTCTTCTTCTTCTTCTATCCTTCCTCCATTGCCGTTGGCGTCGAGGGGAGATACAATCTGCGATTCTTTGCTCTTCTGTTGGCCTCTTCTGGTGTTATCCCTCCTAGTGACTCTAATATTCCCTTTATCCATCTCTTTCTCGGTCTTCCTCTTAATCTGGCATTTTCGTAGCGTTTGTTTATGGCTCTTTGAGTCATTGTTAGTTCTTTTTGTCTTGTTATGTGGCAGAACCAATATATCTGTTGTTTCTTTATGTATTCGATGGCTGGTTCAAATTCGAGTTTGTTCCTCAGGTCAGTGTTTCTTACTCTGTCCCTTAAGCTGTTTCCTGTAATTCTTCTGACACATTTCATTTCGGCGGTCGTTATCTTTCTTATTGTTCTAGAGTCCAGCGTCCAATTCTGGCACTGATAGCACAGTTGGTAGAAAAATTGATTTATATATTGCCCTTTTTTGCTTCCGTAGTTATTGCTTTGTTTTTAGTGTTGATACTTGGCCTATAACTTGGCATGCTTTGTTACACCTTATATCTATCTGCAATTTTATTTACGTTATGTCTGTATTTATCGTGATTCTTTTTTCGTTATTTTAGCTCTGAGCACTGTTGTGTGTATCTTACATTGTCCTCTGCCGCTGTGCTAGTTCTGTCGCAGAGTAAGGGCTAATTGTTTAGAAAACTATTTCCCGCTTTTTCGTAACGTTCTATATGCCTTCCTCGGATCGACAGAAAAGGCATCTCTTTAATGTTCTAAGGCTCCTAATTACATTTCTGCTTTTGTCGTGAAAATAACACATAGCTATAAATGGATGCCAAGACTGTAGATCGTTAGAATGAGATCGATAAGCTGCAAGTTGTTTCTATTCTTCTTATGCTAGTGTGTCTAAGCTGGACTGTCTACGCGTGTTAGTTTAACTCTATATTCTCACCCAATAACAGAATCTTGATCAAAGCAGAAGTACCCCACTAAGAACAATGATCACATTATTCACGGTTGCTTGTTTTAATCTCAAAGTGGCACTTTAGATTTCATCCTAAAAGTGTTGATATATTTATTAATGAAGATGCCCTGAGGTAACTACATTCCATTGAATCTTGATTTTGATTGTATTGTAGTGGTTCAAACCGGTGACATTGTGCACAATTATGGATATTCTACCTTCGTTAACTCTTTCTGTGCGGAACTTTTTGTTGATGCAATGGAAGAGAATTCAGAGACACAATTGTTAATGGTTTCGAGAATCAATCTACATGTTTATATTTATCTAACATATAACATATTATAAATGAATGTTTAAATAACTGAACAAGGTATTAGATTTAAACAATACAAAGGTGATACAAGACATGTAAAAAGAATATGGTTTGATGACGGTTTACACTAATCAAATTGAGAGTGACGCACTATGCGGCGAAACGTACGCGGCCGCAATCGACATGGCGCACAGTGCGTCGAAACGTACGGTAAGAGTTAATTTGTATGACATTGACATTTTTATTACGCAACATTTATTTTTAAAAATACTTCAAAATTGTATAAATGTGACCCTTTCTGGTGTAAAATAACCACACTTTAACCACAAATATTTTAACATGTTAGTTGTAGCAGTTTATATGATCAATTGTAATGTATCTAACCAGTATTGTACACAAATTATTTTTCAGAATTGGCAAAATTAGCAAGACTATTAAAATACCATAAAAAGTTATAATATTACAATAAATATATATATATATATATATATATATATATATATATATATATCATACATATGTATGCCATATTACGCAGTGGCATCTGTATTCCTATACGCGTACGAAACATGGACATTCACAGTTAAACATGAGAAAATGAATACAAGCCCTGGACATGAGATGGTGTTTTGAGAACAGTCAATTTTATGTAGACTATATCACTAATGAGCTCAGTGGTTAGTGAACTGGACTACATAGGACAAGAGTTCGATCCCAACCGACGGCTTCCGGGTTCACCCAGCCTTTAATGGGTACCGGATTTTTTTCTGGGAAAGTAAAGTGGCACGGGCGTAATACCGACCACATTACTCTAAAATTCATGTCCCGAAGGTCTGTAAAATATATGGTCACTAACACCATATTCCCGATACGCCACTGGGCGTGACGGGGCCACTTTACTTTACTTTTTTATATCACCAATGAGGAAGTGCGCAACAAAACGTAACGACACCACACGACATATTCAAGACTTCATGTCGACGTTTAGGGAACATAAATTAAAATGGCGGGGCCATGGTACAAGATCTACAGGTATCGATAATCACATTTAACGGAACACTGTACAAATCAAAAGAAGACAAAACAAACAGGGTAAGAGGTGAGAAGACAACATCAGAGAATGGGTAGGATTATCCTTTGATGCATCTCAGAAAGCAGCTCCAAATTGTGTAGGTGGGGAAAGATTATAACGTCGTCGTCAACAATGCTCCAACAACAGCCAAGATTGTAAAGCCGTCGTTAACAATGCTCCAACAACAGCCAAGATTGTAAAGCCGTCGTCAACAATGCTCCAACAACAGCCAAGATTGTAAAGCCGTCGTCAACAATGCTCCAACAACAGCCAAGATTGTAAAGCCGTCGTCAACAATGCTCCAACAACAGCCAAGATTGTAAAGCTGTCGTCAACAATGCTCCAACAACAGCCAAGATTGTAAAGCTGTCGTCAACAATGCTCCAACAACAGCCAAGATTGTAAAGCTGTCGTCAACAATGCTCCAACAACAGCCAAGATTGTAAAGCCGTCGTCAACAATGCTCCAACAACAGCCAAGATTGTAAAGCCGTCGTCAACAATGCTCCAACAACAGCCAAGATTGTAAAGCTGTCGTCAACAATGCTCCAACAACAGCCAAGATTGTAAAGCTGTCGTCAACAATGCTCCAACAACAGCCAAGATTGTAAAGCTGTCGTCAACAATGCTCCAGCAACAGCCAAGATTGTAAAGCCGTCGTCAACAATGCTCCAACAACAGCCAATATTGTGATGTAAAGCCGTCGTCAACAATGCTCCAACAACAGCCAAGATTGTAAAGCTGTTGTCAACAATGCTCCAACAACAGCCAAGATTGTAAAGCTGTCGTCAACAATGCTCCAACAACAGCCAAGATTGTAAAGCCGTCGTCAACAATGCTCCAACGACAGCCAAGATTGTAAAGCTGTCGTCAACAATGCTCCAACAACAGCCAAGAATGTAAAGCCGTCGTCAACAATGCTCCAACAACAGCCAAGATTGTAAAGCTGTCGTCAACAATGCTCCAACAACAGCCAAGAATGTAAAGCTGTCGTCAACAATGCTCCAACAACAGCCAAGAATGTAAAGCTGTCGTCAACAATGCTCCAACGACTGCCAAGATTACGAGACTAATGGTGATGCTGATGATGATAATGGTATATACTCCATACATAAACTATATCATATGCACACAATCACCATTTAGTAATTGATTCCAGTATTTTATATCCATGCAACATAAGAAATATCACACACGAATTTAAAAAAAATGAAAAAAATCAAAACTTTCAGTAAAAAAGAAGTTAGTGCACCCGCCCATTTGTTTAGACCAATTTTAAAACTTGCAAATAAGTCTAATATTTGTGCAAATGTCTAGTAATGAAGGAAGTGACATATGACAGTGATCGATTACTTTACACGCAAAAAATATATGGAGATGTTAGTCGTGGATAACTAACGTCTGTTTTTAGAATAGTCAATGTGAAAGTCAAATGATGACTGATAGAAGAGAAAACACTGCCTAAGTTAATCATCTTAAAATATTTATTGTTAAACAGCAAATACTCAGAGTAGGCCGAAAGAAAGAAATTGATATATAATATAAGGGAATTATCACATTAACTCTTTCCGTGCGGAAGCTTTTTATCAATGCAACAGAAGATATTTCAGAGACAAAATTTTTCATGGTTTTAAGAATCAATCTACATATTTATATTTATTAAACATATAACATATTATATACGAAATTCTAGATAATTGAACAAGGAATTAGATTTCACCAATACCAAGTGGGCACAAGGCATGTAAAAAAGAATTTGTCTTAATGATGGTTCACAATAATCAAATTGAAAGTGACGCACTATGCGGCGAAACGTGAGGAAAGAGTTAATATTGTCATTATTAAAGTTAATTAAACGCTTATAATTTGGCAGTCAGAAAGACGACCGATCAATGGGATAGCAGACACGATTACCATTATCAGCTACAGGCATGACACGCATCGCTGAGCACTGGCCCATTTGTCTTCGACGCTGGTAGGTGACAGAGATGGGGGAAAGTAAGTAAATTGAGAAATGGAGTTGCGTAAGCACGTGGCGTTGCGGTAAAGATGAGTAAAACTCAGTCAATTCCGTCTTTCTTCATTCAAGAGAGGGAATCTTGAGAAACAAGGAACGGCTGGTTTTAATTGATTGTCCTAGTTTGTGTTTGTACATTGTTATGCCCCGCTTAAAGCAAAGTTGGTCTATTTTTCTTTCATCTTCTTTCTGGAGTCCACTTTTGCATGGCAGTTCTTGAGATAGTTTCTTGATCTCCTCCACTCGCTAATTTAGTAATAATATTTTCTAGTGAGAGACAACTGAGACTACAAGCAGCCGCTGTCATGCAACTGCAGAGAAGTCACAAAAAAAAGAAGAAGAAAAGAAGAAGAAAAGAATAAAAGGCTATAAAAGTAATCCAAACAAATACGTGTTGAAAGCGGACGCGCTGACTCTAAGATCAAATGATGGAAACCTTTAATAAGCAAACGAAGAATACAGATCACTCCTGAGCATTTGATCCACTCAACTGCAATTGTTTGGATCCCTCAATGAGATGAGATGTTAGATCGGATGATTCCACTGGCACGGGCGTTTGAGCAATAATGGATTTTAATTCGTTTGTAGTTATACCGGGGCCTTCGACTTGCTACAACTACTACAACAAATGCAGTTGCTGTCGGTTATCATCCATGTACACATTATACTGATCGCGCCTCTCGAGCAGTTTTTGGTCCTTTATTCCGTTTGGTCCAATTTTCTGACAAATGCTCTAGGGCAAGCTTATTAATTGATGATAATCTGCATGTTTCCTTTTCTCTTGTTTTCCAGCATTGATACATATTTAAAGCATAAAGTAGAGACCGCAGAAATGGAATTTATAAGAAGAATGTTGAAAGTTCCCTGGACAGCTAAAAAGATCAACGAGGAAATTCTCAAAGAGGCCAACACAAAAAGGGAACCCATAAAAAAACATCAGAAAGAAACAATCAACATTTTTCAACCACATTGTGAGAAAATGAAAATTGGAATTCTTGATCAAAACAAGCAAAGTACAGGGAAAAAGATATCGCGGACGACAAAGAGAGAAGACAATATATAATTTGATGTCATGGCAAGGGTAAACAGTCAACAATAAAATTGATACGATGCATCATGTACATGATCCATCAGCTTGTATTGATATAAAGAAAATGAAAGCACACAGCTTTCGTAAATTGCTTGTCTGCTTTCTGATTTGCAATTGTTGGGTCCGCAGACATTACGTTATTTAGACTAGACACAAGCTGCTCTAACCGTATACGCTGTATCCTACTAGTGACAGACATAGGTGTATTTGGTGGTAGACAGAAGTATATGTGGTGACAGACATAGGTGTATTTGGTGGTAGACAGAAGTATATATGGTGACAGACATATGTGTATTTGGTGGTAGACAGAAGTATATGTGGTGACAGACATAGGTGTATTTGGTGGTAGACAGAAGTATATGTGGTGACAGACATATGTGTATTTGGTGGTAGACAGAAGTATATGTGGTGACAGACATAGGTGTATTTGGTGGTAGACAGAAGTATATGTGGTGACAGACATAGGTGTATTTGGTGATAGACAGAAGTATATATGGTGACAGACATATGTGTATTTGGTGGTAGACAGAAGTATATATGGTGACAGACATATGTGTATTTGGTGATAGACAGAAGTATATATGGTGACAGACATAGGTGTATTTGGTGGTAGACAGATGTATATATGGTGACAGACACAGGTGTATTTGGTGATAGACAGATGTATATATGGTGACAGACATAGGTGTATTTGGTGGTAGACAGATGTATATATGGTGACAGACACAGGTGTATTTGGTGATAGACAGATGTATATATGGTGACAGACATAGATGTATTTGGTAGTAGACAGATGTATATATGGTGACAGACACAGGTGTATTTGGTGATAGACAGAAGTATATATGGTGACAGACATAGGTGTATTTGGTGATAGACAGAAGTATATATGGTGACAGACACAGGTGTATTTGGTGGTAGACAGAAGTATATATGGTTACAGACACATGTGTATTTGGTGGTAGACAGAAGTATATGAGGTGATAGACAGAAGTATATGTGGTGATAGACAGAAGTATATGTGGTGATAGACAGAAGTATATTTGGTGACAGACAGAGGTGTATTTGGTGATAGACATAGATATATGTTGTGACAGACAGAGGTACATGTGGTGATATACTGAGGTGTATGTGGCGATAGACAAAGGCACATGTGGTGATATACAGAGATATATGTGGCGATAGAGCTATATTTCGTGATAGGCAGAGATATATATGTGGTGATACATAGAAGTATATGTCTTAATAGAATTATATGTGTGGATAGACAGAGGTGTATGTGGTGACAGACAGAGATATAGGTGGTGATAGAAACATGTATAATTGGTGACATACTTGGGCATATGTGGTGACAGACAGCGATATAGGTGGTAATAGACATAGGTTATTTGGTAACAGACTGAGATATATGTTGTGATAGACAGAGGTATATGTGGTTATAGACAGAGGTATATGTGGTGATAAGTGGTGACAGACACATATATATGTGCTGATAGACCGAGGTATAACTGGGGATAGACTAAGATATATGTGATTATAGACAGAAGTATAAGTGGGAATAGAAATATTGTCTTAGTATGTGTGTGTGTGTGTGTGTGTGTGTGAAACAGTGAGAAAGAGAGAGAGAGAGAGAAAGAGAGAGAGAGAGAGAAAGAGGGAAGTGTTTGGAGAGGAAAAGACATAAGTTGAAGAGATAGAGATTGCGGTGACAAGACAGTGAATTTGTAGAAGGAATGACAGAGAGACAAAGTAAGAGGAAGGGAAAAGAGAAGACAATATGCCTGGTAAGGTGATCAATGAGTCAGAGTAGAAGAGAGGGTGGACAGAGAGAATGAATAAATTTATGAGTATAAAATATAGAAAAAAATATATATATAGAGAGAAAGAGAAACAGAGACTCAAATGACAAAATTAAAAACAGTATGTGAAGGAAGATATGCGAATAAGAAAGACAGAGAAAAATAAAGAAAGATATTTAATGACAGTAAGAGAACGAAAGGAAGAGAGAGTAAGAGAAATTAAGAAAGAATGGGTAAGACAAAGAAAATGGGAGAAATTGGTAGAAAAAGTAGGAAGTGGAAATGGAATAGAGAGGGAGAGAGTATCGATCTAGAAATCACTGATATTAAAAATTAAAAATGCCTTAGCAATGATCTAACCTCGATGAAGGTCGTGAAGACAAATGTTTGAGAATAATTTAGTTTTCTGTATTCACCAAGAAGAAAGAATCTCCCGAGAGGCTCGCTGCTATTCGTGTCATAAATCAGCACAGATTCCTCAATGGTCTTCTCAAACTCGCCTCACCCCACTTTCCGCTTCTTCAGTCTCACTTTATTGATGAGCAGACGGGATGAAAGCTAAACTTTGGCAGACATCACTGCAAGATATCCTGGAGACGTGTTGCCATTAGATGGACAGCGCATAAAGCACACTTCTTTTTTATTTTCTGTACATTTTAGCCGCTTATAATTTGGCTGCTATTTTTTCTATAATTCCTATGTTTATTAAATGCGGGCTTATCGTTCGCTTTGCTGATTATCTCTCAACGATCTTTATCGACACTATGACAGCTTTTAGGTTCACCACGCTTCTAATAGTTTCCGGATTTTTGTTAAAGAAATACGGAATTGATGTAATGGTGACCATATTATTCTAAAATATGTCGATAATAGAAACATATGGGCATAAACACCTACACTCGAGGCGTGACCGACTTCTTTATAATTCTTTCTTATATTTTAAAGGCAGTATTGCTAGTGTAGTGATTAACTCTGTACGGACGGTTTTTTATCAATTAAACGGAGAGATTTCAGAGACATAATTTTTTCATCGTTTTAAATATCAATCTACATGTTTATATTGATCTCACACTTAACATGTTATATAATATTGACTTTTTAGATCATTAAACAAGGAATTATATTTCACCAATGCCAAAATGATACAAGATCTTTAAAAAGAAAATGGGTTGACGACAGTTTACACTAATCAATTTGAGAGTGGCGCACTGTGCGGCTAAACGTATATGACCGAAATCGGCATGACGCATGGTGACTCGAAACGTACGGAAAGAGTTAAAGTGTTGGCTTTGAGATAAAGTGAAAGTGGTAATACCTCCAAATCTGATTCCCCCAAATCTTCAGACGATGCAGCTGAAAGAATTGGTACTTGACTGTTGGAGCTTGAGAAGGTTTTAACGGCGTATTAAATCACTGGCCACGTTACCTAAACAAATTTGAGGAAAGAGTCCTCTGAGCATACGATCCACCTAGCTCCAGTTACTGTCTGTGATCCCTGTGTGAATTACATACTTTGTGTGATCAAGTTTAACAATTTGCTTCTCTATTGTTGTATACACGTGTATTACTGGACCTCGTTTTTGACAGCAGAAATTAAACAGGAAATTATAGTGACAGAAAATAATGAAACAAATAATAATACAGGGCGTCCACAAAAACACTCCTTGATTTCAAGTAGTAATAAAATCAAAACTTATTGAAATAAGTTTATAAATATGGTTGTCACAGATACATTAACTCACAAATGTTCTTTTTTGGTCCAATAACATTTATGAGCAGTCCTCCCACCACCAGAGGGTAGTGAAATCCACGATTACGGTCACCCCACAGCATCGCCCTGTACAAAATGACCAGGTGCTCTCAAGTGACCCTCCAGATTCCGGATCCAGCTGTTTGTGACTTCCACTATTCGCAGCAAACATGGATGACATGCAACAACTCATCACGATCACTCGATCACGCCAGAAAATCTTCAGAGAAATAGTCCAAACTAGCTCACTGCCTCGATGTTTGCCGAGCAACACCGGGGTCGCACATCGAGTGTGTGTTTGATACCACACAGCACGTTATGAGTTTATTCAGCTGTAACCACCGATGTATATGAACAATCCAATCAGTTTTGATTCTATAACTACTTGAAATCAATGTGTGTTTCTGCTGGTACTATGTACTGAAAGAGAATAACAATATAACATAATAGAACAATATAAACATTTTAACCACAATATAACATAGTTGATAGAAAATAGAAGAAAATGAGGGAACAGAAACCATACATTTTGATGCGCATTTCTTTGGTTGGGATGCCATAGTAGAGCAGTGTAAAGGTCTACTGAGAACAAAAGGTCGAATCGATGGCTTCTTGGTTCACCCAACCTTTATAATGCAACATATTTTTTGTTCTCTGCAAGCAGCGTAGTGCTGACCACATTATGCAAAATAAATAAATAACAGATTATGAAAATATGGACACCAGCACTATATAAGTTATAAGTCACTGGTGCATGACTTTCTTTCTTTCATTTTTTTCCCTTTTCTTTTCCTTCTTTCATTCTTTCTTTCTACCCTCCTTTCTCTTTCTTCGTTCTATTATTGGTTGATTCGCTGGAAATCAATTTTTTTTAGAATCTCCTATTGGGGCGGTTTTATGGAATATTTCAAATGAAATCGGGGGAAAAAATACACTAGAGATTTGAAATTTAATTATTTATAATTATCCAGGCTAAAACCATTATTTCTAGAAGTCATGATTTTAGCCTCTTTCTTTATTACGAATATTAGATGTTGTTGCGGCACACGTCGTTGCAGAACTAGAAATCCTAGAGGCAGTTACCGCGTGAGGAGATCGTCGGGGAAACGTTTCATCTCTCTGCAGCAAGGTCACCCATCTTGCCTGGCGAGTCACTGAGAAACGGAGGAAAGAAAAGCAGAAGGAGTAGGACGCGTATTTGACAGTGCCTGCAAAAGTTTGAATTTTGCAGGATTCGTGCAGCAGGCAATGCTGACGGTCGACAATTTTATTTAACACGCATTTCCCGCGCTTCTATGGTTTCTGAGCACGTCTTGGGTTAGCACGTGACAGATGCATCTCCTTTTTTTTTTTCTGTCTTTGGTAACAGCGACCACTCCAGAGCTTTGACAGACAGGGACGGGTGTCATTGCAGTAATGTTATGTTATCAGATTATTATGCTCTTCCTGTAATTATTTTGAATATCCACTTTTCTTTTCTTAATTAAAAAAAAAACCCGTTAAGACAGAAACAGATCCACATCACTCCATTGACGTACATATAATCATCATTTCTTGGCCAATCACTCCATTGACGTACATATAATCATCATTTCTTGGCCATGTAATGAGAAGGTAACAACTTGAATATATTGTAACAACTGGGGAAAGTTGAGAGACGAAGAGATACAGGTACCAGCGACCACTCCAGAGCTTTGACAGACAGGGACGGGTATCATTGCAGTAATGTTATGTTATCAGATTATTATGCTCTTCCTGTAATTATTTTGATTATCAACTTTTCTTTTTCTTAATTAAAAAAAAAAAAAACGTTAAAACAGAAACAGCTTCACATCACTCCGTTGACGTACATATCATTACTGTAGTTGATGCCCGTATTGACCATCGACATACTTTAATCTAGCACCCCAAATCGGCCTTCTTTCCAAGAGATAATCTCTGATAGCAATTTTGCAGAAGCTAGATAAACCTTCGAAGCAATGACTTTATGGGAGCAAAATCTCGGTCATTTGATGGGTAGGCGAGTGCTTTAAATATATTTCCTCGTCGCAGCCTCGTTTGTTGTCTTTAGAGTGAGAAGTTATTTTGATTTAAAAGCAAGAGAAACCATATGGAACAACTGAAACCTCGAGACAGACTTTATAAAAGATAATTTATATACTTAGTCTGAAAGAATCATGATCAAAGAAAAAGTACATTAAAGTACTCTATTACATGCTGACTAAAAAAACTGTGACAGAGATATTATAATTAAAAAAAAAATTATTTCACGGTGAGCTCCCTTATATAAATAATTAACAAACAGTTTTCTCTAGTCGTTCCCTTATTAGTAGTTTGTGTTGAAATGTGTTTTGCATTTTGCGACCCAGCATACCTATCATCGTTTACTATTACTATAGTGGAATATTTCGGAAAATCGTTCAGATATTTTACCCAGCGTTCTCTTTACACTGGAGAGTTTTAATCACTCCTATCCTTTCACGATGATTTCACGTTTTTTTTTCCAGTCGAGTATTTTTAAGATGTTTCCAGTCGAGTTTTCTTAAGATGTTTCCAGTTGAGTATTCTTAAGATGTTTCCAGTCGAGTATTCTTAAGATGTTTCCAGTCGAGTATTCTTAAGATGTTTCCTGTCGAGTATTCTTAAGATGTTTCCTGTCGAGTATTCTTAAGATGTTTCCAGTCGAGTATTCTTAAGATGTTTCCTGTCGAGTATTCTTAAGATGTTTCCAGTCGAGTATTCTTAAGATTGTTTCCAGTCGAGTATTTTTAAGATGTTTCCAGTTGTGATATCCATTTATTGGATGTGTTTAAAAACGCAAAACCACCTCTCATATACAGAAAACCAAGATAGTATCCATTGACAAAGCAAAAAGATAACCCAAAATCATCAACAATAACGAAACTGAAATTATAACAAACTATGAATATCTGGGGAGCCGCGATAGCTCATTGGTTAGTGAATTGGACTAAAAAGGACAAGACGTAGGGTTCGATTCCAACCGACGGCTTCCGGTTCACCTAGTCTTTAATGGGTACCGGATTTTTTAATGGAAAAGTAAAGCGGCACGGGCGTAATACCGACCACATTACCCAAAAATCATGTGCCGAGGGTCTGTAAAATTTATGGTCACTAACACCATATTCCGTATACGCCACTTGGCGTGATGGGGGTACCTTACTTTTACTTTTATGAATATCTGAGATCTGTAGTAACTAACAATGGAGATTGCCAGAAAGAGATCAAAATATGATTAGCAATAGCAGTACAAAAGTAATCGCCGTGAAGAACAGGTGGCCCAATATCAACAAGTCAGTAAAATTAAACTTACTGAGGGCAGCATTTTTCCGAAAGCAATTAATTGTTGAGAGTCAAGTACAATCCCACAAAGAACAAAGAAGAAAACCGATTCATTCGAAACAAAATGATACAGAAAAATCAGTAGGCGAAGCTTGGGAAAAAAATGAAGACATATTAAAAGTTGGGGAAAAAAATGAAGACATTAAAAGTTGGGGAAAAAAATGAAGACATTAAAAGTTGGGGGAAAAAATGAAGACATTACAAGTTGGGGAAAAAATGAAGACATTAAAAGTTGGGGGAAAAAATGAAGACATTAAAAGTTGGGGAAAAAAATGAAGACATTAAAAGTTGGAGAAAAAAATGAAGACATTAAAAGTTGGGCGAAAAAATGAAGATATATTAAAAGTTGGGCGAAAAAATGAAGATATTTTAAAAGTTGGGGGAAAAAAGTGAAGATATATTAAAAGTTGGGCGAAAAATGAAGATATTTTAAAAGTTGGGGAAAAAAAGTGAAGATATATTAAAAGTTGGGGAAAAAAGTGAAGATATATTAAAAGTTGGGGGAAAAAAGTGAAGATATATTAAAAGTTGGGGGAAAAAAGTGAAGATATATTAAAAGTTGGGGGGAAAAAGTTAAGATATATTAAAAGTTGGGGGAAAAAGTGAAGATATATTAAAAGTTGGGGAAAAAAGTGAAGATATATTAAAAGTTGGGGGAAAAAAGTGAAGATATATTAAAAGTTGGGGAAAAAAGTGAAGATATATTAAAAGTTGGGGGAAAAAAGTGAAGATATATTAAAAGTTGGGGAAAAAAGTGAAGATATATTAAAAGTTGGGGAAAAAAGTGAAGATATATTAAAAGTTGGGGAAAAAATGAAGATATATTAAAAGTTGGGAAAAAAAGTGAAGATATATTAAAAGGCCTAAGCGATGAAAAGAACTGCCTTGTAAACATCATCTTACAAAGGAAATTAAAATACTATGGCCACAGACGTCAAAAAAGGCAGTGGGCTAGAAGGAACAATAGCGGAAGGGTATGATTCCAGGAAGACGAGACAGGGGCAGACCAAGAAGGTGGTTTCAAGACAAAAAATGGCCTTGATCTTAACAACGGAGGATGTGGGTGAACTTGCCAGAGACAGAGATTCTTTCAGACGGGCTGTGGTTAGGGACACGCAACCTAATGATGACCATTTTTAACAGTACAGCATTCAAGTGACCACTTTGGAATCTAGACAGTTTTAGCAGTCCTTTTTCTCCTTGTGATGTCGTTTCATTCGGTTTTCTTCGTTCGGTTTTCTTCGTTCGGTTTTCTTCATTCGGTTTTCTTCATTCGGTTTTCTTCATTCAGTTTTCTTCATTCGGTTTTCTTCATTCAGTTTTCTTCATTCAGTTTTCTTCATTCGGTTTTCTTCGTTCGGTTTTCTTCATTCAGTTTTCTTCATTCAGTTTTCTTCATTCAGTTTTTTCATTCAGTTTTCTTCGTTCGGTTTTCTTCATTCGGTTTTCTTCATTCGGTTTTCTTCGTTCGGTTTTCTTCATTCGGTTTTCTTCATTCGGTTTTCTTCATTCAGTTTTCTTCATTCAGTTTTCTTCATTCGGTTTTCTTCATTCGGTTTTCTTCGTTCGGTTTTCTTCATTCGGTTTTCTTCATTCGGTTTTCTTCATTCAGTTTTCTTCATTCGGTTTTCTTCGTTCGGTTTTCTTCATTCGGTTTTCTTCATTCGGTTTTCTTCATTCGGTTTTCTTCATTCAGTTTTCTTCATTCAGTTTTCTTCATTCAGTTTTCTTCATTCAGTTTTCTTCATTCAGTTTTCTTCGTTCAGTTTTCTTCATTCGGTTTTCTTCATTCGGTTTTCTTCATTCAGTTTTCTTCATTCGGTTTTCTTCATTCAGTTTTCTTCATTCAGTTTTCTTCATTCAGTTTTCTTCGTTCAGTTTTCTTCATTCGGTTTTCTTCATTCAGTTTCTTCATTCAGTTTTCTTCATTCAGTTTTCTTCATTCGGTTTTCTTCATTCAGTTTTCTTCATTCGGTTTTCTTCATTCAGTTTTCTTCATTCGGTTTTCTCCTTTTCGTATCATTTGAGCAGGTTGTGTGAGGTCATTGTAGTTTGGCCTGAAAAAAATTACATATTCTAAATCGACACTTGATAACTTCTATATCAAGAAATGATAACCAAACGCTATCAAAGGCCATTTCAAGATGTCTTTCGATCTTCTTCACACAACGACACGCTCTTTTCATCATCCGTCCTTAAGTTGACGGTAGATGGACGTAGATGTGATACTTGTTCACAACGATATCTGCACCTTCGCCATGGCAGTCAATCTAATTCTTTAACTAAAAGACGACCTTGTTTTTCTATCGAGTTCTTTAACTCAAACAAACAAAAATACGCAGATCATCATTATCAAGTACCATTATTGCTGGCTCTATAGGTGATCATGTCTCTCCAGAACTTTCGATCTCGGCAGTTATTTATCATTTCAGTTGTTGACCTTCTGCCAAGTCATTCTCTAAAGCTGCCTTGTATATTTTCTCTTTGCTTTCCTCTATCTCTTCGTCCCTCAATTTCCCCAGTTGACACAACATATTACAGCTGTTCCCTTTTCATTGCATGACCAAAAACGATGATTGTTTCTTCCTAATTTTGAAAATTAGCTCTCTTTTTGCTTTGGCCTCACTAAGAACGTTTTCATTACTCTTGTTTAGCTGTCCATGGTATTCTCAACATTCTTCTGTAAAACTACATTTCTACAGCCTCCATTGATGTTCTTGTCTACTGTCCTATTGTCCAAGATTCACATCCATATGGTAAGACTGGCTCTACATAAAATTTAAGAACTCTTGTTTTTGTTTCTATTGTCAAAAATTGATTACACAGTGCCACATACGCAGATACAATGGTAAATTTACTGCACACTGAACAAGACATAAATAACATTAATTAATTTATTATTATTATCTGAAGTCCAATCACTGGAAACTACTCCTAGTGTTGTTACGTCCCCTTCCTGTGTGTCAATTACGCAAATATTGCAGCCTATTGGCGTGTGTGGCTTATTCTTGTTAATAGGCAACATAGAACACAATTGTGGCTGTAGATCGATTTTTGAATTGTTGTCGTAGATCATCTGTGCTCTACTCAAGTGACGACACATGCACGCAAGTCGTGTCATAAATAGCAACTTTTTAGGTTACGGAGAGAGGGACTGTGTGGCATAGAGGTTAAGCGTCGGCTTCTGGGCAGATAGGTCCCGAGTTCAAATCTCGGTCACAGGCGGTGGAAATATGTCACAACGAGTTGGTGGTTACTTCATAACCATACCCTACCCTCGTCTGGGTAGGGAGATTCGATGTCTAGCCGCTCGGATAATGGAGAAAACCAGGAGATCTTATGAACACTTCGCACACGTTAAATTAAAGAAACACTGGCAGTTAAAAGTCGAAAAAAGAGTAGACCAAATATGACCACTCTTCCCCCACCCCCATCCCCGTTAAGCAGCAAATTCACCTATGCTAGAGACGGATGTGTCGGGCTAAATGGCGCAGAAATCGCGGGTCTGTCCTAAACTAGGGTCACAACGCATGCATGCCCATTTGACTAGTAATCACTAAGATGAAAAAGGTTACTGAGCTGGCAACAAGTGTGCTGAAGTGCAGGTATGTTGAGGCAAAGCGCTGTGTCCAGGAGCATAAGTTCGATCATTGTTTGAGCTGCCGCTTTCCTCAGTGTTTGTTGTTTCCAGATTTCTCAATGTCTAAAGAATACCATTGTCTCTGTGTAGTTTGTTTGCCTCTGAAGTTTCCATCTGTAATTAACATACGTCTATTTCGTGTTAATATTTTTAGTTCATAAACTAATATTGTCTTTTACTATCTTTCATAGATTATTTTATATTATCTTACAACGTTTGTCTTATACTATCTTACAGAGATTGTTTTACACTATCTTACAATGTTTGTCTTATTTATCTTACATAGAAGTTTAAAAAAACAGTAAAGAGCCCCGTCACGCCAAGTGAGTCCAGATTTACCGCGAAATTGCATATATATAAAGTAGTAAAGTAAAGTGCTTCGTGAAACTAAGTGGAGTATAGGGAATATGGTGTTAGTGACCATAATTTTTAGACCTTCGGCACATGATTTTTGGGGTCATGTGGTCGGTATTACGCCCGTGCCGCTTTAATTTCCCCCCAAAATCCCGGTACCCATTTAAGGGTGGGTGAACCCGGAAGCTGTCAATTAGGATCGAACAAGACCTCTTATTCTTTGTAGTCCAGTTTACTAACCACTC
This sequence comes from Megaustenia siamemsis, assembly GCA_032433765.1. NCBI lineage: Eukaryota > Metazoa > Mollusca > Gastropoda > Stylommatophora > Ariophantidae > Megaustenia > Megaustenia siamemsis. Next base: position 56,914,953 of record JAVIAB010000124.1, read on the forward strand.
AGCTATCCCTGCTCCCACTATCTTACAGAGAATGTTTTATATTATCTTACAGCGTCTGTCTTATACTATCTTACAGAGAATGTTTTATATTATCTTACAGCGTCTGTCTTATACTATCTTACAGAGAATGTTTTATATTATCTTACAGCGTCTGTCTTATACTATCTTACAGAGAATGTTTTATATTATCTTACAGCGTCTGTCATATACTATCTTACAGAGAATGTTTTATAGTATCTTACAAAGTCTGTCTTATACTATCTTACAGAGATCGTTTTATAGCATCTTACAAAGTCTGTCTTATACTGTATTACAGAGATTGTTTTATAGTACCTTACAAAGTCTGTCTTATACTATCTTACAGAGAACGTTTTATATTATCTTACAGCGTCTGTCTTATACTATCTTACAGAGATTGTTTTATAGTATCTTACAAAGTCTGTCTTATACTATCTTACATAGATTGTTTTATAGTATCTTACAAAGTCTGTCTTATACTATCTTACAGAGATTGTTTTATAGTATCTTACAAAGTCTGTCTTATACTATCTTACAGAGATTGTTTTATAGTATCTTACAAAGTCTGTCTTATACTATCTTACAGAGATTGTTTTATAGTATCTTACAAAGTCTGTCTTATACTATTTTACAGAGATTGTTTTATATTATCTTACAGCGTCTGTCATATACTATCTTACAGAGAATGTTTTATAGTATCTTACAAAGTCTGTCTTATACTATCTTACAGAGATTGTTTTATAGTATCTTACAAAGTCTGTCTTATACTATCTTACAGAGATTGTTTTATATTATCTTACAAACTCTGTCTTATACTATCTTACATAGATTGTTTTATATTATCTTACAAAGTCTGTCTTATACTATCTTACATAGATTGTTTTATGCTGTTTTACAAAGTCTGTCTTATACTATCTTACAGAGATTGTTTTATATTATCTTACAAAGTCTGTCTTATACTATCTTACAGAGATTGTTTTAAATTATCTTACAGAGTCTGTCTTATACTATCTTACATAGATTGTTTTATGCTGTTTTACAAAGTCTGTATTATACTATTTTACATAGATTGTTTGATGTTGGTTTACAAAGTATGTCTTATACTATCTTACATAGATTGTTTTATATTATCTTACAAAGTTTGTCTTATACTATCTTACATAGATTGTTTTATGCTGTTTTACAAAGTCTGTCTTATACTATCTTACAGAGATTGTTCTATATTATCTTACAAAGTCTGTCTTATACTATTTTACATAGATTGTTTTATGTTGGTTTACAAAGTCTGTCTTATACTATCTTACATAGATTGTTTTATATTATCATACAAAGTCTGTCTTATACTATCTTACATAGATTGTTTTATGCTGTTTTACAAAGTCTGTCTTATACTATGTTACAGAGATTGTTTTATATTATCTTACAACGTCTGTCTTATACTATCTTACATAGATTGTTTTATATTATCTTACAGCGTCTGTCTTATACTATCTTACATAGATTGTTTTATATTATCTTACAACGTCTGTCTTATACTATCTACATAGATTGTTTTATATAATCTTACAACGTCTGTCTGATACTATCTTACATAGATTGTTTTATATTATCTTACAATGTCTGTCTTATACTATCTTACAGAGATTGTTTTATATCTTACAAAGATAGTTATACCCGTTTTTCTAATCTATTTCTTAAGAAATCAGAGAGTCTTACACTGCTTTTTGGTCATGTCCTCAAACTATTAAAGGCTGATTCATGTTATCTTCCATTTCCGTTATTGAACTGTCAAGGACTGATCTATATCGTCTTTCAATTATTTTGTGAGGTATCTGGAATCAATATGACACGTTAGTGCTTCTCCTGATTTTTTTTTAAAAACCTGTCTTGTCCCACTTGACTAACATAAAAATAAAAATACGCCAAATACTATCTATCTATCTATTGTCCTTTCGAGCCGAAGACGGCACATAGGGCAGAACTACAATCTCAAAAACAGAAACCTTGCGTGCCAAAATGGCACATATTGCAGAGATCACTGCTCTAAAATCTATGGCGCTGTTTCCATAACAACACTTTTTACAATGACAGCTTGTCAAGCCATCGATCAACCTCCTTAGTCGCCTCTTACGACATGCCTGGAAGGTCACAGTGTCACTATTCTTTACCTCCCTCATAATGAGGCCCCGGTAACACACGGGAATACTATATATGCTATATTAATTTACTATGGTAACTATGGGAGAAAGTGTATACTTGGTACTAAGCTTTAACAGTTTTAGAACCGTTGAGCAACATTAAGCATGTCACAGATGAGACAGGAAGGAGGCTCTGCTTGGGACCAGAGCCTCTTTTATCTTAGAAAAAGAACTGTAGATGTCGTTACTAGAAAATGTACGTGGATACACATAAAATAGCAATAACATGTACATAACACAACCGTGCAAGATAAATCACATAATTCATTTGCCAGTAGATAAAACAATGGATAATATGCAACAATATTTAAGCCATAGTCTACGCACAAAGCTATAATAAAAATAGACAGATAACGAGGCGTTGGCCAGACACACTCTGAGATAAACGCTTCATATTCATCGTATAAATGAAGTGATGGCTAAACAGGACGGAGCTAAATAAACACATGGACTAAAATAGCCCAACTATTGAAAATAAAAGAAGAAAAAAAACATTATTGTGAGTGTTGATTTGTATATAAACTAGAGAGAGGATAGAGCGAATGCTAGAGAAAAAGGAAATGATAAAGAAAGTATGAAAGCGTGTGAGGAATAGTAGGATAAGAAAAATAACATAAGAGGAAAACGGAGATAGAATCAGATAGACAGACGTACATAGAAAAAGAAAGATGGACAGACAGACAGACGGACAGAGAAACAGACAGAAAACGAAGAAAGGAAGAAGAGATAGCAGCTACAAATTTATTGGGATTGAAAGAAATGACAGAACGATAGAAGGGGAAAGAATATGCGATTCAGAGAAATTGAGAAAGAGAGAGAGAACGAAATAATGGAAGAAATAAAGAAAGAGAGAGAGAGAGAGAGAGAGAGAGAGAGAGAGAGAGAAGTAATAAATAAATGAGAGCGAGAGAAAGAGTTACACAGAACGAAGTACACAGATAATACAATGGGGGAGATAGAGACAGAATGAGAGGGATAGAGATATGAAGAGAAGTAGAAGATTATAGAAAAGAGAATAGAGAACGATGCCAAGAGAGAGATGAGGAGAGAAAAAAACGAGAGAGAGAGAGTGTGTGTGTGTGTGTGTGTGTGTGTGAGTGGCGAAGAGCGGGTTGGGGGGGGGAAGCCTACTCTATTCAAACGTGAGAAGGAAAGGCAATAGAGGAGATGCAGGCCACACAACCTAATAGTGCAAACGCCAGCAAGAACGATGAATGCATATCGATCGTGAATATTATTAAAGAACTGGGCGATTTTTTTTTTTTTTTTTTATAGAAGAACGGATAACTGGAACACGAAGGAGGAGAAAATGGAAGAGAATGCCTGAGTGTGTTGGGGGCTGTGAGGAGAACAAGTGAAGTCCACAGGAATTGATCACTACTGGCAAGCAAAGATGAAACTAGGTCAACAATCGTTTTTTGCCATTGGAAGGAGTGCCGACCTATTTCTCTTCCAGTGAACTTCTCCAGTGATGGACAGACGGATAGGCTGCCAGGCTAGAGAGAAGACAATGTTAGATCAGGTTAAAGGGAGATAATTATTATGAAAGGAAAATTAAAACTCACTAGGATGTGTTACTTACCCTAAATGTACTTATTTGATCAATTAATTCACACATTGAATTTTGCATTTTTTGCAGTGATAAGGATTTATCATATTTACCGTTAATTTATTTTTTCTTTCCTTCCTTAATTTGTCTTTAATCGTGGAAAAAGGGGAGGGGGGGATATGATTTGCATTCTTTAGCTCTTCTGTTGGCCTCTCCTCTAGTTATGATATTTCCTCGTGTCTCTACTATTCCATCAATCATGGGGTCGATCATTATGGGTGGTGTTCTCGTACAGTTTTGTTCAGGACTCAATGAGGATATTTAATTCTTTCTGTCCTACCATGTGGCCAACCCGATTTATTTGTTGCTTATTTTTATGTACTAATTTGCTGTCACTATTTCTAGCCTTTTAGTTAGTTATTCACTTCTCATCTTATTTCTCAGACAGTTTCCTCTTGTAGGTCTGACAGTTTCATTTCAGTGGTGGTTATTTTTTTGGTTGTTCTTAAGCCTAGCATCTAGGTCTTGCACTCATGGTAGCACTAATAGTACCCACTAAATCTCTAGATATAATAACCGAATAGCAAAGCAAGCCCTCATGTGGGAAACAACAGGTAAGAGAAAAAGAGGAAGACCCAGGGAGACACTGAGAAGAACATTGATGAGAGAGGCAAGAGCAGCAGGATTCGGCTCCCTCAATTAGATAGAGCTGCTTGCACAGAACAGAGACAAATGGCGAGATTTGATAAAATATCTTTAAAAGAGTTGAAAACTGCTAGAACAAAAGTTCAGATAGGAGAAGGTGTATCTACAGTCTACGCCCTATGGGCCGGCTACGGCTCGAAAGGTCAATAGATAGAAATCTCTAGAATTATTTCCTTATTAGGCAGTATTGTCGACAGCTGTTCAACACTAATGCAAGCATCATGAGTTTATGTCTATTGTTGCGGGAGAAAAACATACATTCCATTAATATTTGTGCGGGGTTTCTCTCGACAACTTACTCCGTCCAGATTTACTACGATACTGCATATATATATATATATATATATATATATATAAGTAATAAAGTAAAGTGCCCCGCCTCGCTAAGTAGCGTATAGGGAATATGGTGTTATTGACCATAATTTTTTCGCCACATGATTTTTGGGGTAATGTGGTCAGCATTACGTCTGTACCGTTTTTCTTTCCCAGAAAAAAAATCCGGTACCCATTTAAGGCTGGGTGAGCCTGGAAGCCGTCGATCGGGATCGCACTCGACCTCTTTTATTTAGTAGTTCAGTTCACTAATCACTGAGCTATGGCGGATCCCCTATACATGTATATGTCTATTTCCGTCCATATGTCTGCAGTTTGCGTGTTGTCACATACGACATATGTTAATTTGCTCATCTCTTAAAACATGCTTCATCCAGACAAACGTGGACATTCACTGATCTCATTTATTTAACTCAAAAATATTTCTGATGGAAGTTCATGAACAGATTTAAAATTTAACGAAAGTTTTACACTTCATGTTGAGAATAACATGGACAGCTAATATGAGTACTGAAAACGTTCTGAAAGAGGCCGCAGCAAAGGAAGAGCTAATTTCCAATATTAGGAAGAAATAATCATCATTTTTTGGCCATGTAATGAGAAAGGAACAGCTGGAATATATTGTGACAACTAGGGAAAATTGAGGGACGAAGAGATAGAGGGAAGAGATAGAGGGAAGAGATAGAGGGAAACAACGAGATAATATAGCAGACAGCTTAAGAGAATGGCTTGGCAGAAGATCAACAACAATAATCATTTATAACTGTCGAGATAAAAAGTTGTGGAGAGATATGATCACCTACGCCAGCAGGCATGGTACTAGATGATGCTTATATATTGTTATATTATGATATTCCTCTAGACGACAAGTGCAATTTACATAGAAGTATAAGCATTGGTTAGCAACACTGCATGTTTTCACATCCAACCATTGACTCGCTCAACGAAGACGAGTTACCCTGAGCTAAATTAAGCTCTAAACCTGTGCCAGACGTAGTTCTTGCCTATGTCTTTTTCGGGAGTTTACCCGACGACTGCTAAAAGAATGACTAGAAAGAATGACACTTTGTCAAAAGTCGTTAAAAGGACGTTATGTAGGCGCATATATGTTGTCTTGTCATCATCATCATCATTGATTGCCGTCTCCGCATCGAAGGTTGGCTACCATGGAGCGCCATTCCACTCTGTCTCTTGCTTTGATGGTGCAGATTGTCATAGGTTGACTTGTCCATCTTTTGATGTCACTCGTCCATGTAAGTCTTGGTTTGCCTCTTTTACCTTGTATTTTCCCTTCCAATATTACTTTTATTAGGCTGTTGTGTCTTTTAGGGAACAGGCAAATAATTGCAATGCTGCGGTAAAGCTGGTATGAAGGAGTCAGTGGTGGGGTGTGCTAAACACTCCAAAGTATGGTGACAGCTTTACAAGTAAGGGACACAACACAATACCGACGTTTCGGCCTGTGGCCTTCTTCAGAATACAAGGACAACGACAACATTTAGTTATAGACAATTGTGCTTCACCGTTTGTTGTCATTGTCCTTGTATTCTGAAGAAGGCCAGAGGCTGAAACGTCAGTATTGTGTTGTGTTCCGTACTTGTAAAGCTGTCACCAAACTTTGGAGTGTTTAGCACACCTCACCACTGGCTCCCTGTTGTGTCTTTTAACATGCCCCAAAAATTTCATTTGTTTTGTTCTAATTGTATTTAGTAGTACTCTTTTCATTTTTAGTTGTTTTAAAACTTCATCGTTTGTTTTTTTTCTTTCCATCCAATTATACCTATTCTTCTATATATCCACATTTCAAAGGCTTCAATTCTCTGTTCTGTTTTCTGGTCTAATATCCATGTTTCTGCACCATACAGGAATATTCAGAAAAGGCGTTGTGTTGTAGTTTGCAGTAAAACTGAAATTTGCGCCGACTTCACATCCGACTTCACCCTTTTTAAAGTTCAGGGTTGCAATCTAATTCGATCCCTCTCAGCTTGGCCAAGCTAGACTGATTAATCTGTTTCTAGGGGCACCGCGAGCAGGTGGAGTAGGATCTGGAGAGTTCTGGTTCACAGATCCTGGCACAATCAGCCAGCTATGAGTCACTGAAGCTTTAAGCCATGATGCTGACGTGCGCCTTCGCACACCCCGCCCCAGACGTACCAATAAGTCGAAATTGAATTAACTCATCACTCAGCGAAACAAAGAATAGAGAGAGAGAGAGAGAGAAAGCAAACAAACAAGAACACCACAAACAAAGCAGAATAAAGTGCGCTAAATGGGGGATTTTTTGGGACATGTTAAAAGACACAACAGTCTACTAAAAGTAATCCTGGAGGGGAGAATACAAGGTAAAAGAGGCAGAGGCAGACCAAGACTAACATGGACGAGTAACATCAAAAGATGGACAAACCAGCCTATGACAACCTGCAACATCAAAGAAGAGACAGAGCAGATGGCGCTCCATGGTAGCCAACCTTCGATGCAGAGATGGCACTCGATGATGATGATGATGAAATGGGGGAAATTCGGCAAGGAACTCAAACGCTAAACCTACCCAGACTCGTAAGTATTATTTAATAAATTTTTGCTAGACGATTACTTGCATTCCTAAAAGAGAGTCACGTGGGTGTAGTAATGTGCATTGCTATTTTACAATCTGTGCCCATAGCTGCAGACGAATGTGGCTTCACCTACGTGTATTTGAGGTACTCGATCTGTCTTGCTGCTAAAATACTGACTTTTATATTTAGACTGGTAGTCCACTGGAGGATGGTCTAGTGGGATCTTGATCAGTTGTAGTTCACTGATACTGACGTAAGAGGATGTCATATGTGGCTGGCTGCTTTCAGGTCATGTGCTGACTACGCTTTGAATTGATACTGAAACATTTTTCTGGTATATAAATTACAAAGAAAATAAAAGATGTATTTGACTTTTATTTCCTACTAATTTATTTGCTAAAACACAGATGAAAGAGAGATCGGCGGACGACAAAGAGAGAAGGTACTAGAGAGCTTGGTGTCGTGACAAGCTAAATAGTTAACAAGATAATTAATCCGATGCGCTGCAGACAAAGATTTGTAGAAGGATGTGATCGCTTACGCCAACCGGTGTGGCACATGATCATGATTTTAATTTGAAATATATTTTCAATTTGCGAGGCCTGCATCGTTCAATCCCTTAGTTCTTTCCCTCTCTTTCTCTCTCTCTCTCTCTCTCTCTCTCTCTCTCTCTCTCTCTCTCTCTCTCTTCCTGGCGACATCTGGTAACGAAATGTAGGAAGTACGGTGTCTAAAATAAAAGCCATAATTAAAAAGAGAACAGCGAACTGAAAATATCACACAAGTAAAATACGAAATAAGAACACTGAACACTAATGTATAAATACTAGAGGAAGAAAGATGGATGGAACACCAGAGAAACACTCAATAAAGAAACACTACAAATGTTGACAAATATTCCTGTGGCCGATACAGATCTTGACAATACTGACACTTCGCAGAAGGAATAAATTATCAGAAGCCATTATAAGATTGACGAGTGGAAAAACTCCTGGCCAAGACGGCCTAAATGCTGAAATATTGAAAGCAGACCCAGATTGCCTGGTAGAATTCTGGATCCACTTTTCTCACAAGTTAGGCCAAGAGAGACAACACCACTGAAACACAGTAACGGAATAAGTTTAGTTACCCAGAAAAAGGCAAAGAAACAACTTGACTCAGCACGCGGACATTTATTAGTGATACCTTAGTTGTCTTTCTCATTCTTTTTTCTGTTTTTCCTTCCTAACCAGTGTTGAGAAGATATTGCGCTTTCTTTTGTTGGTCAACCTGCTGTCACGTTTCCCAGGGCTTCTAATAGCCCACAAATGTATTCATTTTAGTTAGTTTTTTGTTGTTGCTCCTTTCGAGCCGAGGACGACATATAGAGCGGGAACTCTAGACTCTGCAAGTTCGACAATCTTTGCTTTTAAGACTAATACTTTCCACAGGATCTGCCTTGTATCTCACATCGCGTCTCTTTTCTGAACGAGCTTCTCAACCTCGGTAAGGGAGTTGATGTCTACTATTGTTGCCTCTCGCCTTAGTGTCCATAGTCTTATTGAACTGAGTCTGATTGCAATGTATTAATCAAGAAAGAAACTTTTAGACTGACATGTAGAGTAAGAGAACGGTTCCAATCATCAACGACATACAAGAGCCTACCAGCCATCCTTGTCTTAATTATTTGAGACTAAGTGATGAGACACATACCATGGATGTTTCTAGAGGAATGCGATGGACGATGTCTTTAGTACATAAAGACTGAGAATAAATGAATCACTTTATATTATTGGTATATTTATTCTAACAACGCATTCAATTAAATAAACAAGATACCTACAAATACAAGAGACAAGGCTGATATTGGGGGGTGGGGGGATTTGGTCATGGCACTAATATACACAAGGTGTGCACATTGCACAAGGTATGCACATTACACAAGGTGTGCATATTACACAAAGTGTGCACATTACACAAGGTGTGCACATTACACAAGGTGTGCACATTACACAAGGTGCACATTACACAAGGTGTGCACATTACGCACAATATGTTGCACATATAATATAAAAGACCCTGATCTACACAATATGTTGTACATACAATAGAAGAGTTACACAATATGTTGAACACATGATAGAACAAAATCTGCTCTACACAATATGTTGCACATATTGTAGAACAAACTCTGGTATACACAATATGTTGCACATATGATAGAACAAAATGTGGTCTACACAATATGTTGCACATATTGTAGAACAAACTCTGGTATACACAATATGATGCACATATTGTAGAACAAACTCTGGTATACACAATATGTTGCACATATTGTAGAACAAACTCAGGTATACACAGCACTTCTAATTTAATCCACAACCCATATCCAGTCGCAAATTTATGTCATAACTATAACCTATAACATTGAGTCCTGCCCTTATCGCGGCGACCGCAGTGTTAAAGTTTTCAATATTTCTGCACGTTTGTCTTAATCAATAAATAGCAATAGAACAAACAGGGGGTCAGACACCTTTGACTAAACCTAATATTTGAAGATTCACCAAGTAAAACACACACACACACACACCACACACACACATACACAAACACACACCACACACACATACATACACACACACACCACACACACCACACACACACACACACATACATACATACACACACCACATACATACACACACACCACACACACACCACACACATACACACACACACACCACACACCACACATACACAAACACACATACACACCACACACACCACACACACACACACACATACACACACACACCACACACATCACACATACGCACATACACCACACACAAAAATATACCCCCCCCCATAAAAATATTCTGGCCCCCATAAAAATATTCAGGCCCCCATAAAAATATTCTGGCCCCCATGAAAATATTTTGGTCTCCATAAAAATATTCTGGCCCCCATGAAAATATTTTGGTCTCCATAAAAATATTCCGGCCCCCATAAAAATATTCTGGCCCCGCATAAAAATATTCTGGCCCCCCATAAAAATATTCTGGCCCCCCATAAAAATATTACGGCCCCCCATAAAAATATTCAGGCCCCCATAAAAATATTCAGGCCCCCATAAAAATATTATGGCCCCCATAAAAATATTCCGGCCCCCATAAAAATATTCTGGCCCGCATAAAAATATTCTGGCCCCGCATAAAAATATTCCGGCCCCATAAAATATTCTGGCCCCCCATAAAAATATTCTGGCCCCGCATAAAACTATTCCGGCCCCCATACAAATATTCAGGCCCCCATACAAATATTCAGGGACCCATAAAAATATTCAGGCACCCATAAAAATATTCCGGCCCCATAAAAATATTCAGGTCCCCATAAAAATATTCAGGCACCAATAAAAATATTCAGGTCCCCATAAAAATATTCCGGCCCCCATAAAAATATTCAGGTCCCCATAAAGATATTCAGGCACCCATAAAAACATTCAGGCACCCATAAAAATATTCCGGCCCCATAAAAATATTCAGGCACCCATAAAAATATTCTGGTCTCCATAAAAATACTCCGCCCCATAAAAATATTCTGGTCTCCATAAAAATATTCTGGTCTCCATAAAAATATTCTGTTCTCTATAAAAATATTCTGGTCTCCATAAAAATATTCTGGTCTCCATAAAAATATTCTGGTCTCTATAAAAATATTCTGGTCTCCATAAAAATATTCTGGTCTCCATAAAAATATTCAGGTCTTCATAAAAATACTCTGATCTTCATAAAAATATTCTGGTCTCCATAAAAATATTCTGGTCTCCATAAAATATTCTGGTCTCCATAAAAATATTCTGGTCCCCATAAAAAATATTCTGGTCTCCATAAAAATATTCCGGTCTCCATAAAAATATTCCGGTCCCGATAAGAATATTCCGTCCCCCAGCCCCGCTCCAAATAGCAATATTCGGACCCCCATAAAAACACTATAGTTATAAGGAAAAGACATAGGAAGGAGCAGTTTTAACTTAGTAACAAAATAGCACTTTTGGTTTATGGTAACAAAAACAATAACTTAAAGCTGAAGCATAAATATGAGTGGTTTTTATGTATAAAATATATAGAATTATGTGTTTTTATATAATATAGCCGTAAATAATAATGAATGAGGTTTGTGCTGCCACAAAATATTGCCAATCTCTTCACCGTGTAAAATTTATTAACTTCATAAGTAATTCATTGATCTGGCATCTGTTTGTGACGCACTGATACACATCGCAATGTCGTTGTTGTTTTGAGCGGAAAACAAATTATCCGCATTTTCATAAAAGTACAATGATAATGTCGCGAATGTAAACAAATAAATGTGTTTTGAAGAATGGATAATTTAATGGATTACAAAAATAAAACAGTCATAATGACAAGGAATGAGTGCAATGAAAAGAGTAAAGAGAAAGAACTTGAAAGAATATGTCAAACACGTGAAGGAGAAAAATGTGGAAGAATTAGTAGGAAACATAAAATAATAAAGAATGCAGAGGAATTAATCGCAAATATAAAATAATAAAGAATTGTTACAATAGAAGAGGTCATAATGAGCTCAAGAGAAATCCAGTTTGTTACAATAGAAGAGGTCATAATGAGCTCAAGAGAAATCCAGTTTGTTACAACAGAAGAGGTCATAACGAGCTCAAGAGAAATCCAGTTTGTTACAACAGAAGCGGTCATCATGAGCATAACGTAGATCCAGTTTTTTTTTACAACAGAAAATGTCACCGTGAACTCAAGAGAATTCAGTTGTTGCCCTACAACAGTATAGGTCATTAGGAGCTCAAAGAGACATCCAGTTAGTTACAACAGAAGAGGTCATCATGAGCTCAAGAGAGATCCAGTTAGTTACCACAGAAGAGGTCATCATGAGCTCAAGAGATATCCAGTTAGTTACCACAGAAGAGGTCATCATGAGCTCAAGAAAGATCCAGTTAGTTACCACAGAAGAGGTCATCATGAGCTCAAGAAAGATCCAGTTAGTTACCACAGAAGAGGTCATCATAAGCTCAAGAGAGATCCAGTTAGTTACCACAGAAGAGGTCATCATAAGCTCAAGAGAGATCCAGTTAGTTACCACAGAAGAGGTCATCATGAGCTCAAGAGAAATCCAGTTAGTTACCACAGAAGAGGTCATCATAAGCTCAAGAGAGATCCAGTTAGTTACCACAGAAGAGGTCATCATGAGCTCAAGAGAGATCCAGTTATTTACCACAGAATAGGTCATCATGAGCTCAAGAGAAATCCAGTTAGTTACCACAGAAGAGGTCATCATAAGCTCAAGAGAGATCCAGTTAGTTACCACAGAAGAGGTCATCATGAGCTCAAGAGAGATCCAGTTATTTACCACAGAATAGGTCATGAGCTAGAGAGATGCCCAGAAACAATCACATGGACTGCTCTGCTGTTAACTTTGAGGTGAAAATAAAAGAGAGACAAACCGTTTGACGGCCTACGGGAACAAATAAACAGCGTGGGCCAGACATAATTCATCGTGTAAATGATGTCACATTTAGCAAAGTAAATGATGTCACATATAGAAAAGTAAATGATGTCACTTATAGCAAAGTAAATGATGTCATATATAGCAAAGTAAACGATGTCCCGTGTAGCAAAGTAAATGATGTCACGTATAGCAAAGAGTGAAGGAAAATTGTTGCAACAGGACGCTAAGTTTATCAGACACTAACTGTATAGTCGGTCCACGGACAATTGTTGTTGCTCTAGAGGGCATTACACACATACCAGGCACAGAGGTCCGCAGACAATTGTTTTTGCTCGACATGGCATTATAAGATGTGGGTACAAATAATAATACATAAATATTATTATATGGGGAACTTCCGAGGCGATAATAGGGAATAATAGAACAAAGAAGTATGTGTTAGCACTCGGAAAAATTGACAGACAAACAACAATAGAAAAAAACGAAGAACAATATATGGTCCGAAGTGGGATCGAACCCGTACTCAGTGGCACCGCGCCTTGCCACGAGAAGCCGAACGCTTGGTACACTGCCACGCAGCCAACTAAAAAATTGGCTATTGCAGTAGTGTCTTACACGATGACGTTACCCTATGCTATAGTCATTGAGAACGTCATCGTGTAAGACACTACTGCAATAGCCAATTTTTTAGTTGGCTGCGTGGCAGTGTACCAAGCGTTCGGCTTCTCGTGGCAAGGCGCGGTGCCACTGAGTACGGGTTCGATCCCACTTCGGACCATATATTGTTCTTCGTTTTTTTCTATTGTTGTTTGTCTGTCAATTTTTCCGAGTGCTAACACATTATAAGATGTACCTGGCACAGTCGGTTCGCGGACAATTGTTGTTGCCCTACATGGCATTACAGATGTACCAGGAGCAGTCGATCCGTGGATAAATGTAGTTGCCCTAGAGGGCATTACAAGACGTACCAGGACCAGTCGATCCGTGGATAAATGTAGTTGCCCTACAGGGCATTACAAGACGTACCAGGAGCAGTCGATCCGTGAATAAATGTAGTTGCCCTACAGGGCATTACAAGACGTACCAGGGGCAGTCGATACGTGGATAAATGTAGTTGCCCTACAGGGCATTACAAGACGTACCAGGGGCAGTCGATCCGTGGATAAATGTAGTTGCCCTACATGGCAATACAAGACGTACCAGGGGCAGTCGATACGTGGATAAATGTAGTTGCCCTACAGGGCATTACAAGATGTACCAGAGGCAGTCGATCCGTGGATAAATGTAGTTGCCCTACAGGGCATTACAAGACGTACCAGAGGCAGTCGATCCGTGGATAAATGTAGTTGCCCTACAGGGCATTACAAGACGTACCAGGTGCATTCGATACGTGGATAAATGTAGTTGCCCTGCAGGGCATTACAAGACGTACCAGGGGCAGTCGATACGTGGATAAATGTAGTTGCCCTACAGGGCATTACAAGACGTACCAGAGGCAGTCGATCCGTGGATAAATGTAGTTGCCCTACAGGGCATTACAAGACGTACCAGGGGCAGTCGATACGTGGATAAATGTAGTTGCCCTACAGGGCATTACAAGACGTACCAGGGGCAGTCGATACGTGGATAAATGTAGTTGTCCTACAGGGCATTACAAGACGTACCAGGGGCAGTCGATACGTGGATAAATGTAGTTGCCCTACAGGGCATTACAAGACGTACCAGGGGCAGTCGATACGTAGATAAATGTAGTTGCCCAACAGGGCATTACAAGACGTACCAGGAGCAGTCGATCCGTGGATAAAGAAAAATAAGTACTCCGTTTTAAAAAGCAGAAACAAACAATCAGTAGCAGAAACAAACATTGAGTAGCAGAAACAAACATTGAGTAGCAGAAACAAACATTGAGTAGCAGAAACAAACATTGAGTAGCAGAAACAAACAATCAGTAGCAGAAACAAACATTGAGTAGCAGAAACAAACATTGAGTAGCAGAAACAAACAAACTATCAGTAGCAGAAACAAACAATCAGTAGCAGAAACAAACAAACAAACAATTAATAGCAGAAACAAACAATTAGTAGCAGAAACAAACAATCAATTAGTAGCAGAAACAAACAATCAGTAGCAGAAACAAACAATTAGTAGCAGAAACAAACAAACAATTAGTAGCAGAAACAAACAATCAGTAGCAGAAACAAACAATCAGTAGCAGAAACAAACAGACAATCAGTAGCAAAAACAAACAAACAAACAATCAGTAGCAGATAAAATCAGTAACAGATACAAACAATCAGTAGCAGAAACAAACAAACAATCAGTAGCAGAAACAAACAAACAATTAGTCGCAGATACAATGACATTGACGATGTTTACCAAGTAAAATGTTTTTGTTTTCTCTCGGAAAGAAAACCCAGAAATGTTAGCTCACGCTGTGATTGACGAGCTTAATAAGTGTAAGCGTGGGGAGGGGGGAGTGTAACAAGGAAGGAGGGTATAAAGAGAGGAAAAAAAGGTGTAAAGTGAGGAGGGAGAGTATGGGATGGAAGAAATATAGAACAATTGTGATGTATAGTAAGACGGATCCATTTATAGAAACTTCCAGGAGGATATTGCTGAAGTCTGCGCGTATAGGTCGGCGTGGAACAATTCTCGTGAAGTCCTCGCTTAGGAGAGCTGCCCAAGATCCGATAAGAAGGATGGACGTGAAATCTTTGACGTGATCTGGTCTGTGAAGTAAGGCAGACAAAATGAGATGTGCATCTTTCCAGGGGCAGAAGACTAGAGAGAGCTGGGTTGGATACGTAGGAGGGAGGGGGAGAATAATTGTATATTATTTATATACAAACACATATATATATCATCATCACCACCGAATGCCTTCTCCGCAACGAAGGTTGGCTACCATGGAGCGCAATTCTGCTCTGTCTCTTTCTTTGATGGTGCAGGTTGTCATAGGCTGATTTGTCCATCTTTTGATGTTACTCGTCCATGTTAGTCTTGGTCTGCCTCTGCCTCTTTTACCTTGTATTTTCCCTCCAGGATTACTTTTAATAGGCTGTTGTGTCTTTTAACATGGCCTAAGAATCGCATTTGTCTTGTTCTAATTGTGTTCAGAAGTTCTCTTTTCATTTTTAGTTGTTCTAAGACTTCATCGTTTGTTTTCTTTTCCTTCCATCCAATTCTACCTATTCGTCTATATATCCACATTTCAAAGGCTTTAATTCTCTGTTCTGTTTTCTTCTCTAATGTCAAAGTTTCTGCACCATATAGGAATATTGAGAAGATGTAACATTTTGCTATTCTTAGTTCTAGCCCTGGTGTTATTTGTTTTGATGTTAGTATGTTCTTCATGGCATTAAAATTACTTTTTGCCATTCCTATTCTTTTGTTTATTTCAGTTGTACATTTTCCATCACTGGTTATAGTATGTCCAAGGTAGTTGTAGCTCTGAACTGTCTCCAGGTCTATTCGTTCTATTTCGATATCTACTTGTGGGTTTTGAGTATCTTCTTTGTTTATGATCATAGTTTTAGTCTTTTTGATATTCATATCTAGTCCATATTTTTTGCTTGTCATGTTTATTTCATTAAGTAATTGTTGTAGATCTTTAGGATTTTCTGCTAGTAGTACAGTATCGTCAGCATATCTTAGGTTATTGATTATCTTTCCATTAATTTGTAGGCCTGGCATTTCTATGATGCTTTTAAAAATTTGCTCAGTGTATAGATTGAACAAGCTTGGTGATGGGATGCATCCTTGTCTTACTCCTCTTTTTATATCAATGGGTGTAGCGTTCTCTTTGTTATATTTTATTATTACTGTTTGCTCCCAGTATAAATCACATATTAGTCGTATGTCCATGTCATCTAGATGTATTTCTTTTAGGCATTCTATAAGTTGTTTGTGGTGTACTCTATCAAAAGCTTTGGTGTAGTCTATGAAGCAGGCATATATTGGTTAGTTTACTTCTATGTATTTTCTATTAATGTTCTCATGCAGAATATGGCTTCTTTTGTCCCGATATTTTTCCTTAATCCAAATTGCTGCTCATCTAATTCAGTATTGATTTTATTCTGAATCCTTCCTTGTACAACATTTAGCAAGATTTTTGTAACATGACTCATTAGGCTTATTGTTCTAAAGTCACTGCATTCAATTGCACCATTCTTTTTAGGCAATGCAATGAAAGTTTATGTTTTTAGTTCATTTGGTATGTATCCTGTGTGGTATATGTCGTTGCGTATGTCTGTAATCACTTCAATGCCAAAATCTTCTAGTGCCTGTATCATCTCTATCTATAATTGTCATGTCTTGCTGCCTTTCCCTTTTTCATTGTTTTTATAGCTTTTTCCACCTCAGATTTTAAGATTTTATAGCCTGATGTACATTTTATAACTGGTTTCTTGTCTCCTTGATCCTGAAATAGTTATGTTATATATTCCTGCCATCTATATATAATATCCTTATTGTCTGTTAGCATTTTTCTTTTTTGTCTGCAATGCATCCACCTTCTGTGGCTTTATATTTTTATTAGTCATTCTCTTTATTTCTGTGTGCATTCCTCTTAAGTCTTGTTTGCTTTCCATAGTTTCTATTTCTATACATTTTTGGCTGAGCCAGTCTTATTTTTATATATATTGTATTCTTCTTCTTTCCTTCCTCATTTGCCTTTCAGCGTTGAGGGGAGATGTAATTTGCGGCCTTTTGCTCTTCTGTTCGATTCTGCTGCTGTTATGTTTCATAGTGCTTCTAATATCCCGTCAATCCACCTTTCGCAATCGACCCTTGGGTCTGGTATTCTCGCAACGTTTGCTGAAGGCTCGTTGTGTTGTGTTTTGGCACTCTGCCTTGTCACGTGGCCACATAATGTTATCTATTGCTTCTTTATATATTCTATGGCGGGGGTTATTCCTAGCTGTTTTCTCAGTTCTTCATTTCTGATCTTATCTCTCAGACTGTTTCCTGTCATTCGTCTAACACATTTCATATTACATTATTACATTTATCAGTAGAGGTTATTTTTCGTAATGTTCTTGCATCTAGAGTCCAGGACCAGCCTTGGTAGCACAACGTTGGGATGAAGATTGTATTTTAGAGTGCCCGTTTTGCCTCTAGAGTTATTTCCCTGTTGGACAATAGCGGTGATAGATGTTCAATGGTTTGACAAGCTTTGACAGCATATATATGGATATCGGAGTATGAGCGCAAACGATCTGTTTTTTTTTTTAAGTTTGGAACTTGGCAATGCTAGATATATTGGAGATCATTTTCCTGGTGGTTATAAAGGCTTTTACATGCCTTATTGTGTAGATATCCATCAATCAACAAAACTGAATACACCGAGACTAGCGTACTAATTTTCAAAGACCGTTCTTGCCGCTTAATGAGAGAGGTTGAAGTGTTTGTATCGTGCATGCCTGTAAACACGTGCTATATTATTTTTGTCGTATGAGGTTTGACAATGTTGTTTAGCGATGTCATTCTATTATCCTTTTGAGCCAAAGACATGGCTGAAATACTAGAATTCCCACGCCCAACAATCTTTCCTTTTACATGTCAGAACTTGACTGTGACCCGCACTTAATTCGTCAATGTATAAACCATGATATCGTCAGGAGATGCCCTGTCCCTCACCGGCCACCCATTTTCCAGAAGTGACGAGATGTGACCTTCACACATTGCACTTCAGTGGAAAAACTACACTGCTCGTAGATAGTCTGTGGGCGGACATGGCAGCCTGAAAACTAAAGTAAACATAATGAACTGGTGGAGACCCTTTAAAGCAGGCATGCAGTTGGCGTGACTTGGTTAGCAGCCCAGCATAAGGACCTCACATGGAAGGGAGAGGCGTAAATCTCCCATTTTGAAGCACTCTTTAACTACAGGAGATTGTGCTAGTGTTGAGAGATTCCTTTCTCTCTACTACTTAACTTACACGGTTTCATTTTCCGAAAAAAAAAACACTTGGGATCTGTTACATGAACGTTACAGTATTGAGTACAGGCAGAAGTTTGTCTCCAGCTACCTTCTCTGAGATAGCCACGCTACTCCCACCGAACGTAATGCTGATTACTGCTTCTACAAACTTGCATTGCTGTTTACAAGTTCATGACTCGTAAAATCTGATTAGCAATGAAGAAGAAGATAAAGAAGAAGAATAGGAGACATTAATAGTGATCAATTCTCAACAGCAACAAAAGATACCAACAGCAGCAATTACAAATAAGATCGTGATTAATGGTCAGTTTTCCTGACGTGCGTGAGCTTTTCAGTTAATTTAAAAGCTGGAGAAGCCATGACAGCATTAACAACAAAAACTAGAAAATTAAAACAAAAATAAATATACCTTTATTTTTATATATTCTCATTATCTAAGGGCAAACGTTCTCATCTTTAAAAGCAAAAAAAAAAAAAAAAAAAAAAAAAAAATGATACGTGTGGCCGGCATCGTTCTATATCTGGCGTCTGTTGGAGGCCTTTATTGCCGGGCTGGGAACAAGCGCAACACTCGTTCGGGCTGATATTGCATTTTATAAATAATAATACTAGTAGTAAAAATAAAATAAATAATAATAATATACAAATAATAATAATAATAAAATAAGTACCACTTGACAATTGTTGATTTCGAGGGTAGTTGAGTAATGTGTAAACTTCACCGTTCGTTGTTACAGTTTTTGGGGTAAATGGGTCAGTGGTCTTCCTAGCTGTTATTTACCTTCTCCAACTAACTGAATCAGGTACCTATTTTTTTCAGCTGAAACAAATGAAGAAAGTCAGGCTGTGAGGTTATAATAATAATAAATCTGTTGACTGATTACCGAACTATGACCAGTTCATGAACATGCACTGGTCATCAGGTTGGTGGTAAACGACCTGATTTGTCCTCCCTGATTCCAGTCGTCCAGTTCTCTAGGGCTCTCACCAACTTTACGCCATTAACCCATTACTGCGGTCTGCTGCAGAGCAATTTACGACTGGTGGATAAAGGCCGGCTATCCTGGGCACGAGGTGTTCGGGTCGTTTTTATTCCCCCCTCCCCCAATAGAAAGAAACTTTTGGACACTACCGGGGTTCGAACCCACGCTCTCATCGGCGATTTTAAAATAACCTATTCGGGGCAATCAATGATTTAATTATGGAACTGAGTCCATGTGTTTATTCTGTTTACCGTATTTTATTAAAACTCAATTAATGGTCCCTACATTGTTTCTGCTACATTTATTTTATTTTTAAACTGGCATCAAATTAAAGATTTCTCTAAAAATAAATCAGTCATGACAGAGCTTAAACGTTAAACAGCTTCTGCTATAAAATATGTCAAAGCCACCCAAACTAATAGAAAACTTAAATAATTTGTTAACGATTAACATTGACGTACTGCGTACATGTCAAATAAAACTCATAACACATATCACGTTGGTGGGGAGTGAAACAGAAGGCATGAGGAAGAAACAGAATTTAAAAGGAAAGAAAACAGAAATAAATAAAGCGAATGACCAAATACAATTCTAAAAAAATATTTAAGTCGCATATGGTGAATGTATTGTATTGTAAACAGGAATGAAATACTAACAGGAATACTAACAGATAATAAGCATATTTAAAACAGATGGCAGGAACATAAACCACGCTACGATTTGACGCTTAATTGAAAGAATAAAAAACATCACAAATTGTATAAGGAAATAAATAATTCAATTCTGAAGTCCAGAAGACAATGAGAAGTGAGAAAGCTGCAGGTTGTGACAACATACGAATATGATAGATGCTCTAGACGATCAGGCATTGAGGTAATCACAGAGCTATGCAATAATATACACAAGACCGGATGCACATTATAGAGACTGAGAAATGGAGATGGACTGGACACACTCTAAGAAAATATGATGCCAGTATGACAAGACCAGCACTGTTAGAATCCACAGGGAAAGAGAAATCAGGGAAGGTATGAATACACGGGAGAAGAAAATTCCTGGACCTTCAAGCACGTTGGTCTGGACTTGAAGGAAGTGAAAAAGTGTCTAAGAATAGGGACGAATGTCCGTGGATTAGGCTTCAAAAAATGAATGTAAAAGATGCTTTCCGTGTAAAGTTACTGCCAGAAAGGCAGTCTCTAAGAAATGCGCGATGACAACGAATCTGACTAACGCAATGAAATAGATGAAAATGAATGAGGAAAAAAGGGAGCCGCGATAGCTCAGTGGTTAGTGAACTGGACTACAAAGGACAAGTGGTAGGGTTAAATCCCAACCGACGGCTTTCGGGTTCACCCAGCCTTAAATGGGTACCGGATTTTCTTCTGGGAAAGTAAAGCAGCACGGGCGTAATACCGACCATATTACCCCAAAAATCATGTGCTGAAGGTCTGTAAAATATAGGGTCACTAACACCATATTTCCCTATACGCCACTTGACGGGGGTACAAGAGAGAGAGAGAATGAGGAAAAAAAGAACAAACATACAATGAACATTGACTACAGGAAATGAAGAATTTTTGTTTTCGTTTCTTGCTTTGACGGTACATTCTGAAAGTTTGTTTTTATTTTGTTTTAATGAACCCATATATGCAGGCCCCTATTATGTTTTATTAGTGATGATATTCATTTGTCATCTGTTGCACGTAATCAATATTTACATGTTTGATGTACGTTCTCTCTCTCTCTCTCTCTCTCTCTCTCTCTTTCTCTTTCTCTCTTTCTCTCTCTATTTCACTTCCCCTTATACCCCATCAGGTGTCGAGGGAGGTATAAAGTTCTAGTTTTACCCTTTCTGGCAGCTTCAACATTTGTCACTTGCTGCTGTTGTAGCGTTTCTCAGATGTTGTCGGTCTATCCTACTCTGAGTCTATCACAGGCTCTTATTTCATCTCCTCTTATAGTATAAGTTTTGTCTGCTATCGAATCTGTCGACATTTTTTTCCAGATGAGCAAACCATTTATAATTGGTTATCTCTGTATCTAGTTTAGAATTGTTTCAACGCCTAGTTTCTCCTTTAAGACACCATTTCAAATACTATATCTTCTGATCACCCCAATGGCATTTCTCAGATATCTTATCTCTGTGATGCATAGCTGCTGTATGTTTATGTTCGGGAACGACTGTGTGTGATCGAAGCTAGTTATATAATATCTAGTTACAGGACTTCCGGTTAATATGGCGGATAGGCGGCAGGAACCGTTGAGGCTCAGTCTGAAGAGTATTCCCTGTTGAAGTTTCCTCATATTCAAGTCCGGCTTGCTGCCGGAGCTGCTGAGTTTAGTGCTCTGTTCACAACACGAGCTGTGTTTTTCATCCGGATTGAGTTTTGATGTTTCAATTGCTTACAGCGTGAATGATGGTATCGTATGACGAAGGACAGTTTGGCTGCGTTCACTTTCGGTGCCGATTGGTCTTATGTCCTTTGGCGTGTGCTGTAGCTGCTATGATAAGAAGTTGCCTTTCTTTGTTTTGAATCCTTCTATGAAATGAGTTTTAATTCGGATGATTCCACTGGCACGGGCGGTATATCAATTATTGATTTCAATTCGTTTGCAGTGATACCGGGGCCTTCGACTAACCATAACCATCTGGTTAAAACTATCAGAAATTGTACCTTTTATGTTTATTCGGGAGCGACTATGTGTGATCACAGATAGTTATCTAATATCTGGTAACTATCAGACATTTTAATTGCATTCGTGACCGTTGTTTGTTTCTTTACGTGATACTATCTTTAACAGTTTACCTAAGGTTTTCTAGAAACGTTTCCATAATGGGGTTATAAAAGCTAAGGGCATTCAGCCCGAAATTTGCGAGTTGATTCCCCTAGGATCTCAGTTAAGCGGCAATTAAAAATACAATGTAGTGTTTAACCAATACAATGTAACGTTTAACAAATACAATGTAGTGTTTAACAAATGGAATGTAGCGTTTAACAAATACAATGTAGTGTTTAACCAATACAATGTAACGTTTAACAAATACAATGTAGTGTTTAACCAATACAATGTAACGTTTAACAAATACAATGTAGTGTTTAACCAATACAATGTAACGTTTAACAAATACAATGTAGTGTTTAACCAATACAATGTAACGTTTAACAAATACAATGTAGTGTTTAACAAATGGAATGTAGCGTTTAACAAATGCAATGTAGCGTTTAACAAATACAATGTAGCGTTTAATAAATGCAATGTGGCGTTTAACAAATACAATGTAGCGTTTAACAAATGCAGTGTAGCGTTTAACAAATGCAATGTAGCGTTTAACAAATACAATGTAGCGTTTAACAAATACAATGTAGCGTTTAACAAATACAATGTAGCGTTTAACAAATGCAATGTAGCGTTTAACAAATACAATGTAGCGTTTAACAAATGCAATTTGAGACTTGTTTACAATATTCAATGAGGGTTTATTGTATTGAGGAGAAGGGAGAGGGATTCGGTAATTTTATTTTCAGTAATCTCTCATTCTCACTTTCACTCTCTCTCTCTCTTTCTCTCTCTCTCTCTCACACACACACACATATATACACACACATACATAAATATACAAATTTACTCTTTGTCTCCTCTCTTGTTCTTCGGTGATTTGATTGCAAGAACTTTATGTTTTCTCTCTCTCTCGTTCTTCTAGAAGTTGATGTCTTATCTCGCTTTTCCGTTTACATTGTCCTCGAGGTGAATTGTTCACCCAATTAGATATTTGTTTTATTTAGATTTTTAATCAGAAATGTAATGTTTTAAATGATCTCATTATTGCATATCGCATACGTTCTTTGTCGCAAGTTTTTCAACAAGAATTACAACTTTGTTGCAGCTCTTACCTCGAAGATACAAGCAGATATTTTGTAAGCGCCACACCAGAAATGTTCTCAACTGGGACGTCCCACAGTACCATGGTCGAGTCGGCGATTTATAGCTAATTGCTTGTTGCAGGATCAGTGACTCAAAAATGACCATGAGCTTACTCTACCCCTGTGATGGGCCTGGAAACATTCTAGAAAATCTAGACAAGCGAATTGGGAGCAAAGAGGAAAGTCAAAACGCAACCCAAATTGAGTATTGAAATCGGATGTGTAGGGCATAAATGAGCAGATGCCACACACTTTGTTGTAAACTACGATACAATAGGGCACATGCCCATTTACCGCGTTTTTCAAGAGATAACGAGGAAGAGAATAATTGTTGGGCTTGCACATGAGGAATGCCGCTTTGATGTTCTATAGAAAAGGTTTCTCTTTTCTTCTGAGATATTAATTTTTGAATTTTTAAAATAAAAATAATCTTTTGTGTTCCCGCTCTATTGCGGAAATTTAATTAGGCTGGACAGCCATCATGTTATGTGTTCCCGCTCCATTGCGGAAATATAATTAGGATGGACAGCCATGATCTTATGTGTTCCCACCCTATTACGGAACTTTCATTAGGCTGGACAGCCATGATCTTATGTGTTCCCGCCCTATTACGGAACTTTCATTAGGCCTGGACAGCCACCATGTTACGTGTTCCCGATCCATTGCGGAAATTTAATTAGGATGGACAGCCATGATCTTATGTGTTCCCGCCCTATTACGGAACTTTCCTTAGGCTGGACAGCCATGATCTTATGTGTTCCCGCCCTATTATGGAACTTTCATTAGGCTGGACAGCCATGATCTTATGTGTTCCCGCCCTATTACGGAACTTTCCTTAGGCTGGACAGCCATTGATCTTATGTGTTCCCGCCCTATTACGGAACTTTCATTAGGCTGGACAGCCATCATGTTATGTGTTCCCGCCCTATTACGGAACTTTCATTAGGCTGGACAGCCATCATGTTATGTGTTCCCGCCCTATTACGGAACTTTCATTAGGCTGGACAGCCATGATCTTATGTGTTCCCGCCCTATTACGGAACTTTCATTAGGCTGGAGCCATCATATAATATAGCACTAAACTGGTGCTTTGTTAGTTATTTACACCTTGGCAAACTCTTCGGTTATCTCAAGAAAGCCATGTCCAAATATCCTATTTCAAGTATTTGCATGTTTTGTATCATTCTCTCTACAATATGATTTATAGTTAAGACACATTCTAACTAATAACAGAGTGTTCAAGAAATGTTTACTTGGTGACGTCAGGCAGGTAAACATTTTAGTCAGAAAAATCCATTCAAATTAGCAAAACAATTCCTGAGTTAAAAAGAGTTAGATCACAAGGGAAAGCGCAAAATGAGGTGATGCTATTTATTTAATATCCATTAATGGATCGAAGCGTTTTCCAATGCAACACTAGAGTGGGTAAAGCACAGACCAGGTGTATAATCAGCTTGTCTTAGAGATCTACAATTTAAACGAGAAACTTAACGTTGTAAAGGAGCTAGCATATACCCGTAACCTCAAGATATATATTATTAGAAAAAAGGATTTTACAGAGAGATAAATCAAGGACTAGAGATTATGCTAAACCAGATAGAGTTTTCAGTGGGCTTTGGATAGTTGAAGTTGGAGAACTGCCTATTTAAATATGATGTCCAATAACAAAAGCTCAACAGAATAGTGAGACTCTACTAATTTCAACACAAAAGGATATATGATTATTTTGTCACCATCGGTGATGAGTTTATATCACTTGCCATCCTTCATATACTCTTTATACCAGGTCTCGGACGGTTAATTCTAAATATAACGTTAATGAGTTTCTCCCATTATGTGGCTCTATACAATAAAGTAAGGGAGCCGCGATAGCTCAGTGGTTAGTGAACTGGACTACAAATGACAAGAGGCAGGGTTCGATCCCAACCGACGGCTTTCGGTTCACCCAGCTTTTAATGGGTACCGGATTTTTTTTTCTGGGAGAGTAAAGCGGCACGGGCGTAATACCGACCACATTACCCAAAAAATCATGTGCCGAAGGTCTGTAAAATGTATGGTCACTAACACCACATTCCCTATACGCCACTTGACGTGACGGGGGTACCTTACTTTTTTTTTTTTATTGTGCTAGCCGTAAAGACGAATTTTGCGAAAACAAGTTTAACAAAGACACGACATTAAGGCGAGAACGAGAAACAGAGGAAGAAGGAGAAAGACACGACATTAAGGCCAGAACGAGAAACAGAGGAAGAAGGAGAAAGACACGAACAAGAGTTTGAGTTTGATAAAAGCAGGAACGGGAGACGCGAGTGACGCTGATAAAGTTAACATAAAACAAGAACAACTGAAGCACACCTGTTGAAGATCTGTGCTCGAGATGAAACTAAAACATCAGTGTTAATAATTTATTCCCTCTTCTATGATTTATTATCACATTAGCTGTAGTTCACATGCTTGACATTTCCCCTAACTTTCATATCGTAATAGATTGTTTCATTCCCACTTTAATCGTTTAACATTTCGTTTAATGTGTTCTTGTGTCTATTACTTTTACTCGCCGTTAGAGAGACGCTTTTGTCTAAACATCCTCTTTGTGTCTGAGTATTTGCAATGTAAGAATGTCCTCTCCTGCAAGTGTTTTATTTAACATTCCCCCAGCGATATAAGGCTCGCGAAAGTCCTTCCTTCTAGGCATCAAAATACAAACGAGTGGACCAGTTGGACCAATCAGAAAGCTGTGATCGACCGGCGCCATGCTTGCTAGATCGATAAAAGCACAGATATTGGCGATACAGCAAAACCGATATTTTTTTTTGTGTTAGCAGCGAATTGAAGAAAACAGCGGGAGAGTTAAGGGGATGGCGTGGGGACTCTTTTAATCCGCGAAGAGAGTTAAAGCACGAGAGCAGGGAGCTCAAAATGAAGTTTAAAAAATGATTAAAAAAAACATTGGTAATGAAATTAAATCGTCCGTGTGTTTCCGGAGCTCAAAATGGGAGCAAATAAATGGAACACTGCAACCTAACAGAGAGTTAATAAATGGAGACGATAGTCGTGCTGGCTTCCATCTTGAATACTGCCAGAAGTATTTCAAAATATTACTATAACCGTGAAATTAACAATTAAAGAAGAATGAGAAGTAGATCTACAATAGGAAAGGAGAAGAAATAAAACGAATTGAAGAGGTCAATATACAAATTGGAGCAATTAGAAAACAGGGGTTGTTAAAGGCCTGCGATAAAATGTAATTTTAAAAACACGATGTAAGAAGGAGAAAAAGGAAGTGAATAAAATTGGACTGATTAGTCTTGAATAAGAGTTGTTGTTTACGATGCTGAATGGTTATATAGGATGAATGGTTATATAGGATGAATGGTTATATAGGATGAATGGTTATATAGGAAGAATGGTTATATAGGTTCAATTTTTATATAGGATGTATGGTTATATAGGATGAATGGTTATATATGTTGAGTGGTTATATATGATGAATGGTTATATAAGATGAATGGTTGTATAGGATGAATGGTTATATAGGAAGTATGGTTATATAGGATGAATGGTTATATAGGATGAATAGTTATATAGGATGAATGGTTATATAGGATGAATGGTTATATATCATGAATGGTTATATATGATAAATGGTTATACATGATGAGGATGAAGCTAATAACATCTTTTGCCAAGAAAGATATTGTTTTAAAATGACTGCCACCTTGCCATAGACCTGATAACAAATTGAAATAGACTCGTTGGTGTACTGCAGCCATAGTTGATATGCTTGAAGCGACAGTATCCAGAAGTCTCCGAACACTGACCGAGCACATATGGATGAAAACTCGCGTGCTAAGACGCCGATTCAAGTCTCGTTCTTTACCTTTACCTATATTTTATCTGTAGCAACAAATCGTTTATACGTATAAAGCTTTACAACAAGAGGAAATCTGATCATCAGAAATAATTATCTCCAACAAGTGCTTCCAGCCTTTAGCTCATGGCATGGAGAAAGTTGGCCGACCCACCTCGTCATGGATCCCATGGGTCGACATCTGTTTCACAATTCTATGAAAGGAGACCTCGGGATAAAGACCTGAACTGAATGTATCGATACATTAATTGTGGACAAGAAGATGGCGCTGGATAGGTCATGATTTCGTGTAAAATGACTTCAAAAGCACTATCAACAATCTGAGCTCTCCACAGTACCATGGACTGTAAAATATCTAAAGGAAATTAAGAAAACCAAGACCAACAAGTACATTGTAATGAATGTAAAGTGATTTGTTTGATATGATAAAGTTTTGAGAAGTTCGTTCTGCAGACAAGAGTGGCATTCTCTATTGGTGGCCTTCTGTGTTATAGTGATTGAGGTCATACAAGAGTGGCATTCTCTATTGGTGGCCTTCTGTGTTATAGTGATTGAGGTCATACAAGAGTGGCATTCTCTATTGGTGGCCTTCTGTGTTATAGTGATTGAGGTCATACAAGAGTGGCATACTCTGTTGGTGACCTTCTGTGTTAAAGTGATTCAAGTCATACAAGAGTGGCATTCTCTACTGACAACAATCATGCACATTAACAATAGTCGCATAAATAATTATGAAAAAATAATAATGATAACATATATGTATATTAGCAATCGTCGTACAAATAGCTATAAAAGCTCATACAAATTTGAAAAATGTTTGACTGGATAAGTGAGAAGTGTGTTGGTGCCGAGTCGTAAGGACAGCAACTGAGTTGAAAATGGTCACTGACTCACTGCTGACTATTTGTGTCAGAAAATCAACATCCAACAGCTGATAAAGATCTTATTGCATTGTTCATAAAAAAGAGCAACCATTGCGACCAAAAGTGTGTGGATGTAAAGGCAATCCAGTTCGCAAAAAAGCCTTGTAGAGTCTAAAGAGTTGGGTCGAAAGGCGCAGATATAATAACTTCAGTAAAAAAAACACAACACAACGTATCTATGCCCACTTTACATCCTTTTAATAAAGTAAAGTAAAGATCCCCGTCACGCCAAGTGGCGTATAGGGAATATGATGTTAGTGACCATAAATTTTACAGACCTTCGGCACATGATTTTTGGGGTAATGTGGTCGGTATTACGCCCGTGCCGCTTCACTTTCCAAGAAAAAAATCCGGTACCTATTAAAGGCTGGGTACACCCGAAAGCCGTCGATTGGGATCGAACCCTACCCCTTGTCCTTTGTAGTCCAGTTCACTAACCACTGAGCTATCGCGGCTCCCACATCCTTTTAATGGAAGAAAACAAAGAAGCGTAATCGTTTGTGGAAAAACAGAGGAAGAAGATGAGAGATCTAGAGATAGTTGGCCAGTTATAATGTTCTATCGCAGCGGCAGCATAAGCCATCTCATCTCATAAGAACCGATGAGATCACTGTTTCATTGCGTAACGCTCAAAACATGACGTTCTATAATCGCTGACACAGAACCGAACAACACAACACGCCGTAGGATCATTTGTGTGAATACCTTTACTCTCTGTGTGCGAAGATCGTTAAAGCAGTCATTCAATTTATTCGGTAAAATGCTGGCTGTCATTCAACAGTCGATGGCTGTCTGTCATTCAATCATTGCTGGCTGTCAATCAACAGTCGCTGGCATTCAATAGTCGCTGATTGTCATTCAATAGTTGCTGGCTGTCATTCAATAGTCGCTGGCTGTCTGTCATTCAATCATTGCTGGCTGTGTCAAATCAACAGTCGCTGTCACTCAATAGTCGCTGGCTGTCATTCAATAATTGCTGGCTGTGTCAATCAACAGTCTTGTCACTCAATAGTCGTTGATTGCCAGTCAGCAGTCGCTGATTGTCATTCAGTAGTCGCTGGCTGTCATTCAATCAGCGCTGGCTGTAAATTAACAGTCGCTGTCACTCAATAGTCGCTGACTGTCACTCAGTAGTCGCTGACTGTCACTCAACAGTCGCTGATTGTCATTTAATAGTCGTCGCCGACAATCACTCAATGGTCGCTGATTGACACTCAATGGTCGCTGACTGTCATTCAATAGTCGTCGCTGACTGACACTCAATGGTCACTGATTGTCACTCAATGGTTGCTGACTGTCATTCAATAGTCGTCGCCGACAGTCACTCAATGGTCTCTGGCTGTCACTCAATGGTTGCTGACTGTCATTCAATAGTCGTCGCCGACAGTAACTCAATGGTCTCTGACTGTCACTCAATGGTTGCTGACTGTCATTCAATAGTCGTCGCCGACAGTCACTCAATAGTCACTAACTGTCATTCAATGGTCGCTGGCTGTCATTCAATGGTCGATGGCTGTCATTCAATCAGCGCTGGCTGTAAATTTGCAGCCGCTGTCACTCAATAGTCGCTGACTGTAACTCTTCAGTCGCTGATTGTCATTCAATAGTTGTTGGCTGTCATGAAATAGTCGCTGGCTGCCATTCAACCATTGCTGGCTGTAAATCAACAGTCGCTGTCATTCAATAGTCGCTGACTGTCACTCTGCAGTCGCTGATGATTGTCATTCAATAGTCTCTGGCCGCCATTCAGTCATTGCTGGCTGTCAATCAACAGTCGCTGTCACTCAGTAGTCGCTGATTGTCACTCAACAGTCGCTGACTGTCACTCAGTGGTCGTCGCCGACAGTCACTCAATGGTCGCTGATTGACACCCAATGGTCACTGACTGTCATTCAATAGTCGTCGCTGACTGTCACTCAATAGTCGCTGGCTGTCACTCAATGGTCACTGATTGTCACTCAAAGGTTGCTGACTGTCATTCAATAGTCATCGCCGACAGCCACTCAATGGTCACTAACTGTCATTCAAAGGTCGCTGCCTATCATTCAATGGTCGTTGACTGCCATTCAATGGTCGCTGACTGTCACTCAGTGGTCACTGACTGTCATTCAATAGTCGTCGCCGACAGCCACTCAATGGTCACTAACTGTCATTCAAAGGTCGCTGCCTATCATTCAATGGTCGTTGACTGCCATTCAATGGTCGCTGACTGTCACTCAGTGGTCACTGACTGTCATTCAATATCAGCTGGCAGATTAGCCGCCTATTTTCACATGTCATCATCAGAATGAAAAACTGGTTACATTTTATTTAAAGTTTATAATGCAATATTTAGTTAAACTAATAATGATGACATTTGTGGAGGTCCTACACTTGATGACATTGTGGGGGGGGGGGGGGGGAGAGAAATATGTGCATATATGATAATATGTTCAGAATGAAATATGACATACAGATCAAAACGGCACTCACAAGGAAACTAATAAATCATCATGTCAAACAACTCATTATGATATTGATATAACTATAATATTAATAATTCATTCAAAACAAAAAGTCAGTTACAAATATACCGCTTAACGCAACGAGATTAAATGAACCAAAGATCAAACAGTCAACTCAATGACTTCACATTTTTATTTTTTAAAATATTAATCTTTGCTTCTTTTTATATTGATATTTATATCAGCAGACAAATAGTAAACTATTTTTTTCTTAAAATAAGCGAAATTTGTCTTCTTCTTTTTTCTGTAAACCTACATTTACATAATTATCTTCATGGATCACAAATCTCTTGATTTTTATTTATACAAGTGTGTTCAAATCCCATGATCTATAATAACCTTAAAGTAACAATAAAATATCTTTAAAAGATGAATAAATAGACAAGTTTCCGAGTACTTTCCCTTACTGTGTTTCTAATACAAAGCCTGCCCGCCGTGAAACATTTGATCTCGGTTATTTATGATGATTGAGCGCAGATAGACCAAATCATGCGATCGATGATCTCTATCATAGACATTTGTGAACCTGATTTGTCATGAAGTGGCTATTTATTTAAAGTGAACTGTCAAGTTGAGCATAAAAACAATTCAGTCTATATCCGCAGCATTTCATGTTGAAATCATGACTTTCGTAATGAGCCGAGGAAAGAACATAAATTTGATTGAACATGAAAAATGACATTTGGTAATTAGTCGTGTTGACAGAATGATCATGATTAATAAGGATTGGACAACTGTGGATACTGTATCCATCATCACCATCATCATCATCGTCATCAACATCATCATCATGTGCCATTCCGGTTGGCATAGGCGATCATATCTTTCCACAATCTTCTATCTACAGTGCATCGTATCAGTTCTGTTGTTGACAGCTTTCCATGCCATGACACCAAGCTATCCCGTTTTTTCTCTCTTTGTCGTCCGCGATCTCTCTTTCCTTTTATTTTGCCAGTTGTAACCAAGTATTTCAACTTTCCTCGTCTCATGATGTGCCCGAAAAATGTTGATTGTTTATTTCTGATGTTTTTTAGGAGTTCCCTTTTAGTGTTGGCCTCTTTGAGAGGTAGGGAACACATGCTTGTTGTATGTAGAATTTCATCATCACTATTAGTCTCGTAGTTTTGGCGGTGGTTCCAGCACTCTTGGCGGTGGTTCCACAGCACTCTTGGCGGTGGTTCCAGCACTCTTGGCGGTGGTTCCAGCACTCTTGTTTTCATAATTTTCTTCCAAACTTCACGATAAAGAGCTTCCTGAGAGGTGACGAGGGATAACAAATTGATGAGAATCTATTGACGAGAATACTGTTATTGATCAGAATACCATTATTTATGAGAATACTGTTATTGATGAGAATACTTTTATTGATCAGAATACCATTATTGATGAGAATATTTTTATTGATCAGAATACCATTATTGATGAGAATACTGTTATTGATCAGAATACCATTATTGATGAGAATACTGTTATTGATGATAATACCGTTATCGATGAGAATGATGTCTTGAGACTGCAACAGTTAGATCGGTTCCAGAACTTTTGACAACCCCCACAGTTGCTAGTTTTCATCTCAAAGTGGTATTTTCGTTCTCATCTTGGAAAGTTTGTACAAACTTTGGGTGAAGATATCATGAGCCTATTACATTCCTCTCATTCTTATACTTGATATTTCAATCAAGTGGTTCCAGTTTGTAACACAACACATAAAACATAACATTTCTAGTTAAAGTAGATATATTCCTGTATGAATGATATTTTAGTAGTTAATTTTCGTAACAAAAAGTAGTTAGCAAACCTGAGGGTTTCTGGAATGCAAAGTTCCATTGTAACCATCAAAGTTTACCAATTTTATGATACAGCTTTCTCTAATCACTTCCGACACGATCGACCTCAATGAGTCACATGTATACAAAATTCAAGATCAGCACCTCAACTACATGTACATGTGGATAGGCGCCCCAGTAAAATTTATATAGGAAACAACATTGCATATATAGACAATACTTCAGGCGAACGATAGATAGATAGATGGATGGATGGATGGATGGACGGATGGACGGATGGACGGATGGACGGATGGACGGATGGACGGATGGACGGATGGACGGATGGACGGATAGACGGATAGACGGATAGACGGATAGACGGATAGACAGATAGACAGATAGACAGATAGACAGATAGATAGATAGATAGATAGATAGATAGATAGATAGATAGATAGATAGATAGATAGATAGATAGATAGATAGATAGATAGATAGATAGATAGATAGATAGATAGATAGATAGATAGATAGATAGATAGATAGATAGATAGATAGATAGATAGATAGATAGATAGATAGATAGATAGATAGATAGATAGATAGATAGATAGATAGATAGATAGATAGATAGATAGATAGATAGATAGATAGATAGATAGATAGATAGATAGATAGATAGATAGATAGATAGATAGATAGATAGATAATTAGACAAGCAGGCAGGCAGACAGACAGACAGATCTAATCATTTTACTGAAAAAACCCCACAAATGAGCAAATCAACTAAAATATCAGTGGCAAACAACTGTGCCTCGGCCTCCTATCCCTGTTAATCATATTAAGGCGTTCACGGTAGCTGAAATGTTCACGTTGAGTAAACTCTAATTCTTTGACAGGAAGTATAAGATGATAAATGACAATATAATATAGAAACTCGTTTAGGCTAAAAAAAATAGTAAGCCTATGTGAATGTTGTTATTTTACAATTTCTAATCACTGAATAGGCCACACGATAGGCCTCGGCGCAACGCACTTGATACATTTTGACGGCGCGCTTTGAATCCGCGACGCGCAATTTTGGAATCACTGGCTTAGAATATGATGTCGAATATGTCACACCAGTTTGCAACTGATATTTTAGTTTTCTTGCTTGCACATTTATTAAAAAAAAAAACGTATTGGACTCCACTGCTAACACTTCCGTAATATTTTTTTAAGGTGGGGGGGGGAGAGGGAAAGAGAGAGAGGGTGGAGGGGGACGACTGTTTGGTTTCGAGGCAGGACGTATATATATATATATATATATATATATATATATATATATATATATATAGAGAGAGAGAGAGAGAGAGGTTGTGAATTCAAATCCCGTCTGCACCATTCGGAATTTGTATTTATGATTTCTCTCTGAGGCAACCACCCCTGGTCTCAGCAGCGAGGATCGGCTTGTAACGTCAATTACTCATCGACGGGAAAAAAAATATGAGTACCTCCGAAGTCGGAGTTGTCTTCCTGCGCGGCGAGGGACCCCTGTGGATACGGCTGCCATGGAAATATGGATTAATACGCAAAATTCAATTCCTAGACTCTAGGGACTTCGCAAGAGGTGAAAGTTGGCGAACGGAAAAAGAGAGTGCCAAGTTTGTTAATCTGTGAATGTTTTTGTCTCATTACCATTACTTACTTCAAATATCACTGACATTATCATTACTTACTTTAAATATCACTGACATTATCATTACTTACTTCGTTCGTTCGTTCGTTCGCTTTCGTCAGCTTTGACCTCTGACGAAGTCCCACCCACTCAATTTTGTGGGACTGAATTTTGCGTGTAAAGTCTGTTTTATCCCATTACAGGATGCCCCTCGCCATGCAGGCAGATTTACTCCGACTTCAGAGGTAATTACTTACTTCAAATATCACTGACATTATCATTACTTACTTCAAATATCACTGACATTACCATTACTTACTTCAAATATCACTGACATTATCATTACTTTTACACTGACATTATCATTACTTACTTCAAATATCACTGACATTATCATTACTTACTTCAAATATCACTGACATTATCATTTACTTCAAATATCACTGACATTATCATTACTTACTATATCACTGACATTATCATTACTTACTTCAAATATCACTGACATTATCATTACTTACTTCAAATATCACTGATCATTACTCATATCACTGACATTATCATTCAAATATCACTGACATTATCATTACTTAGGAAAGACAATATTCAGTTTTACGCGACGGCGTTACAAATGGTAAAATTCTAACAAAGTATTGTAATCTAAGAATAAAAGTGATGTAGTAGACATCTAGAGAGAGTTCAGAACTACAACTACCTGGGGCATACCATAACCAGTGATGGAAAATGTACAACTGAAATAAACAAAAGAATAGGTATGGCAAAAAGTAGTTTTAATGCCATGAAAAATATACTAACATCAAAACAAATAACAACAGAGCTAAAACTAGGAATAGCAAAATATTACATCTTCTCAATATTCCTGTGTAGTGCAGAAACATGGACATTAGACCAGAAAACAGAACAGAAATTTGAAGCCTTTGAAATGTGGATCTATAGAAAAATAGGTAGAATTGGATGGAAAGAAAAGAAAACAAACGATGAAGTTTTAAAACAATTAAAAAGAGAACTACTAAACACAATTAGAACAAGACAAATGACATTTTTGGGGCATGTTAAAAGACACAATAACCTAATAAAAGTAATATTGGAAGGTTAAATACAAGGTAAAAGAGGCAGTGGCAGACCAAGACTAACATGGACGAGTAACATCAAAAGATGGACAAGTCAACCTACGACAATCTGCACCATCAAAGCAAGAGACAGAGTGGAATAGCGCTCCATGGTAGCCAATTTTCGATGAGGAGACGGCACTCAATGATGATGATGAGTAGACGTAGGGCATTATCGTCCTAAATGCTGCTTCAAGAGCTAAAGAAGAATGTCAGTTTGAGGCTAAAAGCAAGCAGCTGGAGTATGAATCTTAGCGCACGTTAGGAAAACTAGGAGAACATTAAGTATAAGTAATCTCAGCTACCGTTAGATACTCTCGGCGCCCATTAAGTAATCTCAGTTTCAATCAGGTAATATCAGCGCCCGTTAAGTAATCGCTGCTACCGTTACTTAATATCAGCGCCCGTTAGTAATTTTAGCGCCCGTTTTGTAACCTCAGCGACAGTTAATAATTTCAATACCCCTTAAGTAATTTTAGTACTCTTTGGGCAATTGCAGCATCCCTTTACATAAATCTTAGCGCCACTAAGGTAAATACCTACAAGAGCTAAATATGACCCATTTGGGTGAGCCCGCACTCCCTACAGAGTGTTAAGAGGCTAAAGATCAGAAACGCATGCTCAACGGGGGAAAGGGGGGGGGGGGGGTTGTAAACTTCTGATGATCAGAATACCTGGCGCTCTGCTTAAAAAGAGTTTTGTATTGCTACAAGAGTAAGCTACGCGCGTGCAAAACCAGCAACTCTCATGAGCGCGCACACACTTCACCATTTGCTGAAAGCGGCCAGTCAGCTATGGGTTTGTCCAGAATGATGTTATATCAACTCGAACAACGATCAACAACGAATAAACCTATATAAAACTCTTTTATTTTGTGTGTGGATCTTCAATTATTATGTTAAAAACTTACAGTCATGATGAATCTTAATAAATATTCATAAATGTGACCTTTCATATTTTATAATGTGAAAGGAATTAAATTTCTTTGGGAGTAACGAAACATTGAAATAGAAGTCAATTGTGAGCATAAAAAAAAAGATTCTAATCTATTATTTTTTATTTCTTTTTATTTTTTTATTATTATTATTATTTTTTTTTGCTGCTACAACGGATACTGCAGCAAACTGAGACTAAAAAAAAATGCTGGCATTAAAACAAATAAAATAATAAAATAAATGACATCCAAACAAATGTAGGGATCTTCATTTTGAATATTGAATCAGTGTTACATGGCTTTAAAAAAATACGTAGAAATCATGAAAATGAAATCAGAAAGAAAACTGAATTTAATAAATCGTGCTGAATTTTAATAATAAATAAAAACAGTGATGCTGGTGTATTAAATTCAGCGCTGTGTATAACGAACACCAGGTGAGAGAAAGTAAAAAAAAGTAAAGTACCCCGTCACGCCAAGTGGCGTATAGGGAAAATGGTGTTAGTGACCATAAATTTTACAGACCTTCTGCACATGATTTTTGGGGTAATGTGGTCGGTATAACGCCCGTGCCGCTTCACTTTCCCAGAAAAAAATTCGGTACCCATTAAAGGCTGGGTGAACCCGGAAGCCGTCGGTTGGGATCGAACCCTACCCCTTGTCCTTTGAGTCCAGTTCATTAACCACTGAGCTATCGCGGCTCCAAGGTGAGAGAAAACAGGACGCAAAATGGGGGCGGCTTAATCAGGAATAGTACACGTACCCATTGACAGTCTGTCTATTCGTCATCAGACAAGTCAACTAACATAAGTATTTAAAAATTATTTATTTTCATTGGATAGAGCGACTGTAAGATCTAGACTGGTAGCCCAGTCGGTGTCATGGTGGGTAGGTTAGCTAAATATGTTTATATGTTTTACAAGACTATTACCGGCATAAAGACTCGAGAACACTCGAGTTGCCCACACACACTACACTTGAAGAGAGAGTGCAAGAGAATTGAAAAACTGAAACTGTAATGCGACTTGAAACACTGCAACTGTAAGGGGAATTGAAACACTGAAACTGTAAGAAGATTTAAAATACTGAAACTGTAAGGGGATTTGAAACACTGAAACTGTAAGGTGGCTTCAACCACATGAAACTGTAAGAGGAAATGAAACACTGAAACTGTAAGAGGCATTGAAACACTGAAACTGTAAGAGGAATTGAAACACTGAAACTGTAAGAGGAATTGAAACACTGAAACTGTAAGAGGAATTGAAACACTGAAACTGTAAGAGGAATTGAAACACTGAAACTGTAAGAGGCATTGAAACACTGAAACTGTAAGAGGAATTGAAACACTGAAACTGTAAGAGGAATCGAAACACTGAAACTTTAATTTCACTTGAAACACTGATACTGTATCAGGCTTAATAAAAGAATCTGAAATACCGGCATAATCGGGTACTGATCGTATAATGGAAGAAAAAAAATATGACGGGAATTGGCGCATTATATCTGACATAACAACAATGAGTAAAAGTAAAGTGCCTCCGTCACACCAAGTGGCGTATAGGGAATATTGTGTTTGTGACAATAAATTTTACAGACTTTCGGCACATGATTTTTGGGGTAATATGGTCGGTATTACGCCCGCGCCGCTTTACTTTCCCAGAAAAAAATCCACTACCCATTAAAGGTTGGGTGAACCAGAAGCCGTCGGTTGGGATCGAACCCTACCTCTTGTCCTTTGTATTCCATTTCACTAACCACTGAGCCATCGCTCCAAATAACAGTGATTGACTCAAATAATTGTTCGCACAAGAGGTTACGATCCATAACTGATGAAAATCTCTACCATACAGAGTTGTAACAAACATGGATAAATGAGCAGAGACCCAAAGTGGGATGGCAAACCCTCCAACTTATTGCAGTGAGAGAAGATACTATGGGCCGAAGAAGGTTAATCTAGCAATTTGTTGTCAGCTGCAACATGTTATTTTAAACGTGAACGGTAATCGAGGCGATTAGAAAAATGCTATGTCAAGATTGTCAATGAAAAGCTGATAGAAATATCTGTACAGAAATGTATTTGTGAGGACTGGAGAGAAGGCAGTAGCACTAACATGGATGGAACTCACATCACGGCAGTAGAAGGGGGCTTTTTCTCTGTTCTCAAGAGTGAGTACAAAGGGCTATCTAGTGATATGTGTACAAATAATTCGTAACCATTACCCTGGTCCACTGTTGTATTATATCACGCACATTATTTAAAGTTAATTGGGTCCACTGCTGTACTATGGTATGCACATTATTTAAGTTAATTGGGTCCACTACTGTACTATGTTACGCACATTATTTAAAATTAATGGGGTCCATTGTTGTACCTCGATGTCATTACCTTCTCTAATTTATTCAGCTGGCCCCCATTCCCTTTTCAGCTGCGTCGATTGATGGAAGTCAAGTCGTGGTCGATCTACCCTTCCTTCAACAGTAGGACAGCACGCTAATGAGAGACAAGACCAGAAGTGAAGAACTGAGAAAAATGATAGGAATAACCCCAGCCATATAATATATAAAGAAACAACAGATAAAATGGTTTGGCCACGTGACAAGGCAGAAATATCAAAACACAACACAACGAGCCTTCAATATACGTTGCGAGAACACCAGACCCAAGGGCCGAGCACGAAAAAGATGGATTGACGGAATATTACAAGCACTAAGAAACATAACGGCAGCAGAGGTGAACAGAAGAGCAAAAGACCGCAAATTATATCTCCCCTCAACGCTGAAAAGCAAATGAGAAAGGAAAGAAGAGGAAGAAGAACACGCTACCACTGCTCTACTGGCACCCGCTTGTACTATAGTTAAATAACCGACCCATGTCTTTTAATATAATATATTTATCGACTACATCGACAGATTTTTGTACAGCGCACGAACACAGTTTTACCCCTGAGGTTTCCTTGAGTAATTACAGAATGTATATAATTACTATTGAAATTATTTTTAGTATTTTACCTTTCTTTAAAAAAAAATATCACTGACTGGCAGCTGGATTTCGAACCCAGTATAATTAGAACGTGATACCAACACCTTAATCTTAAAACCAAAAATTCTTCTTTTGCTGTGGTTGCTCTATGTTGTCCGCGATTAAAAAAGTCTTTAAATGGTCGTTATTCCAGAGTGTCGTAGTTTACAGAAGGCTGCAATATCTGCGCCTTTCAACCCAACAGATCAGACTTCGGTATGAACGATAGCCAGGTTTGAAAACAGAAGATAAATGATTGTTTGGTTGGTTGGTTGGTTGGTTGGTTGCGTTCGCCCGATGACTAAAGTATTC
This sequence comes from Megaustenia siamemsis, assembly GCA_032433765.1. Lineage (NCBI taxonomy): Eukaryota > Metazoa > Mollusca > Gastropoda > Stylommatophora > Ariophantidae > Megaustenia > Megaustenia siamemsis. Next base: position 56,954,757 of record JAVIAB010000124.1, read on the forward strand.
TAGAGTATCCGTACACTGTAGACTTCCTCTTCGTCATCCGCCCTTAAAAGGACGTTAAGTGGACGTGTTTGCATTGTGTTGTAGTTTGCAGTGTAACACTGTGATATTTGCGCCTTTCGGCCCAACACATCCGACTTCAGCACGACGTTTTTGAGTACCGGGTTGTCTTCCCTCTTCGATCCCTGCTCGCCTGGCCAGACTAGACAGGTTAGTCTGTTACTGGAGGCACCGCGGAGAGGTGGAGCTGGGTCTGGATGGTTTTGGTTCACCGATCCTGGCGCAAGCCATCAGCTATGAGTCTCTGACAACTTCCAGCTTTGGTGCTGTGAGGCGCGCCTTCGCCTCCAAATGATTGTTTAAAGAGGTTCTTGTTGTTTATGACAATGATGATAGCGATGACGATTCACAAACTCACCAGAATACAATTAACAACACAAAAAGGTTGAAGTTATCAATAAAATTACAATTAACAACACAAGAAGGTTATGGTTATGGTTGTAGAAGGCCCCGGTATCCCTGCAAATGAATTAAAATCATAATTGCTCAACCGCCTGTGCCGATGGAATCACCCGAATTAATATCTCATCTCCTAAACAAAGAAAGGTAGCTGTAGACCCCATTGTAGCAGTCTCAGCACGCGCAAAAATAGACATGCGGCGAAATCGCACAGAGAGTGAACACAGCCATCTTTTCCCCGTCATACAATGTCATCATTCATCGTAAGCACATTGGAATATCGAAACACAATCAAAACGGATGAAACGTACAGCTCACGGTGTGCACAGAGCACTAAACTCAGTAGCTCCCTGCATCTAGCCGGACTTGGAATATGAGGAAACTGCAACAAGGAACAATTTTCAGACACAGGCTTTAACAGTTCCTGCCGCCTATCCGCCATATTGACCGTTATTCCAATGATGACGTATATTGCAATCAACACAGAACACACAATTGCGCACATAGTAGAGGATTTCAGATCACATGCACGCAATTCGAATCACTGGCGAAGATTCCAACAGTGGAACTTGCTATCTATACATTTATCTGCATTGGAAAGATACAATTAACCATCTTTCCTGCAAAAAAAACGTAACAGTGAACGTTGACACAAACTTGACCGCGCCATCTTGAAACCGGAAGTCAACAAGAAGGCTGAAGTTATAAATCAAATTACGATACCCTTTACTAATGGAGGTGAAGAGATACAGTAAAAATGAGTAGAATCGTCGCGAAACAGCATGTTACCATAACCAGATATATACTACAGTAACTGGAACCCACGGGGTAACATAAATTGTCCAATTAACCTGTGAAGAAGAAAAAAATCACATACATGATATGTACACAGTGGGAGACTTTGAGAACTAGTAATATGGCGATGAACAAACATCACATTCTCTGAAACTGTGCAAAGTATGTGGAAAATCTTGCGATGTGGTATTTGGAATAAACAGCTAGAAACTCCTGGTCTAGATAAAACATCAGCAAAGAAGACCTTTCCGGTAAACTTCCATGGGCCAGAAAAGCGTTAGATAAAGAAGGCAATTCGGCATATAAAAGCTCCGAGGTCCAGATAGCATCCGTCGGGAAGCTATCAAAGCAGGCCAAACACATTCATTTATGTTTCCTGCAAGTCTTTGGGATAATAAAGGACAGTAATGCAACGCTTGCAGATTGAAAGTTGCGTTATTGAATCAATCTACTCAAGTTATAGTTTAGTGTGGGCAACAAATGGCGGGATTTCAGTGTTTCTATTAGCAACGTTGCTTTAACGGGTTAAAAATAACTAGATTGTAAGGTACGTACATTACATGAGACAAGAATGGCAAGAGAATTGTAAGGACAGAAAATGATAAAAAGAAAGGAATTGTTGTTGTGACATAAAAAAAAGATGATTTAGTTGATGTTTACTTAGAGGAGAAAATACAAAGTAAACGAAGTTGTTGAAAAACAAAGCAATAACTACGGAAGCAAAAAGGGCAATATACAAATCAATTTTTCTACCAACTGTGATATCAGTGCCAGAATTGGACGCTGGATTCTAAAATAATAAGAAAGATAACGACCACCGAAATCAAATTTGTCAGAAGAATGACAGGAAACAGCTTAAGGGACAGAGTAAGAAACACTGACCTGAGGAAGAAACTCGAAATTGAACCAGCCATCGAATACATAAAGAAACAACAGATAAATTGGTTCGGCCACATACAAGACAAAAAGAACTAACATTGACTCAAACATCCATAAACAAATGCTACGAAAACGTCAGATTAAGAGGAAGACTGAGAAAGAGAAAGAGAAAGGGAATACTAGAGTCACTAGGTGGATAACACCAGAAGAGGCCAACAGAAGAGCAAAGAATCACAGATTGTATCTCCCCTCGACGTCAACGGTAATAGAGGAAGGATAGAAGAAGAAGAAGAAGTAGAAGAAGAAGAAGAAGAAGAAGAAGAAGAAGAAGAAGAAGGAGAAGAAGGAGAACGAAGTAGAAGAGACAGACAACGACTAAATTGGACTGACACCAATAAGAGATGGACTGTTGAACTTACGAGCAGTCCACGTTCTACAAGTGTTTTGGTGTCTTGTAGCACAACGATCATATTGTTCCACCTTTTCCAATCTTTTATCATCCAACGTAGAGAGTCCCAAATCTGACTCACAATGCGCATATCCTCTTCCACTGTTCTCTGAGAGATCGTTTTTGGTCTGTCTCTCTTTCATCATCATTTCTGATTCTGTATTTTCTGGTCACTGTGCTCTACATTATTAAATAGCTACACCCGTCCAACATAAGTATGTACTAGAATACATTAAAGATCTTTATGATGATGAACAAACAGAAGTAAATATTAAGGATAATGGGTTAGGACCAGATATACTCAAAGAAGAAGTGGAATACGCCTTGCGCAATATGAAAGCAGGATAAGCACCTGAGATTAGTGATTAACAGTTTGATTTTGTTAGAGGTAAAGGTACGAATAATGCCATACACAACATACGATCTTTAGTAGAAAAAGTCATAGAGGTGAAAGCAAATCTATACCTATGTTTCATAGATTATACCAAAACATTTGTCAAAGTAAAGCAACAAGAGATAATCACAATTCTAGAAAGCATAAACGTAGACAGCAAAGATCTAGTAATAATAAAGTTCATGTACTGGCAACAAACAGCGGCCATAAGAACTGGAAATCAGTTGAGAACGTTTCAACAGATAAAAAAGGGTGTTAGACATGGTTGTGTGCTCTAACCAGATTATTTTAATATATATAGTGAGATTATCTTAAGATCCATTAGGAGCATGCCTTGAATAACAATTGGAGTTCATAATATAAATAATGTGAGGTATGCTGATGATGCATATTTAATCGCTAAGAGTGAAAATGATTTACAAATGTTAGACATTATAGTGTAGGAAAGCAAAAATAATGGACTCAGCCTTAATAGCAAAAAGACAGAAGTAATGTTTAGCAACAAAGAAAGATATAACCGCAATTCACAATAAAGACTTGTGGAACACTATTAACACGGGTAAATTAATTTAAATATCTGGGAACAATGTTAACTTCAGATGGTAGATGTACAACAGCTGTGAGATGCAGAATGGCTCCGGCAAAAGCAGCTTTCCAAAAAAATAAGGAAGATAATGTGCAATCCATTTTTCAGAATAGAGATAAGAAAAAGAATTCTTAAATGTTTTGTAAAACCTTTCTTAACATATGCATGTGAATTATGGATAGTAGGACAACAGACAAGAAAATCACTGGGGGGTGTGGAAATGTGGTTTTACAGAAGAATGTTGAGAATACCATGGACAGCTAAGAAGAGTATGAAAACATTATGAAAGAGGCCGAAGCAAAAAGAGAGCTAATTTCAAAAATTAGGAAGAAACAATCATAATTTTTTGGCCATGTTATGAGAAGGGAACAACTGGAATACATTGTGACAACTGGGAAAAATTTGAGGGACGAGGAGATAGAGGGAAGCAAAGAAAATAGATACCGGACAGCTTAAGAGGATGGCTTTGCAGAAGGTTCATAACACAAATGATAAATAACCGTCGAGATCAAAAGTCGTGGGGAGACACGATCACCTACTTTTTCGTGGCAAGGCGCTGTGCCAATGAGAACGGGTTCGATCCTGCTTCGGACCATATAGTGTTCTTTGTTTTTTTTTTCTGTTGTTGATTATTTCTCATTTTTTTCCGAGTGCTGTTAACATACCTCTTCCTCTGAAATGATTCGCTCATCACCTACGCCAGCAGGCATGGCACTTGATGTTGCTGGTGATAGAGGGTTGGTAGTTACGTTGGACAACCGTGATTATTCATGCTGTCGGCATGGAACATGCTGATGCTGTTAACATTTAAAAATAAAAGAATACCATCTCTAATCCTCTCTACCCCCTCCCTTGCACACACAATCCCTTCCTTAATGAAGTAACTCCCGAGCTACAACAACCGACTTGGAGAAGGTGGTGACCTACTTTCAACATGATCGTTAAGGCTTTACAAATTGAAGGTGGGGGGGGGGGGGTGGAAATAAGATGGATCCAGAAATGTGGAAGGAATTATGGGCTGAAAGTGGGTCAAACTGATCGTTTCTGCAGCTCGATGATGCATTGTGCCTGGTGGACGAAGCAGGCCCCTGATGTTGTGAATAAAGCAATTGTGTTACCCCATCGATCTACATCCACGTGTCAATGTCACAGCCCTGGAAGGTACAGCCGGAGACAGTAGTCGCTTGGTGACTGATGTTAGCCCAGCATTTACTTCATTTTGATTGGTTTGGGGGTGTGGGGGGGGTGGGGGGAGAATGTGCTGGGCGGAAGTTGGGTGGATGGGGGGAGGGGGAGGGGGTGTTGGGGGTTAATTTTTTTTCTATTAAAAAAATGTCAGGCAGGTCGGCCTCGCCCTTAGTTCTCCAGCGGCTTGGAAATCTGGGTCGGGGTCACCCTAGCCCCGGTCCATATTCGCACGCTGCTCGGTACAGCCGTACACGATACCGTGAACTCGATACCACGGACCGAACCAGGCCTGGAGCCTTGCGCCTCCAGGGCAGCACGTTCAATACGCATTTAAGTTTGGAAATGGGGCACATAATTGCTCGTACTTATGTGGCTCGTGTTTAATTTATGCACTTATTTACTTTAGTCGGGGTGGCGTGCGCGCGCGTGTGTGTGGACGTGTAACATCGTTTGTTAACATGGTAACGGTTTTGTTTACTCCTTGACTAAAAAAAAGCAACTGTTGCTCCTGTAGAAATGTTATAGACAACAAAAGCTATGGAGGCATACGTCTGACGACTCAAATGCTAGCTGAAGTGGATGAAGAGGATCGAAGAGTGCCAAACACAGTGCAAGGCTATTCACTTATTAACTGAAAATAGAAACAAAGCAAAGGGTAAAAACCTTTTAATATTGTTTCTATAGCCAAGGCGTTATCTGTAACCAAACGGTACATGTCCAACAGGGAGCTCTTTACTCTAGACCTCAAATAGCGACAACTTAAGTATATGCCCTCAAATTATTGTTTCTCTTCTTCTTGTGATCATTGCTCCCTACTTAACATATAATATAAATTATTGGCAACAGATAACCAGGACGATGGGCAAATATGTAAAGCTAATGACATACTACGCTTTAATTTCTTGCACTCTCTAGCTGAATAGAGTGTGCTATTTATTGCCTTGGGAAGTTGCAATTTATCAGGTACTGGATCAAACGAGCCATAGACGAGTGAGACTGACGTTACGCAACTCTTCCTCGCTGTAGTCCGATTCAAGCTCAATTTATCGAATAGCACCGAACAACTCATTTTAACAAGAAATATATATATATAGCCTGGCCAGCACCATGACAGACCGTCTTAGTTTTCTTGTGAAAATATATTGTAAACAAGGGATCTGGGTGATCTAGAGGTATAAAAAGCCTCCGGACAAGAAGGCCCAGGGTTCAAATCCAATCACAGGCGGTTGACATTTTTCACTTCTATTCCGTGGTTTCTCATGGCTTTATCATCCCATGGTTTCTGGGTAGCAACATTTGATGACTTGCCCTCTCGGAAAAGGGCAAAACAAACAAACAGACAAATAAACAACAAGAAAAGGTCTCATGTGCACTCTTCACACGTTAAAGAACCCTGGTAATTGGAAATAGAAAACAAAATGGCTGGCTACAAAGCCAAGGGGAAAATTCTAACCCCAAAAAGTTAAAATTATTGACAATTAAAAATTATAATAACTATGAGGTCGAAGAATATCTGCCTGCATGGCGAGGGACATCTGAACATATCGGTGTCGGAGTGCAAAATAGGAAAACAAAGATATTCAGGCAAAATTCTGTCCCTTGGGGTTTGCTGGAGATATAAAGGCGTCGTGCGTGACAATAACAAACACAATTATGTAAAAGCTGTCAGAGGCTGGGCAAATCTTTATCGACTGGGAATCTAACTTAATCCAACCGTTGAGAAGGCAAGAGTACTAACGCTTCGCCACAGCAGTTTCTAGCTAATTAAAACAAAGAATATAAAACTATCTTGTTGTGAGAGGTAGCCTATCAAACTGAAATGAGGCTGGGGAGGTGTTATCTTGAATATTTTCGAGCGGTGGTTACGCCGATGGCATCAATCTAGTGTCGAGCAACCGCAACAGCTGTGTTCGCCTTTATCATGATCATTATTGCGGAATGCGGCAACATTGCGAACATGTGAGAAGCATATTTCCCAGCGTGAGTAACACTTCCATGCAGATAATCAAAAGATCATCAATTCATTTCGTTTCTAGCCAGCTGAGACTGACTGCTGCGGGCCTCTCGCTCCATGTTCTGTCCACAGCGGTTTGTCATCGATAGTTTAGTTATCTTGCTCATTCGATCGCCTCAGAGATATATCATCATCATGGAGCGTCATTCTGCTCTGTCTCTTGCTTTGATGGTGCAGGTTGTCATAGGCTGATTTGTCCATCTTTTGATGTTACTCGTCCATGTTAGTCTTGGTCTGCCTCTGCCTCTTTTACCTTGTATTTTCCCCTCCAGGATTACTTTTAGTAGGCTGTTGTGTCTTTTTTAGAGATATAACAAACACATAATTCTTTTAAAATTAAGATGCAATGAATTTGATTTGAGGAATGTATGGCAACAATCATTAGAACGTGTGTGGTAAAAATTAAGGGTCTATTCTTTCATCAATGTTGTAACAGTTACAAGGACAATAGTTAAAATACTACTTTATGCTTAACATAAGCGGCTTTGTATCAACTTGACTTCTCTATCTTCTTTTCCTTCTTCCTTTCAGCTCCCTGCGGAGCACATATCTTCACCAAACACTTTCCAAGCTGTTCTGTTTCTTGCAATTCTTTTAAGATCGTTCCATACCTTTCTCATCTTAATCCCAACTTCCACCTGTCACCTCCAAGCATATTTTGGTCTTCCCCATTGTCTCTTTCCCTGGGGATTGCAAAAACAAGGCTTATTGTGTTATACTCTCAGTTGGCTTCCGCAGTGTGTGTCCTATTCAGCGCCACCGTCTTCGTCACATCTCTTCATCCTATGATATTTCACTGGTACTTTTCCATAATTCTACGTTAATGATTTTGTCCTGCCATTTCCATCCATTTATTCTGTTAAGCATCCATTATTGAAGGTTTGCATCTGCGTGATGTTATTTTTGTCATTTTGATTTCTCTATTTCGTCTCTTAAAATTTTCCAGGTCGATGGAATCTGATTGCCTTTAACAAACAATCTACAATTTCTCAATATTTCTTAGATGCCATCGAATCGAAAAAGACACCAACACCTGTTCACATTTGGATGTTGTATTCCCTCCTCACCAGTTCCAGTCTCCTCGCTTGACTTGGACTATTACTAGGTTCACATTAATCTTATTAGTCACCCCTAATAAGACAGTTACGACTGGCCTCATCAGCAATGAAAGAGTCGATTAACTTGCTCTGACCGCGACCTCTCTAGTAATGTTCGGTATAGAAAGAGTAAACGTTTCGCAATCGTTATGTAATATCTTGTGTCATGATAGAACAACTCATAATATCTTCCATTATTCTAGAAGAACTCATATCTATTAAGATAGAAGAGTTCACAACATCTTACATTATGATATAAGTGTTCACAACATCTTACATTATGATACACGAGTTCACAACATCTTACATTATGATACACGAGTTTACAACGTCTTACATTATGATACACGAGGTTACAACATCTTACATTATGATATAACAGTTCACACCATCTTACATTATGATATAAGAGTTCACAACATCTTACATTATGATACACGAGTTCACAACATCTTACATTATGATACACGAGTTTACAACATCTTACATTATGATACACGAGTTTACAACATCTTACATTATGATACACGAGTTTACAACATCTTACATTATGATATAACAGTTCACACCATCTTACATTATGATATAAGAGTTCACAACATCTTACATTATGATACACGAGTTCACAACATCTTACATTATGATACACGAGTTTACAACATCTTACATTAAGATATAAGAGTTCACACCATCTTACATTATGATATAACAGTTCACACCATCTAACATTATGATATAACAGTTCACACCATCTTACATTATGATATAAGAGTTCACAACATCTTACATTATGATACACGAGTTTACAACATCTTACATTATGATACACGAGTTTACAACATCTTACATTATGATACACGAGTTTACAACATCTAACATTATGATATAACAGTTCACACCATCTTACATTATGATATAGCAGTTCACACCATCTTACATTATGATACACGAGTTCACACCATCTTACATTAAGATATAAGAGTTCACAACATCGTACATTATGATACACTAGTTCACAAAATCTTACATTATTATACACGAGTTCACAACATCTTACATTAGGATACACAAGTTCACACCATCTTACATTATGATACACGAGTTCACAACATCTTACATTAAGATACACAAGTTCACAACATCTTACATTATGATACACGAGTTTACAACATCTTACATTAAGATATAAGAGTTCACACCATCTTACATTATGATATAACAGTTCACACCATCTTACATTATGATATAACAGTTCACACCATCTTACATTATGATATAAGAATTCACAACATCTTACATTATGATACACGAGTTCACAACATCTTACATTATGATACACGAGTTTACAACATCTTACATTAAGATATAAGAGTTCACACCATCTTACATTATGATATAACAGTTCACACCATCTAACATTATGATATAACAGTTCACACCATCTTACATTATGATATAAGAGTTCACAACATCTTACATTATGATACACGAGTTTACAACATCTTACATTATGATACACGAGTTTACAACATCTTACATTATGATACACGAGTTTACAACATCTAACATTATGATATAACAGTTCACACCATCTTACATTATGATATAGCAGTTCACACCATCTTACATTATGATACACGAGTTCACAACATCTTACATTATGATATAACAGTTCACACCATCTTACATTAAGATATAAGAGTTCACAACATCTTACATTATGATACACTAGTTCACAAAATCTTACATTATTATACACGAGTTCACAACATCTTACATTAGGATACACAAGTTCACACCATCTTACATTATGATACACGAGTTCACAACATCTTACATTAAGATACACAAGTTCACACCATCTTACATTATGATACACGAGTTCACAACATCTTACATTAAGATACACAAATTCACACCATCTTACATTATGATACACGAGTTCACAACATCTTACATTATGATACACGAGTTCACACCATCTTACTCTTTTCATTCACCAAGCTTGACATTGAATGCGAAAGGAGCAAAGATGACAACATGGGAAATATAACCAGCAGGGTGTGGTGGGTCAACAGAACTACGAGCCCATCCTATAAGAAGCCACAGCTTTGGCACTTGCGAGTGAGTTACTGTGGGTATGTGTGGAGTCAGATAAAATACTTAGGTACTTGTAGAAGATACGTTTATTCCCATTTTTGTTGGAATTTATTTTCGTTAGATAAAGTAAATGTAAAGTACGAGACTTGAACCGGCGTCTTAGCACGTGAGTTTTCACCCATATGTGGCCGGCCGCCTATCCAGAAGTGTTCGGAGACATCTGTATAATGCCGCTTCAAGCATTGAAACTCACGATGCGAGGCGGCATTCCTCACCTTCCCAGAGTTCTAACATGGTACCCATTTCTGTATCGTTAGTTATTCGAAAACAAGACATCTGACAGGGCTGGAAGTTGTCATTAAACATAGTTGATGTCTTGTGCTAGGGTCGGGGAACCAGAACCATCCAGGCTCCAACCCTTCGCGGTGCTACTATTAACAGACTAACCGGTCTAGCCTCGTGAAGCAAGTTTGAATCGAAGAGGAACAACACTTGGTATTTTAAAAAATCGTGCTGAATGCAACGCATCTGCGCCCACTTAACGACTTTTTAAGGACAGATGACGCAGAGGTTTATCAATAGTCACTGAATGAACGTCATTAAAAAATGGAAATAAAGTTAGTTATTAAAAAAAAAAGGTAAGTATATACCTATAAAATATAATGTTATTGAGATTAAAATGTTTAACCTCACAGAATTACATTAGAACATTTGAAAGCGAGGCCTTAAATGGGTGGTAGATTTTTTTCTGGGAAAGTAAAGCGGCACGGGCTTAATACCGACCATATTACCTCAAAGAGCATGTTCTGGAGATCTGTACAAATTAAGGTCACTAACACCACATTCCCTATACGCCACTTGGCGTGACAGGGGCACATTACTTACCCTTTTTTTTTTTTTTTTACTTATTTGAAGGTGGAGACCATTATCCTGGCTGATATTTTCATATCAAAACTTTGAGCAATCATCATTATCATTGAGTGCCGCCTCCGCATTGAATGTTTCAACAACAAATAACATACAAGATGTTACTCGTCATGTTAGTCTTGATCTGCCTCTGCCTTTTTTAACCTTGTATTTTCCGTTACAAGATTACTTTTAGTAGACTGCTGTGTCTTTTAATATGCCGCGGAAAAAAAACAATGCACGCATTAAAAACAAATAAAACGACTTGAAAAGACTCATCTGGGTTTGCATTAGTCATCGCAGCATTGGGAAGCCAGAGTCCAAGCTGCAGCGTACTTAAAACCACTTCACACTATCGTTAAAATAATGGCATCTTTGACCTGTAATAATTCGCATCAACATTAGAGTGCAATAACAGGTCTAGTATTCGATATACAGAATAGATTAGATAAAACAAACTGAAACACATTTACCACAATTAGAGAAATTATGTGAATTAGAGTTGAAATGTATTTGGAGTGAAGTGCACTTGGAGTGGAGTACACTGGAGATTGGGTGTCACTGCGGCGTTTAGGCAAAGATGCTCACCTCAGGTGAATAAACGCAGAGTCATTTGTGAAACTATAACTTTAAAAAAAGCACGTAGTCTCAAGGCGAACAAGTTGTATCGGATACGGACGACAATATGCAAGTCTTGTGTTTAATTTGAGTTAGTGAAAACACTCCTGGGTGGGGTGGTTGGGATGATGATGAAGGCGTGGGAGAAGATGAAGGGTAATGAAAGCAAACTTCAGAAGAGACTCGTCTGGGGCGCCAAGTGCTTGAATTCAACCCAGCCGCACAACTATTAGCTAAACTAACACCAAGGAAATGTTTGGTTCTTCAGCCAAAATTAAAAACAAAAAAGTTATCAGAAAGCTGTCTGATTCTATATGTGTACCTTCTTTATGGAGGAAAATAATGTTGCTACAGGATATAAACACATGGATAACTGTAAATAGTACTCAGCTGAGAAATAATGATAGCAACATTTAACAAGAGATAAACGTAAAGATGTTCATACGGTGAAAGTTGAAGACCCTGCTTTATTGTGATAGCAACATTTAACACGAGATAAACGTAAAGATGTTCATAAGGTGAAAGTTGAAGACTCTGCTTTATTTATTTTTGTTTTAGAAACGTGATTTTTTTTTCTGGTTCAATATTTTACACATAAAACGTTTTCTCTCTCACAAACACGCACAGACACAGCATGTTAATACATATATACACCATTTACACATTTTAAAAAAAGTAAAGTAAAGTACCCTCGTCCCGCCAAGTGGCGTATAGGGAATATAGTGTGAGTGACCATAAATTTTACAGACCTTCGGCACATGATTTTTGGGGTAATGTGGTCGGTATTATGCCCACCATTTACACATAGTACAAATTCAGATGTACTGGTCGCTGTTTTTCTATTTAAATTGGCCTTCATCTGTAGACATATAGAAATTTGTAAGTTACATTTTTCCACTTAGAACAGATTTGATCTAGGTTGGATGCTACTCAATGATTTGGGATTTTAGGGATTGTAAATAATATAGCCACTGCCGAAATTAAATGTCTTAGACGTATGGTAAGAAAACAGTCAGGGATAAGATTACAAATGAAGAGATGGAAAAAGATAGGAATAATTCCCACCATTGAATAGATAGATAAATAACAGACACAATGGTTCGGCCGCGTGATAAGACAGAAAGATCAAAACTCCAACACAACGAGCTTCCAACAAACGCTACAAGAACACCAGAGTTATGTGCCGACAAAGAAAAAAGATGGATTGACGGAATATTAGAAATACTAGAAAACAACAGCAGCAGAGACGAACAGAAGAGGAAAAAGACCACAAACGAAATCTGTCCTCGACGCTGACAGGCTAATGAGGAAGGGAAGAAGAAGAAGAAGAAGAAGAAAGAAGTAGAATATGTAATTTTTTTTAAATATCATAAGTATCGAATGTTATTTTGAGAGTTTGGAATTTTGAAATCGAAAAATTATAAAAATGTAAAAGACACTTTTAAAAGTAAGAAATTTCGACTTCGAAATTATCATGGAACCGACGAACATAATAAGATTGGAAAGTTGAGCTTACAGGAGTTGCGCTAATTAAATTCTTTTTATAATCGAAGGTTATATACATTCAGACTTGGCAAGAAAACCCGCGATCAAAGAATAAAAAGCAGGAATGAAAAATGGACAATAGGAAATATATTACATGAAACATAATTAGATTATCATTGATTATATGCAATGCACGAACGCTATTGTTTTAATACAATTATTCTGTCAGTCCGTTTTTGGTACGGTTTTCCAACACTAATAAGACAACCATGATGTATGTTTTCTATATATTCTCTAACCTTAACTATTTAATATTCTCAATTCTATTTTCGTATTTTCCTCACTCGAAATAACTTTTCTAACAAGGTATTGTACTGATAGATATTGCAGTATCGATGCTTGCTAAAAGTATACTATCAATGTAGATGAATGCCCCGGAGTGACGATCTTTAACCAAATCAATTATGTAGCTAGTTTTACTCACGAGTGCGGAGAAAGAACATGTAAGATAAGTCAAGTGCACCGGAGGCTCGTGAAGAGAAGACTAGGAAGTGGGAGGGTGGAGGGTAAGTGCACCAGCCACTCGTGAAGAGAAGTGTAGGAAGTGGGAGGGGGGAGGGCAAGTTCACGCCTGACTTGTACTGCGAGAATTCAAGTGTGGAAAGAACACGAGAATTGAGAAACCAAGAGCGAATAAGTCGCTGTTGGCAAGAAATAAAGTGCTGGAATATAACAGTGATACAACATATCAAGTACGAGAAGGAGGCGGGAAGCAATTTATCAAGTGCTTGAAGGATGCGAGGAACAATATATCAAGTGCATGAAGGATACGAGGAACAATGTATCAAGTGCTTGAAGAAAGTTTGAAGCATGTATCAAGTGAGGGAAGGAAACTATACATCAAGTGCATTAAGGATACGACGAACAAGATATCAAGTACATGAAGGATACGAGGAACATTGTATCAAGTGCTTGAAGGAAGTTTGAAGCATGTATCAAGTGAGGGAAGGAAGCTATTCATCAAGTGCATGAAGGATACGACGAACAAGATATCAAGTGCATGAAGGATACGACGAACAAGATATCAAGTGCATGAAGGATACGACGAACAAGATATCAAGTGAGGGAAGGAAGCTATACATCAAGTGCATGAAGGATACGACGAACAAGATATCAAGTGAGGGAAGGAAGCTATACATCAAGTGCATGAAGGATACGACGAACAAGATATCAAGTGAGGGAAGGAAGCTATACATCAAGTGCATGAAGGATACGACGAACAAGATATCAAGTGAGGGAAGGAAGCTATACATCAAGTGCATGAAGGATACGACGAACAAGATATCAAGTGAGGGAAGGAAGCTATACATCAAGTGCGAGAATGATGCGAAGAACAATATGTGAAGGCTGCGTGGAACAATATATATATATATCAAAGTGCGTGAAGGAAATGTGAAGCATTATGTGAAGTTAATGAAATAAGCAAGATATGAAGTGACTGTAGGATACGTGGTGCAGTAAATCAAGCTGAGGAACAAAGGCATGAAGACTAAAAATAAAATGCGGTAACCGAATCACAGAGCAAAGCATCAAGTGTTGGAACAGAAGTACGAGCGATACATCAAGTGTTGGAACATAATCCCAGAGCAATACATCAAGTGTTGGAACATAATCACAGAGCAATACATCAAGTGTTGGAACATAATCACAGAGCAATACATCAAGTGTTGGAACAGAAGTACGGGCAATACATCAAGTGTTGGAACAGAATCACAGAGCAATACATCAAGTGTTGGAACAGAAGTACGAGCAATACATCAAGTGTTGGAACTTAATCACAGAGCAATACATCAAGTGTTGGAACAGAAGTACGGGCAATACATCAAGTGTTGGAACAGAATCACAGAGCAATACATCAAGTGTTGGAACAGAAGTACGAGCAATACATCAAGTGTTGGAACATAATCACAGAGCAATACAACAAGTGTTGGAACAGAATCACAGAGCAATACACCAAGTGTTGGAACAGAAGTACGGGCAATACATCAAGTGTTGGAACAGAATCACAGAGCAATACATCAAGTGTTGGAACAGAATCACAGATCAATACATCAAGTGTTGGAACAGAATCACAGAGCAATACATCAAGTGTTGAAACCGAAGCACAGAGCAATACATCAAGTGTTAGAACAGAAGCACAGAGCAATACAACAAGTGCAGGAACAGAAGCACGAGCAATACATCAAGTGTTGGAACAGAATCACAGAGCAATACATCAAGTGTTGGAACCGAAGCACAGAGCAATACATCAAGTGTTAGAACAGAAGCACAGAGCAATACAACAAGTGCAGGAACAGAAGCACGAGCAATACATCAAGTATTGGAACAGAATCACAGAGCAATACATCAAGTGTTGCAACAGAAGCACGAGCAATACATCAAGTGCAGGAACAGAAGCACGAGCAATACATCAAGTGCAGGAACAGAAACACGAGCAATACAACAAGTGTAAGCATATTAGTATGGTACCTTAAATAAAGTGCAATAACGTGTAATGAACAATAAAGTACAGAAATAGAAGAATTGAGCAAAAGAAAAACCAAGTAGAGGAAGAACGCAAGGATGTGGGAGCAAGAAATAAAATGCAGGATTAGAGTGCGATGCAATAAATACATCATCATCATCAAGTGCCATGCATGATAGCGTAGGTGATCATATCTCTCCACGGCATTCGATCTCGACAGTCTATTTAATCATTTCTGTTGTTGACCTTCTGCCAGCCATTCTCTTAAGCTATCTGGTATCTTTTCTCTTTGCTTCCCTCTTATCTCTACGTCCCTCAGTTTTCCCAGCTGTTACAATATATTCCAGCTGTTCCCTTCTCATTCCCATATGGCCCCCAAAAAATGATTGTTTTTTCTTAATATTGCAAATTAGCTATCTCTTTGCTTTGACCTCTTTCAGAACGTTTTCACTCCTCTTCTTAGCTGTTCATGGTATTTTTTTATGTTCTTCTGTAAAACCACATTTCTACAGCCTCCACGATTTTCTTGTCTGTTCTCCTATTTTTCATGATTCACATCCATATGTTTAAGACTTGCTCTACATAACATTTAAGAACTCTTTTTCTTGTTTCTATTGTCAAAAATGGATTGCACAGTGTCTTCCTCATTTTTTTGGAAAGCTGATTTTGTCTGAGCCATTCTGCATCTTACCTCTGTTGTGCATCTACCATGTGAGGTTAATATTGTTCCCAGATATTTAAATCCATTTACCTGATTTTAATATTGTTCCACTTGTCTTTATTGTGCGTTGCGGTTATGTTTTTTTCTTCGTTGCTACCATTGCATAGTTAATCAACTGTACTTATTGTATAATAAACAAATACATTGATATAACGCGGAGACAGAAACCAAATTACGATACAGCAGAGGAAAAAAATAAGTGGTGATACCAGTCAATAGAAGTAGACATCGAGATTGGAACACTCGAGTGGAAAACTACAGAGCGGTTTCTGGTAGCAATGGGCACCTACAGTGAAGAATTTGCTTAAACGAAAATTAATTTGGAAGAAAAGAACACAAGACGTCTGGCTGTACTTAAGCTGAATATGGTCAGCAGTTCAAAAGTGACCATTTGAGTCAGAATCAGTGAACCGGTAGTGATGAAGATATCACCCTAGTCAAATAGATTAGAACAGAAAATAAATGTCTGTCAGTGTACAGGGTTAAAGGGCATAGAGGTCGTACTTTCTGTAAATAATAACAATGGTCGTTTAGAAGCGGTTGTCGATAGTAAAATCTTTGCGGTAAAGGTAAAGAACGTGACTTGAATCGGCGTCTTAGCACACGAGTTTTCATCAATATGTGCCCGGCCGCCTATCCAAAAGTTTTCAGAGACTTCTGGATAGTGTCGCTTCAAGCATCGAAACTCACGATGCGAGGCAGCATTTCTCACCTTCCCAGAGTACTACCCATTTCTGCCAGCGGCTGGGTCGACCGCGGGGATTTTTTTTTCAACCGCGTGTACAATTCGCACTGCCCCCAGCGGGAATTGAACACAGGTTGTCCGGAAATATCGGGTTCTTCAGAAATATCGGGTTGTTTGGAAATATCGGGTTGTTTGGAAATATCGGGTTGTATGGAAATATCGGGTTGTTTGGAAATATCGGGTTGTTTGGAAATATCGGGTTGTATGGAAATATCGGGTTGTTTGGAAATATCGGGTTGTTCGGAATATCTGCGGTAAACAACAACAATGTTCAGGAGCGGTCGTCGAAGAGTGGTACTTTTTGTGGTAAACAACGTTTAAGAGCGGTCGTTGAAGAGTAGTAATTTTTGTGGTAAACAACGTTTAAGAGCGGTCGTCGATGAGTAGTAATTTTTGTGGTAAACAACGTTTAAGAGCGGTCGTCGAAGAGTAGTAATTTTTGTGGTAAACAACGTTTAAGAGCGGTCGTCGATGAGTAGTAATTTTTGTGGTAAACAACGTTTAAGAGCGGTCGTCGAAGAGTAGTAATTTTTGTGGTAAACAACGTTTAAGAGCGGTCGTCGAAGAGTAGTAATTTTTGTGGTAAACAACGTTTAAGAGCGGTCGTCGAAGAGTAGTAATTTTTGTGGTAAACAACGTTTAAGAGCGGTCGTTGAAGAGTAGTAATTTTTGTGGTAAACAACGTTTAAGAGCGGTCGTTGAAGAGTAGTAATTTTTGTGGTAAACAACGTTTAAGAGCGGTCGTTGAAGAGTAGTAATTTTTGTGGTAAACAACGTTTAAGAGCGGTCGTTGAAGAGTAGTAATTTTTGTGGTAAACATCAACAATGTTCAGGAGCGGTCGTGGAAGAGTAGTAATTTTTGTGGAATCGCAAATAAACAATTTGATAATCTGCTTTTACATTTGATAGCGCTGGTAAAGTTCTTTCGATCTGCCTTTTGGCTACTTTATTGCGTTTTCAATATCTTCACGTCTGCGTTATCAGCAAGCATTATTTGTTATATTTTGATCTGCTTGATAAGGTCATTACAGTGGAGGGAGACATAATGGTGTTTATATGGAGGGACCCAGGATAGGTGTTGATATGGAGAGACACAGAATGAGGTGTTTATATATAGGTAAAGTAAAGAACCCCCGTCCCGCCAAGTGGCGTATAGGGAATATGGTGTTAGTGACCATACATTTTACAGACCTTCGGCACATGATTTTTAGGGTAATGTGGTCGGTATTACGTCCGTGCCGCTTTACTTTTCCAGAAAAAATCCGGTACCCATTAAAGGCTGGGTGAACCCGAAAGCCGTCGGTTGGGATCGAACCCTACCTCCTGTCCTTTATAGTCCAGTTCACTAACCACTGAGCTATCGCGGCTACCTTGTGTTTATATAAAGATACACAAAATGAGGTGTTTATATGGAGAGACATGAGATATTTTTATGGAGATACATGAGGTGTTTACATTGAGATACATGAGGTGTTTATATGGAGATACATGGTGTGTTTATATGGAGAGACATTATGTGTTTGTATGAAGAGACATGAGGTGTTTATATGGAGAGACATGAGGTGATTATACGGAGAGACATGAGGTGTTTATATAGAGATACATTATGTGTTTATATGGAGATATATGATGTGTTTATATGGAGATACATGATGTGTTTATATGGAGATACATTAGATGTTTATATAGAGATACATGATGTGTTTATGTAGAGATACATGATGTGTTTATATGGAGATACATGAAGTGTTTATATGGAGAGACATGATGTGTTTATATGGAGATACATGATGTGTTAAAGATACATGAGGTGTTTATATAGAGATACATGATGTGTTTATATAGAGATACATGAGGTGTTTATATAGAGATACATGAAGTGTTTATATGGAGATACATGAGGTGTTTATATAGAGATACATGAAGTGTTTATATAGAGATACATGAGGTGCTTATATGGAGATACATGATGTGTTTATATGGAGATACATGAAGTGTTTATATTGAGAAACATGAGGTGCTTATATGGAGATACATGATGTGTTTATATGGAGATACATGAAGTGTTTATATGGAGAGACATGATGTGTTTATATGGAGATACATTAGGTGTTTATATAGAGATACATGATGTGTTTATATGGAAATACATGAAGTGTTTATATAGAGATACATGATGTGTTTATATGGAGATACATGAAGTGTTTATATGGAGATGCATGAGGTGTTTATATGGAGATACATGAGGTGCTTATATGGAGATACATGAGGCGTTTATATATATATATATATATATATATATATATATATATATATATATATAATGAGAGACAGCAGGCAGTGTTATGTGGTAAGACAGACGGTATAAAGGGAAATAAAACAGAATGAAGGACCTTCTTACGCCAAGTAGGAAATGTGATGTTAGCGTCCATTTATTCTTTTCTTACCACTAAAACATATTTGGATATTATGGTCAGTATTACATCAGTGCCGTTTTTGTTTCACTCACAAAATTTCGTAATAATTTACGGCCGATTGAGCTTGTATGGATCTCTCCGACCTCTTGTCCACAGTAGAGAAACATCCCTGAAAAATTCACGGCTCTTTTTTTATATATATATTTAGAAGGGGCTGAATTTGTCAACCTTGTCTGGTTTGTTCCGTTAATAATAAAATATTTGTTCAGTCTACTTTTTGCAAAATGCGAGTTGAGATCTAACTCAAGTTCATGTTTACATAACAAAAATATGTTGAAACTACAAAGAAAATTTACTATAAAAAACGTTTTATTATTTCGCAAGGTTGAATAAATAAAGAGAAACACAGTATTTACATGGCTGTGAGATTCACGCAAAGCAGCAAAGCGCAAGAAATCTGCCGTGCTAGTGCAAGCACGAGCGCAGATTTACATCAGGCAAAATTAAATTTAGATCTGGGTTTTCCCCCGCATCTTGAATATATCTACAAGGTTGGGAGATTTTTGTCATTTATCTGTTTGATAATAAGGGAGGGGCTGTGAAGGACAAGACGACATTTGGAAGGACATGATTAGATGATTCAAACTCTTGTTATGGGACTGGTAACTTGAAACGAGTTGTAGACTAGGGGGACAGGAGGACATAAGGGAGGACATGATTATAGGACTTCAGCTTTTGCATTAGGGGGACTGATAACTTGAAACGAGTTGTAGACTAGGGGGACAGGAGGACATAAGGGAGGACATGATTATAGGACTTCAGCTTTTGCATTAGAGGGACTGATAACTTGAAACGTGGTGTGGACTAGGAGGACAGGAGGACATAAGGGAGGACATGATTATAGGACTTCAGCTTTTGCATTAGGGGGACTGATAACTTGAAACGTGGTGTAGACTAGGGGGACAGGAGGACATAAGGGAGGACATGATTATAGGACTTCAGCTTTTGCATTAGAGGGACTGATAACTTGAAACGTGGTGTAGACTAGGGGGACAGGAGGACATAAGGGAGGACATGATTATAGGACTTCAGCTTTTGCATTAGAGGGACTGATAACTTGAAACGTGGTGTAGACTAGGGGGACAGGAGGACATAAGGGAGGACATGATTATAGGACTTCAGCTTTTGCATTAGGGGGACTGATAACTTGAAACGTGGTGTAGACTAGGGGGACGGGAGGACACAAGGGAGGACATGATTAGACGAATGAAACTCTTGTTATGGGACTGGTAACTTGAAACGTGGTGTAGACTAGGGGGACAGGAGGACACAAGGGAGGACATGATTAGACGAATGAAACTCTTGTTATGGGACTGGTAACTTGAAACGAGTTGTAGACTAGGGGGACAGGAGGACATAAGGGAGGACATGATTAGAGGACTTCAGCTTTTGCATTAGGGGGACTGATAACTTGAACGAGATGTAGACTAGGGATAGGACATATGGGAGGACGTGATTAGAGGACTTCAGCTTTTGCATTAGGGACTGATAACTTGAAACGAGGTGTAGACTAGGGATAGGAGGACATATGGGAGGACATGATCAGAAACTTGAAACGAGTTTCCGACTAAGGACAAAAGGACATATGGGAGGACATGTTTTGAGGACTCCAACTGTTGTATTTAGGACTGAGACTGATAAGCTGAAATGAGTTGCTGACGACTAGTGAGGGTACGTTAGCCGAAAGATCATCCTCACTGCTCACCGTGCAACTGTATAAGTCTGATATCTCCCTCATGTAGCTACTGGCGACTTAAGTTCTATGTTCGTTTACCAATCCGCTTTGGATTCCTCCTGCATTACATTCTTGTGTTTCATAATCCCTTTTGACCTTATGTTATTGTTGTCTATTCAAGATAGATTGAGAATGATTGTCTGAATTTCAGAAAGATTTACAATCATTGTCTGACTTTCAGATAGATTCACAATGATTGTCTGATTTTCAGATAGATTCACAATGATTATTTGAATTTCAGATAGATTCACAACGATTGTCTGAATTCAGATAGATTCACAATGATTGCCTGATTTTCAGATAGATTCACAATGATTATTTGAATTTCAGATAGATTCACAATGATTGTCTGATTTTCAGATATATTCACAACGATTGTCTGAATTTCAGATAGATTTACAATCATTTTCATTTACAATGATTTTCAATCATTTTACTAATTCTGCCTCCCAGCAACTATCAAACCCCGTTCACTACTCGTCCACTCTCCACAGCAACAGTATGACCATGGGAGAGTGAAGAGACATAGTGAGACGAAGTCAACATCAGTTTCAGGACAGACTACCCACATGTTTGCTGTGACAATGTGATGGTTCCAGAGCCGGCCCTATGATTGCTGATGCCCTGGGCAAACTGAACTTCGTCGCACTTTTTAATATTTAATTTACTGTTTTCACTTTTTTTAGAAAATCATCTTTGATGGCGCCCCTACGCACATGGCGTGCCCAGAAAAACTACACGAATTGCCGGTACCTTAATCCGGCCCTGGTTAGTTCTGCCGATTTTTTTTTTTTTTTTTTTTTTTTTTTTTTTTTTTTTAAATGTAGATTGGTACAAGTATAAAATAATACTTCTTCTCCTTCTTCTTGCATCTAGGGTTCAGGACTTGCATTGGTAGCACAACGATGGAATGAAGATTGCATTGTAGAGTGCCCGTTTTGCCTCTAGAGTTATTTCCTTGTTGGACAATCGTGGTTATCTATCTACACGTTACGGGAAGTGACAATGTAGGAATACACGTTACGGGAAGTGACAATGTAGGAAAACACGTTACGGGAAGTGACAATGTGCTTTCTCTTCCCCCCTTTCCTTTTCCTTTTTTTATTACAATCTTTAATCGTAGGTTTCATGAAGGTTTTTAGAAGACACTGAATGGGCATATTAGAGTACAAAAGTAAAGTAAAGAGCCCCGCCACACCAAGTGGTGTATAGGGAGTTTGGTGTTAGTGACTGACATTTTTTATAGACCTTCTGCACATGATTTTTGGGTAATGTGGTCGGTATTACGCCCGTGCCGCTTTACTTTCCCAGAAAAAAAATCGGTACCCTTTTAAGGCTGGGTGAATGCGGCTGCCGTCTCTTGTCCTTTATAGTCGAGTTCATTAACCACTGAACTATCGCGGCCCCAGCATATTAGAGTAAAATAACATATTTCTTAGCTGTTTCTCGCGTTAAAAGAGTTTGAGTAGTATATATTTATGTAAAGTGAAGAGCGTGCGGAAAATGAAACTCAGAAATGGGTATCAGGTGTTCTTGGAAGACTAACAACGAACGATCGAAATGTTGACTACACATAGAAAGTACTTCAGATACTTAAGATAGAAAGACAATCAGATTGCGTCCATTATCAATGATCGGTCAATAGTTTCTTATTATTACTAGGCAGCTATTGAACCAGTAGCAATGTATCTATCTGTCCATCAATTGTCCATCACACTTGCTTTTTTGCAACCATCTACTAATCCATTATCATCAATTAATGCACTCATCCATTGATCCATATACAGAAGGAAAGAGAAAGTCAGAGTGAAAGAAAGAGTGAGAGAGAGAGAGAGAGAGAGAGAGAGAGAGAGAGAGAGAGCGAAAGTTCAAGAAAGGCAGAAAAAAAGAAACCTCCTTGTTTCACAAATAAAATTATCAATTTATTTTAAAATCTACATTTAAAAAAGACGTCAAAAATAACTACAAAAAAAAACTATTGTCAAATAAGTTAGAAATTGCCAGAGTTCGCGAAATATGACCCACATTCATTTTTATTTTTTAATGACCAAACGATCCCAACATTATGCAAGTATTCATCGCAAATACAAAATCATTGCCTCAATAATTACAATGTTGCTCAACTACTCGTGGCATTGAACACACGAAAAAAAAAAAAGAAACGAAATTGTTCATGGGAGCTTTCAACGCATAAAACATTGTTCATTTGGAAGGGCCCCTGGCCAGATACGCAAGCCACTTCAATCAAATGTCACGGTGTGAAGGGTCGCACTGACAATACACTCTATACACAGGGGTTGCCCCAGCCCTCAAGAAGATGAATACAAAATGTCAAATAATAACCTAATTCACTAGTGAGGGAATCCCCCGTTTAGACACAGTTCACAAATCATGCATGATGGGTCTATAGAGATTGTTGAGATTGACGTATTTGAAACCTCTTGCGCTTTCCACTTGAGTGAAGATGCCTTGTTCTGGCCAGGAATTTAACTACCCCATAAGGGCATCTTGTTAGTTGAAAAAAGTAAACTAAACGAGCACATTTGAGATCTAAAAAAAAAAATTATTTATTTCGGACTCAGATGCCAAAACAAATCAACACCGAGTTCTGGAAAAATATTTACGCAAAGTGTATTACATTACCCGTCAAAAATGAAGTTTAATTTAATTGAATTAAAATGTTCGTGAACAGCTTTATTTTCATTTACACATATTTTCGTTTTAGCACGGTTTAATCATCATCATCATCATGATCATCGTCATCATCATCATTGAGTTCCGTCTCCGCATCGAAGGTTGGCTAACATGGAGCGCCATTCCACTCTGTCTCTTGTTTTGATGGTGCAGGTTGTCATAGGTTCATTTGTCCATCTTTTCATATTACCCGTTCATGTTAGTCTTGGTCTGCCTCTGCCTCTTTTACCTTGTATATTCCCGTCCGATATTACTTTTATTAGGCTGTTGTGTCTTTTAACTTGCCCCAAAAATTTCATTTCTCTTGTTCTAATTGTGCTTAGTAGTTCTCTTTTCATTTTTAGTTGTTTTAAAACTTCATCGTTTGTTTTCTTTTCTTTATATCCAATTCTACCTATTCTTCTATAAATCCACATTTCAAAGTCTTCAATTTTCTGTTATGTATTCTTGTCTAATATCCACGTTTCTGCACCATACAGGAATATTAAGAAGATGTAACATTTTGCTATTATTAGTTTTAGCCCTACTGTTATTTGTTTTGATGTTAGTATATTTTTCATGGCATTAAAATTACTTTTTGCCATACCTATTCTTTTTTTATTTTTCAGTTGTACATTTTCCATCACTGGTTATAGTATGTCCTAAGTAGTTGTAGCTCTGAACTGTCTCCAGATGTATTCCTTCAACTTTGATATTTAAAAGTCCTTCAATTTTTCCAGTTGTCACAATATACTTCAGCTGTTTCCTTATTACATGGACCCCCAAAAAAATGATTATTATTATACATTATGCTGCATGTCGCCCGTGCGCTGCCGGGGCCCGAAAGGGAAGTAAAGAATAGCGGCGCTGTACCCTACCAGGCATGTTCGTAAGAGGCGAGAAAGGAGGGTTAGGCATGGGACTGGCTATCCCATACTGTAAAAAAAATAAGCCGAAAAAACTTCACAAACATGAACAAGTCAAAGAAAGATAAAGTAAATCCGTCAACCAGGAAAGAGAAGGGCTCTCTGTCTAAGAGATGTATGACGCAATCCGGAGAAAGCCATAAGGAGTCCGGGTTGCCGACTCACCCTTTGTCTACCAGGAAATCATCCAGAATTGGCACCTGGAATGTTCGTACCCTTAACGAACAGGGAAAAGCGGCACAAGTGGCAGCAGAAATGAACAACTACAAGATAGATATTCTGGGAATTTGTAGGTCTTGACAATTTTCTTTGTTTATGATCATAGTTTTATACAACGGTTTAATACAGAATTTTAAAAAGTGAAATAAATGATTATACATTTATCATCATCGTGAAGTACTATGCCTGCTGTCATAGGTGATCATGTCTCTTTACAGCTTTCGATCTCGACGGTTATTTATCATTTCTGTTGTTGACCCTCTGCCAAATCATTCTATTAAGCTGTCTGGTGGTGTCTTTCCTCTTTGCTTCCCTCTATCTCCTCGTCCTTCAATTTTTCCAGTTGTCACAATATACTTCAGCTGTTTCCTTATTACATGGACCCCCAAAAAAAATGATTATTATTATACATTATGCTGCATGTAACACATTATCATCGTTGTCCAGTACCATTCCTGCTGGCGTAGGTTATCCTGTCTCTCCATAACTTTACATCTCTACGACTGTTTATTAATTCTGTTGTTGATTGCCTTCTAAATCATACCCTTCAACTGGATTTAATCTCTTCCCTCAATTTTTCCAGTTGTCACTAAATACACTAGTAGATCCATTCTCATTACATGGTCAACAAATGATGACAGTGGTCAACAAATGATGACAGTGGGCAACAAATTATGACAGAGGTCAACAAATTTCGATTGCTTTCTTCTGAAGTTGGAAATTAGCTTTGCTTTGTGCCTCTTTCAGAACATTCTCATTACATGGTCAACAAATGATGACAGTGGTCAACAAATGATGACAGTGGGCAACAAATTATGACAGAGGTCAACAAATTTCGATTGCTTTCTTCTGAAGTTGGAAATTAGCTTTGCTTTGTGCCTCTTTCAGAACATTCTCATTACTCCATTTAGCTTCTATTGTATTCCTAACACTATTCTATGAAACCACATTTCTGTGGCATTCAAAGAGTTTCGTGTCTGGTGTCCTATTGTCCATGATTCATATCCATACTTCAATATTGGCTCCACATAACAGTGAAGAACTCTTTTTCTTATTTCCGCTGATAAAAATGGATTGCAGAATATCTTTCTTAATCTTTAGAATACCACATTTGCCTCAGCTATTGTACAATCCACTTCTGTTGCACATATTACCATTCCAAGTTAACATTGTTCCCATGTATTTAATTCGACCTTTGTGAATACTGACTGCACTAATGACTTTAATCGCGATTTTAGGAAATGTCATTTCTTAGTTGCAACCAATACTTTTGTCATTTTGCTATCGAGGCTAAGGCCTTCATTTCTACAGTCCCTTTCTTTTACCATTGCTCACAAACAGTTGTAATAATCGTAACTCAAATTATATTACTGCAGTTGAATACTATCATTATTTATCTCTCTCTGCGATCAAGACTCAATCAGAGTAGGAATCCAGACTCTCTCATGAAGTCAGCTGTCTCAGTGATTCGTTTGCCCCATATAGTTTCTCTTCCAGGGAGGTGGGTGTGGACCATATTGCTCTTCTCAGGTCTGTGTACTGGGGGCAATCCTGTAGAACATGTTTTGTAGTCATATTGTCCAGTGTACAGTGGCATTGGCTGGTTGTACCTATTTTGAATTTGGTGAACATGTGATTTCTCATTCTATTGTGGCCAGTGCGTAGGCGAAGTATGATGACTTGATCCCTCCTTGATAGTTGGTGGTATCCGTTCCTCTCGTTATGCTTTGGGTGTTCTCGTTTCCATTTTTCAAGGAACTGACCTTTGAGGATGGATTTGGCTTCATCATAACTGAGCGGATGATTCTCATCTGGTAATCTCCCTCCCTCTTTAGCTAATTTGTCTGCGCGTTCGTTCCCGTGTATATTATTTAAACATGATATCAAAAGTGATGCTATTTGTCTTCACGCTTTCAGATGTTTCGTGTTTTAGTATTCTTTCACAAAAGGTAATTACTTTTTTTCATGTAATACGAAACTGATGATATCCTCCCACCCATCCCGCACCCCCTACCCCACTTTCTTACAACGGAAAGAGACAATTAGAATTCCTTGC
The DNA here is from genome assembly GCA_032433765.1 of Megaustenia siamemsis. Taxonomy (NCBI): domain Eukaryota; kingdom Metazoa; phylum Mollusca; class Gastropoda; order Stylommatophora; family Ariophantidae; genus Megaustenia; species Megaustenia siamemsis. Next base: position 56,981,799 of record JAVIAB010000124.1, read on the forward strand.
ATTACAATGTTCATACCCCACCCCACCCTCCTAAATATTTTTTTCTCTTTTTCATACTTAATTACTTGATCTGGTAGTATCAACATTAATGTTACACATTGTTGTATAAAATTGTTCCTTGTTTGGATTTCGGTGCTATTTCACTAAAACTAATTACTTTTCTCATGTAATATGAAATTAATGTTAGTTTTATTTCTTGTATCTTGAGTATTTAGTTTTGTTTTTTATTCCTCTGTGTACGCTTGAAGACTATTCATATTTATCGTCCGCCCTTAATAAAACTTTAAATGGGCGTACATGCGCTGTGTTGTAGTTCACAGGAAGCTGCGTTATTTGAGCGAATAACTTCAGGGCAGGAGGTATGTTTACAACACTCGGAAAACATCACAAATAATCAACAACAGAAAAAAGGAACAATAGATGGTCCGAAGCAAGATCGAACCCGTACTCATCGGCACACGCTTTGCCACGAGAACCAAACGCTACAATACACGGCCAAATCAGCTACCTTAAAAGATTGTAAGATCTCGACTGACATCAAGAAAAAAAGTGGAGTAGATTTTGGGTAGATCTTGTTCATCGTTTCTGGTGCTAACAGTCAGCTAGGAGTTATTTACTACCTTCAGCCCTGGTGTTGACAAGTGCCTTCTCTGCTGATGAATTCAAGATGTGCTGAATGAATTAGATGTATCTATTAAATATGTGCTGAATTAGTTATTATGTTTTAAAATTATGTATTTTTTAACATTTATTTTGTTCGCGTTTTGATATAATCATCACATCATTCGCTTCATCAAGAATAATTACTTGATGTTGCCTGACATGAAGTAGTTATTATATTTGTAATGCAATCAAAGGGAATTTAATTGCGGTTAGCATGGATTTATACTACTTAAATCCAGCAGCGAGCACGGGTAACGCTTATACACAGACACACAGGCATACACACACACACACACACACACACACACACACATATATATATATATATATATATATATATATATATATATATATATATATATATATATATACGCATATATATATTTGATAGATAATTATTTTCTTTTGCTGCGTGAAAGGGATAATGAAGTATCCTTGTCAGAGCTTTGAAGTTTAATTTATAGGAATTTCTGTGGCGTTTGATGTTTCTCTAATCCATCTTTTAGGATGTCTTCCTTTCAGTACTTTTTTCTATTGCGTTAACGTTTTAGTATAGAATTCACTTTGTTGGACTTTGTGAGAAGAAATAAAGAAACACAGAAGTCCGGGAAGCCTCGAGTGCTGTTATGGTTATGGAAGGCCCCGGTATCACTGCAAGCGAATTAAAATCCATAATTGCTCAACCGCTCGTGCCAGTAGAATCATCCGAGTTACTATCTCACCTCCTAAACAAAGAAAGGTAGCTGTAGTCCCCATCATAGGAGTCTCAGCACACGCTAAAAGACATAAGGCGAAACCGCACAGAAAGTGAACACAGCCATCTGTTCTCCATCATACGATATCATCATTCATCGTAAACATTCGGAATATCGAAGCACGATCAAAACAGATGAAACGCACAGCTCACAGTGTGCAGAGAGCACTTAACTCAGCAGCTCCTGCAACTAGCGGGACTTGGAATATGAGGAAACTGCAACAAGGAACACTTTTCCTGAAGTACGGTGTATATCGTTAGCGTTCTTAGCCTTTGCAGGGTTTTTAGTAATGCCAACAATACAACAATAAAAAGCAGAATATCTACGACCAAAATAGCATTTTAGAAAATGAAAAACGTTTTAGGCAACAAATGTATGTCAATAGAAGTGAGAAAGAGAGTTCATCGGTGCTATAGAGTCTATTTTGACCTATGGACGCGAATCATGGACAGTAAACAAACAAATGAAAAGACGATTAGAGGCCACAGAGTTGGAATTTCTCAGATGAATGTTGAAAGTACCCTGGGCAGCTAAAAAGACCAATGAGAAAGTTCTCAAAGAGGCCAACTCAAAAAGGGAGCTCCTAAAAAAAATCAGAAAGAAACAATCAACATTTTACGGGCACACCATGAGACGAGGAAAGTTGGAATACTTGGTTACAACTGTCAATATACAGGGAAAGAGAGATCGCGGACGACAAAGAAAGAGAGAGAGAGAGAGAGAGAGAGAGAGAGTACTAGACAGCTTGTTGTCATGGCATGGAAAACAGTCAACAACAGAATTGCTACGATGAATGGTGGATAAAAGATTGTGGAAGGACATGATCGCCTTCGCCAACCGGTATGGTATATGATGATGATGAACAATACGACAGTGTTGTCTTTCTGTTTATAGCTCGTTTCAAAACATTTGCCCAATTTTAAAACGCTATTACTCTCTAACCGTTTGTTAAATACTTTTGAAATTTTCCAAATGTTATTAGAATGCAAAAGACCCTTTAAATGTATATTTAACAAATATCTTGCAGCTGCAGTTTTCTTAAAGCGGCAATATTTCTTTGATGTTTGTCAAAATTGTAAATTGTGAAGCCCTAAAGAATAGAAATTACCGTAGTTGCTGGTCTACGATTAATTTTCACTAGGTAAAGGCGTGGCCGTAATGGGGAAATAACTGGATAAAACAAAACACCAGGATAATTATTGTCTGCTTAGTTCGAGGACGGACGATAATTTCAAGGTATACCTGTATGTCCAATTTTCATAGTTGTGTGGTCCTGAAAAGGACCGTTTGTTGAAATAATTTAAGGTAATATAGGGGCCAACATTGTGGGGGCTATATACTTTCATTCTGAATCAGACGAGTCTAAAAGATTAATAACTGTTTGGGGTTGAACATTCCACAAACCATCATTTTTCCAATATTTCTCTTCCTGTTTTAAGACGTGGTCTTCACATTTAGCCCAATAATCTTTGTCTATATTTAATAGATTTCATAATGAGCCATAGATTTCAGAAGCAGTGATCTCTGCAATATGTGCCACTTTGGCACGCAAGGTTTCTGCTTTTGAGATTGTAGTTCTGCCCTATGTGCCGTCTTCGGCTCGAAAGGACAATAGATAGATAGATATTTAATAAAGCGAGATTAGCAAGAGTCTTTACATCGCATATTTTGAATGTTGTATTTTCATCTGCCACTTGTCCTTTTAATTTTGCCCAGATTAGTTCTATTGGATTTAAATGAGCATGGTAAGGTGGCAGCCTCAAACTTATATGACCGTGCTCTTGGATAATCTTATCTATTTGAAAAATCTTTGTCCTCTGTTTTTGCTTTACTAGAGATAATAATTCAGGTTTTAAGTACATGTTATTAAATTGTATGTGCTCCTTTGTGAGCCATATCTTAATAGCATCTTTTGTACTGGATGACGTCGGGACTTTATCTTCAAGTGCAACAATGTTGTGGTACGCTGCATTGTCCATTATTAGGCAAGATGGTCGATCTAGTGATGGGAGAACAGAATTTTCAATCCAATGTCTAAATATGTGACCATTCATCTCAGAGTGATAATCCCGATTGTCTATGGATTTTGAAAGAAAAATGAGCTCTGCATTCTGTATTAGTCCATGTTGTCGACTACCTGCATGAGCAATTATCAAGCGCTGTCCTTTGCTGCTAGGTATTAATCTCTTAATCTTTCCATATGATGACTGCCATTCCCTTTGGTTAGTGTGGTGAGCATTGATCCATGTTTCATCCAAGTACACAATATCATAACCTTGCTTGCGCACCTCTTTAACTTCACGTAAGTACTTGCTTCTCATGACTACTATTTGTGGCTTCTCACAGATGATGTTTCGTCCATTGGAATACTTTCTGAATGTAAAGCCTGCAGCTCTCACATTCCTCCATAATGTAGACTTTGATATTTCAATACTGTTGTTGTTTTTCAGCGATACTTTTAATTTTCTTATTGTAACAGTTTCATTCATACCCAACATTTTGCGAATTTCACTTCTAATAAGTTCACTGTCGAAATTATCCAACAATTTTGCTCTTCCTTGTGATTTTGTATATTTGGAACATTGACGGTCACGTGCTTGAATCCAACGATTAAATGACCGTTTAGATAAATCCAAAATGTGTCTTGTCCTATTCTCAGGGTTTTCTAAAGAATTAAATAATCTTCCTCGTTTAGCCTCTTTGCAAAAATAGTCATACATTTTTATTGCGATGATTTGTAAACTGCAGAATTTCATTTTAAGACTCATGATAAATGTTAGCGTAACACGTCTACACCTATGAATGAACGGAAATGGAACACACAATGCCTCGTGTTTTCTACAAGTGTCTAATTGTGTCAGATAACTCACGTTTAAAGCGTGAAAAATCGTAAATTGGACCGTGTTTGGATTTGTAATCGCTATTTTTAACTTAAATACCGTAAACACTAAGTTTTGACTACATCAATGGGTCGTTATAAATTTATATAAATCAAATAAGCAATAATAATAACCAAATGTTTGTTTTTAATTAAATTAATTCCCTGTTGGGTTCTACTCATTATAACTTTACATGCAAATTTTGAAAAAAATTACAAAAAGCGGTTTAAAAGATATTGATTTTAAAAGGTGGGCACGACTTATGAAACAAGCTATAGAAAATATTCGGTAAGCATTCAAATCTGGGTGTACCTAGAAGCTGTCGGTCGGGATGGAACTCGACCTCATGTTCTCTGTAGATCAGCTCGCGACCTAGACTAACCCTCGCTAATATAATATCTCCCGACGTACTTCATCGTTTGCTTCTGACAGTTATCAAACATTCGTTTTACACTTTAATGTTCTTGTAATATATTTATAACTGATTTTGTCTCTTTGTGTCGCATTTATATTTCCTTTCTAATATTTCGTTACAGCACTTATGACATTGTTTCATGATTTGTTTTTTTTTTCTCTTCAAATATCCTGTGGTAACAATGGTAGAACACTGCTGGTAAAAGATTTTTATATTGCTCTCTTTCGTATCAATCGTCATAACTTGTTTCAAATCACAAGGAATACTGTGCAGGGCCGCTGAAAAGTTGGGTTAGAGTTTAGTTTGCAATTACATCATCATCATACCATGCCGGTTGGCGTAGGCGATCATGTCCTTCCATAATCTTCTATCTACAGCGCATAGTATCAGCTCTGTTGTTGACTGTTTTTTATGCCATGACACTAAGCTATCCAGTATTTTCTCTCTTTGTCGTCCGCGATCTCTCTTTCCTTTTATTTTGCCAGTTGTAACCAAGTATTCCAACTTTCCTCGTCTCATGATGTGCCCGAAAAATGTTGATAGTTTCTTTCTGATGTTTTTTAGGAGCTGCCTTTTTGTGTTGTCCTCTTTGAGAACTTCCTCATTGGTCTTTTTAGCTGTCCAGGAAACTTTCAACATTCTTCTGAGAAATCCCATCTCTGTGGCCTCTAATCGTCTTTTCATTTGTTTGTCTACTGTCGATGATTCGCTTCCATAGGTCAGAATTGGTTATATATAGCATCGATGAACTCTCTTTCTCAATTAGAGCTACCAGAAACATATATTTTTCCCCCGTTCAGGTAAGATATTTAACAGGTTATAATTTTTTTTTTTTTTTTTAAAGAAAAAAAGACGTCTAACATGAACAAGGCAGGAATACATGTGCGAACAACACCTGTAGAATGAATACAAATAATTTCATGGGGTGAAAATACTGGCTGAGGGCGGCGTGACAAGCACTGAGAGTGATCTTCTGCTTGTACTGTGAATGGTCGAGTACCGCCAGAAGTGGACTGAGAGAACCCAAGGGTGCAATGACCGGTCAGAGGGCAGGTTGAGGAGAAGATATAGCCAGCGGGTTTAGGAAAGGGGTTATCGTTCTTTTCACAAGAGTCTGGTACGAAATAATTGTTTGGTGGGTTTTCAAGTTTTTTTAGGTTTTTTTTTTTAGAAAAAGAAAAAAAATGAATATTTAAAAATGTCGGCTTGACTATTCTGTTTTGCATTAGAATAAGCCAATCCGTCCCCATTTCTCTCTCTCTCTCTCTCTCTCTCTCTCTCTCTCTCTCTCTCTCTCTCTCTCTCTCTCTCTCTCTCTCTCTCTCTTTCTGTCACAAATTTTAAATTTAATTCTGAAACAATATGAGACATTCATTAGAGACCACAACATCTATCTTCTTCTAGTGCCCTGCTGCTGGCAGAGACGATCACAACTCTCCAAATCTGTACGTCTCTACTGTTGCTCATCAGTTCAGTAGATGACCTTCAACATAACCAATATGTTAAGCTGTCTGGCATCATCCCCCCTCTCTCTCTCTCCCTCTCTCTCTTACTCCCTCCCTCCAACAACAATTTATGACTGTTTCCTCCTAATGTTGATTATAAGATTTCTTTTAGTCTTTGCCTCTTTTAGAACATCCACTTACAACTCTTGTTAGCCGTCCGTAATATTCTAAACAAATGATCAAACAATTTAATATTTTTTTTAAATACTCTCTAGAGTGTTAGGGCTTTATTTCTATTTTTGTCTTGCAATTGTGATTTTCTCCAACACATTTTATTTCCATTATTTTTATTATATTGATTGTTCTATATTTTTTTATTATATTGATTGTTCTTTATTTTTTATTATATTGATTATTCTATATTTTTATTATATTCTTCTTCTTCTTTCCTTCCTCATCTGCCTTTCAGCGTCGAGGGGAGATATAATTTGCGGTCTTTTGCTCTTCTGTTCGCCTCTGCTGCTGTTATGTTTCCTAGTGCTTCTAATATTCCATCGACCCATCTTTTTCGTGGTCGACCCTTGGATCTGGTGTTCTCACAACGTTTGTTGAAGGCTCGTTGTGTTGTGTTTTGTTCTTTCTGCCTTGTCACGTGGCCAAACCATTTTATCTGTTGTTTCCTTATATATTCTATGGCGGGGGCTTTCCTAGTTTTTTTCTCAGTTCTTCATTTCTGATCTTATCTCTCAGACTGTTTCCTGTCATTCGTCTAACACATTTCTTCTCTGTAGAGGTTATTTTTCTTATTGTTCTTGCATCTAGGGTCCAGGACAGGCATTGGTGGCACAACGTTGGGATAAAAATTGTATTGTATAGTGCTCGTTTTGCCTCCAGAGTTATTTCCTTGTTGGACAATAGTGGCGATAACTGTCCAATGATTTGACAAGCTTTGTTGCATCTTGATAATATCTCTGCTGTTTGGGAATTATCGTTTGTCATTAGACTTCCTAGGTACTTGAATTCCTCTACTTGTTTTAGTTGTCTGCCTTCTATAGTTATGTTGATGTTCTGTTTATTTTTGGCGACATTCATGACTTCTTTTATTATATTGATTGTTCTATATTTTATTTATTGATTGTTCTATATTTTTTATTATATTGATTGTTCTATATTTTTTATTATATTGATTGTTCTATATTTTTTATTATATTGATTGTTCTATATTTTTTTACTAAATTGATTGTTCTATATTTTTATTATATTGATTGTTCTATATTTTTATTATATTGATTGTTCTATAATTTACTATTCAAGTTTTGGAAAGTTTACATCTCTGTGCCTTCAAAGTAAATTTTATTTGCGTCTGTTGTCCGAATGTTTGGGATTTTAAAAGTATGTATAATAACAACCCATATATACTACAACCCAATAAAAGAAATAGAGAACTATGGTAATTATTCTAACTTTCTGCTATCTACGTGTAACTAACTATTCCTTGAGAGTAGGGAAAAAAACTGATAACTCAATCATTCTTATCATGTCTGCATCGAACATATTTTCATGGTGTTTTTTCGGTGACGTAACGTTTCAAAAGGGGGAGATTGGGAATTGAGGGGAGGTTACCACGAGCGAATAAAAATTAATATTTGACAGGAGCGGAAAAGTACAAATTAAATAAATTAGTAACGAACTTAGGGGTAAAAAAAGTAATTTTTAAAAAATTAGTAATGAACTTAGTGGCAAAGATGTAATAAATAAATACATTAATAATGAACTTAGGGGCCAAAAGTAATAAATAAATAAATTAGGAACGAACTTTGGGGCAACTATGTAAATAAATAAAAAATAATTAATAATTAACGTATTTAGAGAGAAAAATATTTGTTTAAAAATAAAATAATTTGTAATGTATTTAGGGACAAAATGTAAAATAAATAAATAGTAACATACTTAGGGGCAAACACATACAAAAAAGTAATAATAAATTAATAACGTACTTTGGGGCAAAAATGTAAAAATAAATAAATTTGTAGCGCACTTAAGGGCAAAAATGTAAAAATAAATAAATTAGTAATAATAAATAAATAAATCATAATTTGATGGGGGACGCCATATTTGCCTTCCCCAAGCGTTGATAACCCCCATACCTTATCCTGCCCCTAGAGCAGACAATCTCATGCTGAGATACTGGTGTTTTCAAATTCTTTTATTCTTTTTAAGGCGTGTTAAATTTACATTTTGACCTGACTGTAATTGACATTGACAAATTTGTTATGTAAGATAAAAGGTAACATTCGATGTAACATAAACTGTACTGGGCCGTACGCTGGATAGAGGCATATTATGTCATGATGATACACCGTATTTTTTCCGGGGAAAAAAAAAATAACTACAGTAATTGATTTCTTTGTAAAATAAACTAGTGTGGTTCATTTACTAATATGATCTCTAGGAAAAGCGCAAGAGTTATGCAATCAAACATGGGGAGTGTTTGTGTGTGGGTTAAGGAAATTACATTTTTTAAAAAATAAAAAAAATAGGTATTTCAGTTTTGCAGACATGTCAAGACTGACGAAACAAAGTGTCTTTGTCAAAAACGTTTTTACTCAAAATATCTTCATCGAGGAACAAACTCAAACGATAGACTGCACATTCTAAATATCCATAGAAATGTCAACAAATGCAACAACAACAAAAATAAAATAAAATTAAAAATCTGACGCAGATCAAACACTAAGTAGCGGCAATATGTGACGAACATGTAAACCATGTGGATGATGTAGAGCAAAAAACTGGTGTAGAGACAAGAACATTAATCAAAATATAATAGTAATATATAGTATGTATAAATAAGGGAGCCGCGATAGCTCAGTGGTTAGTGAACTGGACTGGACTACAAAGGACAAGAGGTAGGGTTCGATCCCAACTGACGGCTTTCGGGTTCACCCAGCCTTAAATGGGTACCGGATTTTTCTGGGAAAGTTAAGCGGCGCGGGCGTAATAACGACCACATTACCCCAAAAATCATGTGCCGAAGGTCTGTAAAATTTATGGTCACTAACACCATATTCCCTATATGCCCCTTGGCGTGATGGTGGTACTTTACTTTATACATATATATATATATATATATATATATATATATATATATATATATATATATATATATATATATATAAAATCAAAATATATAAATAATTAAAACATTAATCGAAAAGTACACAGAAGTAAACAAACCAATATATGCCTGCTTCATAGACTACACCAAAGCTTTTGATAGAGTACACCACAAACAACTTATAGAATGTCTTAAAGAGATACATCTAGATGACATGGGCATACGACTAATATGCAATCTATACTGGGAGCAATCAGCAATAATATGATAAAACAAAGAGAACTCTACACACATTGATATAAAAAGAGGAGTAAGACAGGGATGCATCATATCACCAAGCTTGTTCAATTTATACACTGAGCAAATCTTGAAAAACATCACAGAGATGCCAGGCCTACAAATTAATGGAAAGATAATCGATAACCTAAGATATGCTGACGATACTGTACTACTAGCAGAAAATCATAATGATCTACAACAATTACTTAATCAAATAAACATGATAAGCAAAAAATATGGACTAGATAGGAATATCAAAAAGACTAAAACTATGATCATAAATAAAAGAAATACTCAAAACCTACAAGTGGATACCAAAACTGAAGGAATAGACCTGGAGACAGTTCAGAGCTACAACTACCTTGGACATACTACATGTATAACCAGAGATGGAAAATGTACAACTGAAATAAACAAAAGAATAGGAATGGCAAAAAGTAATTTTAAAGTCATGAAGAACATACTAACTTCAAAACAAATTACACCAAGGCTAAAACTAAGAATAGCAAAGCGTTATGTCTTCTCAATATTCCTAAATGGTGAAGAAACATGGATATTAGACATGTAAACAGAACAGAGAATTGAAACCTTTGAAATGTGGATATATAGAAGAATAGGTAGAATTGGATGAAAGGAAAAGAAAACAAACGATGAAGTCTTAAAACAACTAAAAATGAAAAGAGAACTACTAAACACAATTCAAACAAGACAAATGCAATTTTTGGGGCATGTTAAAAGACACAACAGCCTAATAAAAGTAATCCTGGAGGGGAAAATACAAGGTAAAAGAGATAGAGACAGACCAAGACTAACATGGACGAGTAACATAAAAAGATGGACAAACCAGCCTATGACAACCTGCACCATCAAAGCAAGAGACAGAGCAGAATGGTGCTCCATGGTAGCCAACATTCGTTGCGGAGATGGCACTCGATGTTGATGATGATGATGATGATGATGATGACGATGATGAGAGACAATAAAATAATGACAAATAGTTTTAGTTATTCGAAGGCCCCGGTATTACTGCAAACGAATGAAAATCTATAATTGCTCATCCGCTCGTGAAAGTGGAATCATTAGAATTAACATCTCCATCAAATATCCAAACAAAGAAAGGCAGCTGCAGTTCCCATCACATCAATAATCCAATATAATGATTTAGCTTTACGCACAAGAGGCAATTACAAAGGTAAACCAAGTACAATCTGGTGTAAAGCAGCGGTGGCGTGAACTCATAGTAGCTTGAGAAACATGTAGCCACAAACCGATTTCTGCTGCTCTGTGCCACCGTGTGTATCCACCTCTGACTTCTCCATCTTTCCATGACCATGGACAAGGAAATGAAGAAAACGAAGAAGTAAAGGACAGACGGTAGAAGAAGAAAGAATCATCAGAAGAGTACAAATAACGCGACGACGAAGAAGAAGAAAATATGGACTCACATTTGATTAGTTCAGTGGTTGAACAAATAAGGAAAACAAGTAACTTTGTGGATAGGATATCATAGTTTGAAAACCCCCTTGAACTATTTGCACTTATGTCTTGGCGCCGATCATTTGTCACGTGGTAGGTAACCCATCACAAGGGGAAGGCTGAGATAAATATAGCGCACTACCAGGTGGTCGAGTTCCGCGGTGGACTTTTTTTTCTTTTTGCCTTTTTCCAATCAGAAGAACATGGGTTAACTTCCTGGTAAGATTAAGGGATTTCTTGTTATATCGAAAGAGGGGGGGGGGGGGGGGGGGAAGGTGAAATAAGTAACGCTAACCTGTACGCTACGCATCGACTTATTGAGATTGAGACCTTTATTCCCAAACTATTCAGTGAACCGGGTACAAATAATAATACATAAATATTATTATATGGGGAACTTCCGAGGCGATAATAGGGAATAATAGAACAAAGAACTTGAATACATAGAATAGAACTTTGTTCTATTATTCCCTATTCAGTGAACCCCCCGACTGAACTCATTACAAAAACAATTATATACAATGAAAATAGATAAGTAGAACTCGGTACGTGAAAAGGTCAACAAGATAGATATACAGGGCTTCTCACTCTCTATCAAAGCCGGCATTTCCTAAATAATTTTAACACGACACGAAGATATTGCAACGAAATGTGAACAGCAATAGGTTCATTCGTGGGAAATGGCAAGAAATGGCTATGGTTGGGTGTCCGGTTAGCGCAATCGATAGGCGGTTGGCTTACCACGGCAACAGCCGGGGTTCGTACCCTGGCGAGGACACCTGGGTTTTACTAATTCCCTAAAAATCAGTACCTCTGAAGTCGGAGTAAATCTGCCTGCATGGCGAGGGGCATCCTGTAATGGGATAAAACAGACTTTACACGCAAAATTCAGTCCCACAAAATTGAGTGGGTGGGACTTCGTCAGAGGTCAAAGCTGACGAAAGCGAACGAACGAACGAACGGTTATGGTTGTAGTTATTCGAAGGTGTCGCTGCAAACAAATGGAAATCTATAATTGCTCAACCGCCCGTGCCAGTGGAATCAACCGATTTAACCTCTAATCGAATATCTAAACAAAGAAAGGCAGTTACAGTCTCCATCGTAGCAAACACAGCACACGTCAAGACATAAGGCGTATTATAGCACAGACAGTGAACGCATCTGAACTGCCCTTCGTCATACGACATTCATCGTAAGAAATCTAAATATAGAAACACCATCTCGATGAAACACACAGCTTACGGTGTGCACAGAGCACTACTCAGTAGCTCCGAGCAAGCCGAACATGGAATTTGAGGAAACTGAAACATGGAACACTTTTCTAACAGTGCCTCAGCGGCTTCTGTCGCCGATCCGCCATATTGATAGGAAGTGAATAACAAGAAAAGTGTCAGTAAACGTGAAGTGTGCATGTGTGTGTACGACACTTTGGTAAATTATTATTTCATCATCATCAAGTGCCATGTCGGTTTGCGAAGGCGATCATCTCTCTCCACATCTCTCAAACCTTCATGTATGTCATAATTTCAGTATTACGTTTGGATAAGGCGCTCTATACTTTTTCTCCTGGGTTTCCTCTGCTCATCTTTTCATGCATTCTGGCCGTTGTTATACTATTCTCAATACCTTCTTTTCGCACCACATGCCCAATAAATGTAGATTGCCTTTTCCTTATGACTCTCAAGGTATTTCTGCTTTCTACAGCTCCTTTTCAGTTTGTCATTTTTTTTTATGTTGAAGGACAAGCATTTTTATTCACTTTCTGTCACAATTTCATCAAATAGATTTTGTAGATTGTGTCGATTTCCTGCTATCAAAACTATGTCATCTAAATTATTATTTAGCACGCAGATATATCACCTCGGTTCACTTCGCTAGAAGGGAAATGTGTGTGAGGCACCTAATTGTTATGACATGCCTGACTGACGCGTATATCTGCTGATCTATGTTATTTGTTTGATGAATGCCTATACAATACGGTTGTTGTTCGAGAGTAAAGTGTACAGTGGGTGTGAATTCACATTGATTTTTCACTGTTTACACTGGCAGAAAAGTTAAAAGAAAATGGTGTACATCGCTCTTTAGACTACGCAGTTACAGAACCGATCAAACAAATTACAAGACTATAGTTCTTTTTTGTAAAAATTACATGCAAATGGGAGCATGGAAACATGCGAAGGGAATGAATGACCAAGATTCAAATGGAAGCGATAGAAACATTTATAACAGAGAATGGAATTGTGAAAGATTAATTTAGTTGAGATAGGGAATATAATTGTGAAAGATTAATTTATTAGAGATAGGGAATAGAAATGTGAAAGATTAATTTATTAGAGATAGGGAGTAGAACTGTGAAAGTTTAATTTATTAGAGATAGGGAATAGAATTGTGAAAGATTCATTTATTAGAGATAGAGAATAGAATTGTGAAAGATTCATTTATTAGAGATAGGGAATAGAATTGTGAAAGATTCATTTATTAGAGATAGGGAATAGAATTGTGAAAGAACCATTTATAAGAGATAAAGAACAGAACTGTGAAGGACACATCAAAAGACAAGAAGCATGTACACAGTTTAAGGAGCCGCGATAGCTCAGTGGTTAGTGAACTGGACTACAAAGGACAAGGGGTAGGGTTCGATCCCAACCGACGGCCTCCGGGTTCACCCAGTCTTAAATGAGTATCAGATTTTTTTTTCTGGGAAAGTAAAGCGGCACAGGCGTAATACCGACCACATTACTCCAAAAATCTTGTGCTGAAGGTCTGTAAAATTTATGGTCACTAACACCATATTCCCTATACGCCACTTGGCGTGACAGGGGCTCTTTACTTTTTTTTTTTTTACTATGTACACAGTTTGAGAATCTGTGTTTATAGAAGAAGTGGAAAGTTGTTATTGTTAATGACAATGATGTTATCGAGTACTAAAGCGGATCATGTTGAAAAAGATATAAAGTGTGAAGATCACAGAACTAACTTAGAACATTGAAACTAGAATATGTGAACATCACAGTACTAACGTAGAACATTGAAACTAGAGTATGTGAACATCACAGTACTAACGTAGAACATTGAAACTAGAGTATGTTAACATCACAGTACTAGCTTAGAATATTGAAACAAGAATATGTGAGCATCACAGTATTAACTTAGAACATTGAAACAAGAATATGTGAACATCACAGTACTAACTTAGAACATTGAAACAAGGATATGTGAACATCATAGTACTAGCTTAGAATATTGAAACAAGGATATGTGAACATCACAGTACTAGCTTAGAATATTGAAACAAGAATATGTGAACATCACAGTACTAACTTAGAACATTGAAACGAGGATATGTGAACATCACAGTACTAACTTAGAACATTGAAACAAGGATAAATCAGGCTTTATTCTCACTGTTGCTACTTTGATTAACTCTCTGATACCCAAGTGCTCAATAAGTATTTAACACATTCGTCTAAGTAACCGAACTCATGAACAGTGAGATGTGAAGTCAGTGTGCTACCAAAGCGTTTATTGCATGGAGATTGTGTCTGTTGTTTTTTTTTTTTTCATTATAACTTTATTTTTATTGCTTTTGTTTAATATTTGAGATATTCTTTGTCCTTTATTCTTCTTCTTTGGATCCCGTCTGTGGCAAGTTTACTGCCAGTATCTTGAACTGTGTTTACTGTCCGTGTTTGAACACTCACTTCGGGATAGTAACAACTAACCAATCAAGGATGACATGGCTTTCAACTACATAAATCAATGTAACATTTGGGAATGACACATAGTACAAGACACAAAGAAAGTCACCAAACAAAGAGCTACTATTGACCTAGTTTTTTTTTTTTCCAAACTAAATGAAACCATGCAGCAGCTGGTTTAAACTACTGCGTCGGTTCCAGCACCATTGCTGCGCCCACGCGCCACTATTATTTAAAATTCTATAACAAAAATACCACCAAGGTAACTTTTCCCGCATATGCTGTTTTTTTTTCTTTCTATTTTTGGTTACAAAAATCTATTTTTAAATAATAATAGAAGATATTTTCTTGTTCAAAGTTCGGTCGCTTGTGAGAAGCGGTCGGTAATTATAGCTTCAAAAGGAATCGATTGAATTGCCTTGAATGTGTTGTATAAGGCGGTCATCAAGAGCTTACTACACAATGAATTACACCAGCAGTCTCCTCCTCCCACGCACGCTCTCACACACACACATACGCACAAACACACACACACACACACGCACCACACACACACACACACACACACAAGATAAAAGGGAGAGGCTGTATGTAGGATAATGCGCAGTTTAGCGTCAATATTTTTTTTTAAATTGGGAAGTGGAATCAAACGAGGAATAGGAGGTGGTAAAATCAACGTCACTCGGTTGTCAGAACTGTATCGTATTTCACTAGGCAACCAAATGTGAACGATAGGTAGTCTACATAAAGAAATAGATATGAATTATTCACATGGCAAATGGCTCAAAGGACAAATGGGTGATATATTAATGGGTTAATAGCCGAATAGTTGGTTTCATGCATATACATTAATGATTAATAAAGATGCAACGATAGGCGACCAAGTCGATAAATAGAATGATGGATGGTTATATGGTGAAGTAAAACAATGATGGACAAGCCAATAAACTGTTACAGACGAAGTAAAACCAATGAACAGAAAGAAGAAAAAAGACAGCCTCGACCCGCCACGTGTTGTGTAGGGAATGTTTTAGTGTGCATATTATGTTATAGTCTGTCTCATTATTATTTATGGGGGGGGGGGGGAGGAGTGTGGCCAATACAACGTCCGTCCCGCCTTTCTTTCCAAGATAAAATGCAGCAGCCACGCCAGGCTGGGTGGAACTGGAAACCATTGATCAGGATCGAACTCAATGTCTTGTACTTAGTAGTTCACTAACCGCTGAGCTATCGCGGCTCCCAAAGAACATATGAAGATATATAAAATAATACAGGAAGGGAGACCGGCTAATAAGATATACAGACGGATGGATGGATAGGCTGGCGAACGAACGGGCAGACTGATAGTGAAAATATAGATAAAGCGTACGAACGGACGGACACCATCACTAACACATCAGTCCGTTAATGAAGGAAACACATAAAACTGTTGAGCTCCAGGGCACGAAAGGTCTCGCGACCTCTAGAAGGTCAGGCATTGGTCAACTACCTTCCACTTAGCGGGCACTTTTTTTCCTGGCAGTTAAAATCAAAGGACGAACTCTAAACGGGCGCACTGACTTTTATTTGATGGTTACTTCGGTAATTAAAAGACATAAAAAAAAAATACTATTTTCAAGTGATCATGAAAACACAGAACAATAATAAATGTTCGACACACCCAAGCTATAGCATGAGCAGATATGTGATAACATCGAGATAAAATTGCATGCAATAATAAAATCAGTTCACAATTTAAATAGGAACGTGGATTTGGAATTAACTCACATCCCACACAGAAAATGCATTTAAAAAATGTTTACCTTTGTTTAGCAGTTTTAAATAATTAACAACAATATTTAATAATTTACTCAATCATTTTATTTTTGGCGCGTGGGTGGAATAACAATTATGACCTGAACATCTGGTGTGTTCGTGGCTGCCTTGGATTTCTTGTTTTTATTTCCTCCTGTCTCTCTCTCTCTCTCTCTCTCTAAAACCTACCCGAAGCCAGCCAGTCAGCTTCCATCCATCCATCCATCCATCCATCCATCCATCCATCCATCCATCCATCCATCCATCCATCCATCCATCCATCCATCCATCCATCCATCCACCCCCCCATTATCTATCTATCTCTCCGATATATATATATACATATGGCTTGAAGTACAAGAAGGGGTGAGACAACGATGCATCCTCTCGCTCTACACCTATTCAAAATCAAGAATAGGCAGAACATCATGAGAAGTGTCAACAACGATGACAGATTAGTGAAGTTCGACCCTTTCACAATAAGTGGCAACATCATTCCAGAACTCAGATGTGCTGTTGATAATATTGTACTGTTCTCAAACATTGCAAATTGATCACAAGAAACAATTTAGTCTCAACACAACGCAGTGAAGAACAAAAACCTTTATATAAACAAGCAGAAAACACTACGATGATGTCCTTTCAACATCATGTGCCATACCGGTTGGCGCAGGCAATCATGTCTATCCACAATCTTCTATCTATAGTGCATCGTACCAATTTAGTTGTTTACTGTTTTCCATGCCATGACACCAAGCTATCCAGTATTTTCTCTATTTGTCGTCCGCAATCTCTCTTTTCTTTTATTTTGCCAGTTGTAGCTAAGTATTTCAACTTTTCTTTTCTCACGATGTGCCCGAAAAATGTTGATTGTTTCTTTCTAATGTTTTTTAGGAGTTCCCTTTTTGTGTTGGCCACTTTGAAATTTTCATCATTGGTCTTTTCAGCTGTCCAGGGAACTTTCAACATTCTTTTGAGAAATCCCATCTCTGCGGCCTCTAATCGTCTTTCCATGTGTTTGTCTACTGTCCATGACTCGCTTCCATAGGTCAGAATTGGCTTTATATAGCACCAATGAACTCTCTTTCACATTTCTATCGACATAGATTGACCATTGAATGCTTATGGGCAAAGCAAAAAATCCGACCCAAAATATCACCAACAGTGGAGAACTTGAAGTTGTAACAAACTATGAATATCTGGTATGTGTAGTAACTAACAATGGGGACTGCTAGAAAGAGATCAAAAGAAGATTAGCAATGGCAACACAAGCATTAAATGCCATACTCACGGAGATCTGATTAAACATGTCAACACGAGTTCGTTTACTGGGAATTAATATGATGAACATTAGCGTTTATATTGTAATTTTGCGACAGTTAGCGATTATACTTTAGATTAACTTGATGAAAATCAACACGTATAGTTTTGATTAATATTATTGACTGGGGTGGGGGGGGGGGCGCGCTACCGACTGGGCTACCGACGTTCAGGCAACCCGTGTTCGAGTCTCGCTGAATGCATTGTGAACTGTACTCGTGGTTACAGAAAAAAAATACCCCCGCGATCGACCAACCCGCTGGCAGAAATGGGTACCAGGGTAGTACTGCGGAAGGGAGAGGAATGCCGCCTTGCATCGTGAGTTTCAATGCTTGGAGCGACACTATCCAGAAGTCTCCGAACACTTCTGGATAGGCGGCGGAGCACATATGAGTGAAAACTCGCGTGCTAAGACGCCAATTCAAGTCTAGTACTTTACTGTACTGTACTGTACTGTACTTTACTTTACTTTACTCACAGCTGATTTATGTAATAAAAGTGGCATTTTAGTTACTGTCTTGGAAATATTGCAACATGTATGGACTAAAACATTCTATGTCTAGTACAGTTCACTCTTATTTAAAATTAATATTTTATGGAAGTCTTTTTTCATTTTCTGACACAAATGAAGTTCCGTGTCTAATTATTGTATGTGGGAATGATATTTTAAAACAATATTGAAATATAGAAAAATATTCAACTATTGCAAAATGTTTGATTTCCTGGTTTAATGTTCAGTTTGTAACCACAAGTCCTTGTTACATTTAGGCTATTGTTTCTTCTGATCAACTTGAGTGTACCACAGAAGATGCTTATAAATTGTATATTTTTTTTAAACAGACAAGTGGGCAAAATAACTAAAATACCCGTAACAATCTGATGTGATGATAAGCTAGTCAACGCAGATTGAAATGAGAAGCATGCTCTTCGGCTCGTTGGTTCAGTATATATTATGTTAAAAAGTAAAGTAAAGAGCCCCCGTCACGCCAAGTGGCGTATAGGGAATACGGTGTTAGTGACCATACATTTTACAGAACATGACTTTGGGGGTAATGTGGTCGGTATTACGCCCGTGCCACTTTCTTCTTTTACCTTTTAGCTTCCAGTGGAGCATAGGTCTTCAACAAACACTTTCCAAGTCGTTCTGTTTTTTGCCATTCTTTTAAGATCATTCCATGTCTTCCCCATCATCTTCATCTCTGCCTCTATCTGTCTTCTCCAAGAATTCCTTGGTCTTCATCTTTGTCTTTTCCCCTGGGGATTCCAAAAAAGGGCCTGTTGTGTAATACTCTCAGTTGGCTTCCGTAGTGTGTGTCCTATCCATCGCCATCGTCTTCGCTGTATCTCTTTATCCACTGGTATTTGACCGGTACATTTCCATAATTCCACGTTAGTGACTTTGTCCTGCCATTTCCATCCCTTTATTCTGCGCAAGCATCCATTAATGAAAGTCTGTACCTTCGTGATTGTCAATTTTGTCATTCTCCATGTTTCACAGCCATATAATAGGACCGACTTAACATTTGAGTTGAAAATTTTTATTTTTGTATTTAGCCTAATTTCTTTGGATTTCCATATGTTTACCAGTGCAATGAAAGCTCCTCTTGCTTTTGATATCCTTATTTTGGTATCATTTTTTGTTCCTCCCTCTTTATCTATATTACTGCCCAGATATATATAAGATTGTACGTCTAGTAGAGGTATTTCTCCTAGTTTTATTTGGTTATTGCCAACTGCATTAATTCTCATAATGTTGGTCTTATCTCTATTAATCTTTAGTCCTAGCTGTTGTGATCTCTCATCTAATATACTCATTTTATCCTGCATCTGTTGATGGCTGTGTGATAGGAGAGCTATGTCATCAGTAAAGTCTAAATCATCAAGTTGTTTGGTCAGTGACCACTGGATCCCATTTCTGTTGTTTTGAGTTATTTTCATAATCCAATCTATGGCCAGTAGAAAGAGAAATGGAGACAGGAGGCCTCCTTGCCTTACTCCTGTTCTTATTTCAAATGCTTCTGTAAGTTGTCCTTCATGCACCACACTACATTTTGTTCCTTCATACATTGTTTTTATCAGGTTAATAAACTTTATGGGGATTCCGTAATGACTCAGCAACTTCCAAAGCATTCTTCTGTCTAAACTATTAAATGCATTTTCGTAATCTATGAATCCAATATAAAGTGGGGATTTTAGTTCTAAACTTTGTTCAACTATTACTTTACCACTTTACTTTCCCAGAAAAAAATCCGGTACCCATTTAAGGCTGGGTGGACCCGGAAGCCGTCGATTGGAATCGAACCAGACCTCTTGTCCTTTGTAGTCCAGTTCAATAACCACTGAGCTATTGTGGCTCCCTTATATTATATGCAATAAAGGTAATCTTCATGCCACCGCGTCTGTTTGCCAAGAGCTGTTAGCTCTAAGACTCAAGGAGACGATGTTAAGACATAGAAGGCTTTACTTGGATTTCATATTTATGCTTTAGAAGAACAACATTAGCCATCTTAGATGTTCTGTTATACTAGATCTTCTATATCAACAGTTGTGGCCTCGATGTCTGAGTGGTTATAGTGCGTTCACGTCTTGATCAGAGGGTTTCGAGTTCGATTACCAGAAGTTGTGAATTTTTTTTTTTCCGGACCAACAAGGATTCGTGATTCACAGTCTCTAAAAATGGGTACCTGGGATCTTTCTGAGAAGTAAAAGCGGCTTGGCGTGAATATATTGTCCATGACCGCGGCACATTTTTGTGCTGTGGTATTTAAAAAAATGTACTGTGGTCATAGACAAATATGGTAACTTACACCACTTTTCCCATATGCCGAGAAAGGTGTGGAGGAAAACCTGTATATCAGCAGGTCCAACCTATCACTGCACAAAAAACAGTAAAGTGCTCCGTCACGCATATGGTGTTATAGACAATAATGTTTATAGATCTTCGGAACATGATTTTTGGGGTAATGTGGTAGGCATTACGCCTGTGCCCAGAAAAAAAGCTGGTACCCATTTAAGGCTGGGTTAACCGGGAAGCCTCTTGTCCTTTATAATCCCGTTGACCACCACTGAGCTATCGAGGCTACCATCCTATTACTGTGGGGGTTGGGGGGGGGGGTTATTAATAAACGAAGCCTGCGTAGGTGCCTAACGCTCCCAACGGCAGAAAGTCAACGAAGAAAGAGGGGCAAATTAATGGCGAAGCAATGAAAAGACTGAGTAAGAAAGACTGTGATTCTATTGTTGTTGCCGATACTTAATAAAGGGAGGGTCATAACAAAAAACACGATATGTTGTGTCAAAATAAGAGAGTAAATAATTAAAGTTAAAAGCAAATAAAGGATTCGCCTAGAGCACTATTGAGAGCCGCGGTAGCTCAGTGGTTAGTGAACTGGACTACAAAGGACAAGGGGTAGGGTTCGATCCAAACCGACGACTTCCGGGTTCGCCCAGCCCTAAATGGGTACCGGACTTTTTTTTTGGGGGGGGGAGTAAAGCGGCACGGGCGTAATACCGACCACATTGCCCAAAAAATCATGCGCTGGAGGTCTGTAAAATTTATGGTCACTAACACCATATTCCCGATACGCCACTTGACGTGACGGGGGCTCTTTACTTTACTTTACTTTACTTTACTTTACTTTACTTTACTTTACTTTACTTTACTTTACTTTACTTTACTTTACGAGAGTAAATAAATAAAGGTAAAAGCAAATAAAGGATTCGCCTAGGGTCATCATCAAGTATCGGGCCTACTGGCGTAGGTGATCAGGTCTTTTTGCAACTTTCGATCTCGGCAGCTATTTATCATTTCTGTTGTTGACCTTCTGCCAAGCCATTCTCTTAAGCTGTCTGTTATAAGCAAAGAGAAAAAATAGTGTTATTGTTATCCATAACCAATAACAATAACAATATTTTTTCTCTTTGCATCCCTCTATCTCTTCGTCCCTCAATTGTTCTAGTTGTTACAATATATTCCAGTTGTTCTCTTCTCATTACATGGCAAAAAAATGATGATTGTTTCTTCCTAATATTGGAAATTAGCTCTCTTTTTGCTTTGACCTCTCTCAGAACATCTTCATTACTTTTCTTAGCTGTCCATGGTACTCTCAACATTCTTCTGTAAAACCACATTTCTTCAGACTCCAGTGATTTTCTTGTCTGTTGTCCTATTGTCCATGATTCGCATCCATATGCTAAGACTGGCTCTACATAACATTTAAGAACTCTTTTTCTTGTTTCTATTGTCAAAAATGGATTGCATAGTATCTTCCTCATTTTTTGGAAAGCTGCTTTTGCCTGAGCCATTCTGCATCTCACCTCTTTTGTACATCTTCCGTCTGAGGTTAACAAAGTTCCCAAATATTTAAATTCATTTACCTGCTTTAATATTGTTCCACTTGTCTGTATTTTACACTGAGGTGATGTCTTTTTCTTTGTTGTTACCATTA
Organism: Megaustenia siamemsis; assembly: GCA_032433765.1. Taxonomy (NCBI): domain Eukaryota; kingdom Metazoa; phylum Mollusca; class Gastropoda; order Stylommatophora; family Ariophantidae; genus Megaustenia; species Megaustenia siamemsis. The sequence continues at coordinate 57,004,089 of JAVIAB010000124.1, forward strand.
CCTCTGTCTTTTTGCTATTAAAGCTGAGACCTTTATTTTTGCTTTCTTTCACTATAATGTCCAACATTTCTTGTAACTCATTTTCACTCTTAGCGATTAAGACTGTATCATCAGCATACCTTAGATTATTTATATTATGACCGCCCAATTGTTATTCCAGGCATGTCCCTTATGGATCTTAAAATAATCTCACTATAAATATTAAACAAATCTGGTGACCGAACACAACCTTGTCTAACGCCCTGTTTTATTTGTTGAAACATTCCCAATTGGTTTCCAGTTCTTATGGCCGCTGTTTGTTGCCAGTACATGTTCTTTATTATTATTAGATCTTTTCTGTCTACGTTTATGCTTTCTAAAATTTTGATTATTTCTTGGTACTTTACTGTGTCAAATTCCTTGGTAACATGAAACCTATGAAACATAGGTATAGATCCTGTTTTCACCTCTATGGCTCTTTCTACTTACTAAAGATCTTATGATATAAATGGCATTGCTTGTTCCTTTATCTCTAACAAAACCATATTGTTCATCGCTAATTTCTGGACTGATTTTGTTTCGCACTCTTTATTGACGCTAATTTCTGGACTGATTTTGTTTCGCACTCTTTATTGATGATTCTTAGTAATATCTTAGTCATATGACTCATAACGCTAATTGTGCTATGATCATCGCATTCAATCGCACCCGATTTCTTTGGTAGGGCTATGAATATTGATTTGAACATGTCGTCTGGTATATATCCGCTGTTGTAGATATAATTCAATATTTTTGTTATTATTTCTATTCCAAAATGGCTTCAATCTCTTCTTTAGTTATATTATCTGGTCCAGGAGCTTTGCCTGCTTTCATATTGCGCAAGGCATCTTCCACTTCTTCTCTCTGAGTCCTTCTCCATTATCCTTAATATTTACTTCCGTTCGTTCATCATTATAAAGATCTTTAATGTATTCTGTCCATCGTTCCCTTATGTTTTCTTGATCAATCAACAGTTCTCCTTCCTTTGATCTTAGACATCAATTTTTTATTGCGTTTTCTTCATGTTAATTCCTCAATTTGTTTGTATATAGCTTTAGCATCTCCTTTTTGTTGCATTTCAATCTCTTTGCATCGCTCTTTTAGCCATGCTTCTTATTTGCTTCATTGCATTTTACTACAATTTCTTTATTTAATCTCTTATACTCATCTTTATTTTCTTCATTTCTTCTTCTTGTATCCATTAGCTGCAATATATCGTATGTCATCCATTTCTTTCTTGAATTTGTCCTCACTAGTGGTATGAACTCTTTTGATGTTTGTTGTATTGATTCTTTTAGCATCTCCCACTGTTCATCAATGCTTTGTATCTTCCCTATTGCATTGTACCGGTTCTGAATTGTGATTTTATATTTGTCTTGCAGCTTCTTGTCTGATTTTAGTAAATCTAAATTTAACTTGATGTTAACTGAGGCTCGTTTTGTTGTTTTTAATTTTACTCTAAGCTTTCCCACAACTGGTACATGATCACTATTGCAATCTGCCCTGGTCTAGTTTTCACACACACCAGACTGTTTCTAAATCTATTGCTTATCATTATATAATCAATTTGATTACGTGCGTTTTCCCTGGGCTTTTCCATGTCCACAGACGTCTTGGATGTTGCTTAAATCAGGTATTTCCTATCATCATGTTGTGTGTTCGCCTAGGGTACTATATGCTTAAAGGTTGTCACTAACAACAATTGCCAAATAAAACGAGGGTCACCATTTTAACAATCGCAGTTACCTTTAAGTTTATATTTTCACAGACTCCCCATTTCTGCTGCTGCATTTATTCTTCTCAGCTTGTTTATGAATTATCGAACATTCATGTTCAAACAACGTTATTGATTTTACATAAAACAACACGATTCTCCCCATAAAATCGAATGTCAAGGTTATGTTTTCCCCGGCATAATTCTTGCCCTTGCGCAATCATTTACTTATTATCATTTACACATCTCTCGTTGTGAACCGCATGTGTAAACAAAACAACAACATTAAAATATAATTTATCGTGTGCAACCAATTCTAAAATTATGCTAATTATTATAAGATAGGAGATAACCTGACCAATCAAAGACGTCGAATATTTGTCGTTTGTTTAGCTATGTTGTCAAATCAGTGTATGCCGCCCGCAGAAGGGCCTTTGAACGTGTTTGAGGTCGTCTCCTTCTCCATCTTTCAGGAATAATTCCCTTCAATATTTAACTTTTAATACCATCGTATTAAACAGAAAAGAATGATTGTTGACGACAAAGACAGAAAATACTGGATAGCTTGGTGTCATGGCAATGCAAACAGTCACCAACAGAACTAATACGATGCACTGTAGACAGAAGATTGTTTAGGATATGATCGCCTACGCCAACCGGTTTGGCACATGATGATGATGAATACCATCGTAGTGTTTTGAAAATTTCGAACACGAATTGTGTTTGTAAATAGCATATTGTTGGTCAATAGCTGAACAGAATGAAGAAACCACGTCACGCATGGATCATGTAATTTAAATACGTTGTCAGTTAGCATATTCTTTTACATGGTAAGTTTTATTTAGGTAACCTGCTCAGCACTACGCCTGTCAGCCTTTCTTCTGAGTTAAATTCTCCGGTATGAATTCAAGACTGAGTGAACATGAAAGTCCATCTGCCTGATGATAAGTCAACCACAACTTGTTCACAGTAGAATTCACTAACCACTGCATCGCCCCTGCTTTTACGAAGTTGTATACCGTTATCAAATATTTAGATGAGTTTAATACCGTTAACAAATATTTAGATGAGTTTAATACCGTTAACAAATATTTAGATGAGTTTAATACCGTTAACAAATATTTTGATGAGTTTAATACCGTTAACAAATATTTAGATGAGTTTAATACCGTTAACAAATATTTTGATGAGTTTAATACCGTTAACAAATATTTAGATGAGTTTAATACCGTTAACAAATATTTAGATGAGTTTAATACCGCTAACAAATAATTAGATGAGTTTAATATCGTTAACATCACAATGGACTTTGCCCTGACAAAGTACTAAATGAGTTCCTCTATGGACAAAGACGACACTAATGTCAGAAAAAAAAGAAAACTATCTCTCTCTCTCTCTCTCTCTCTCTCTCTCTCTCTCTCTCTTTTCGACGATTCGCTGCTATTGCACTTCCAATATTGTCATACCTTGAACAGGACTATATGTCGCCGCAAGTCACTGTTCCAATGAACCTCTTTTATTATCAGTAATGGAGTCGATGCTCGCAGTTAATCATAGTACTAGTAATAATAGTAACATAATACTAATAGTAATACTCATCATTATCATCATCATCAGGTCACATGTCCTTTGCAGAACGTTGCATTCACCACTGCTCGTCTGAAAGAATCTCTGTCTCTAGCCAGATCTCTCACTTCTGTTGTCATGTTCAAGGTCTCATTGATGACCTGAAACAATCTTCTCCTTGCTCTGCCTTGATGCGCCACCCAGGAACCATACCTTCCATTATTGTCCCTTCTAGCCTTATGCGTCTTTTGACGTGGCCATAATATTTTATTTTCCTTTAGAATGGTGTTTATAAGCCTGTTTTTTTTTATTTGAGCCTTTTAGTATATCTACATTGCTCTTTTTCATTACCTAACGTATCTTAAGGATTGTTTGAGTGTCAGTTTGCTTCTAATGAGTAGGTTAAGCGTACTATGGAATAGGAACATGACTAGGAGTATGGTACTAGTAATTGATATATTATTTTCCCAATTCCTTCATAGGCTTGACAATCTAAAAAGAGTTATTTAGTTATTTGCGGGTCATCGTCATTGCACTCCAAACATGTCTATAGGCAGTGCCATGGAGTACGGGTTCGATCCTGCTTCGGACCATATATTGTTCTTTGTTTTTTTCTGTTGTTTATTTGTCATTTTTTCCGAGTGCTAACACATACCTTTTCCTTCTATTATTCCCTATTATCGCATCGGAAGTTTCCCTATTTAATAATATTATTTATTATTATTTGTCTCATGTCTATAGGTCCTCTGATTCCCTCCTCAGCATGTCTCGTAGTGTCCAGCGACTGACGACCCCAGTTCTAAAAAGAGGTTTGGTGGTAATGTTTGTCCTTCACGCTCTCATGTTATCAATACTGCACATAATAGATGCCCTTATCTTTGAGTTGAAATATGACTCTACGTGGTGGACTGTGTGTCTCTATTGATTTCTAGACTCCTGCTGCAGAAAGGAGAGTATGTCCATATTAGCGCGTTAAGGAATATAATATGTCTTTCTATAACGCCATATATACTATATGATAAATATAAATATATTATATTATTTATTAAATTAAATATATAAATATATTATATATATATATATATATATATATATATATATATATATATATATATATATATATATATGGCCCTTTTCGTCTTGTCAGACGGTCTAGTGGAGGCTAATGCGTATTTTTTTTAGGTATTGTTTTTGCCGAACAGCTTCTCTCGTGGCTAATTCTACCAATGTTTGACAAACACACGCGGTCACATAATGAACAGGTCAGGCTCGCTGATCCACAGGGTTTACCATCCTTTTTATATATACATAATGATAACCATTAACATACAAAATAATAATAACAACTTTAAGATACAAAACAAAATGTTAACATTAACATACAAAGTGACAACATTAACATACAAAATTACAAAATTAAAAATTACAACGACAACTTAACATACAAAATTACAACATTAGCATACATAATGACAACATTAACATACAAAATTACATTAACATACAAAATTACAACATTAAACATTACAACGACAACTTAACATACACAATTACAACATTAGCATACAAAATGACAACATTAACATACAAAATGACAACATTAACATACACAATGACAACATTAGCATACAAAATGACAACTTTAGCATACAAAATGACAACATTAACATACAAAATGACAACATTAACATACAAAATGACAACATTAAAAATTACAACGACAACTTTAACATACAAAGTGACAACAGTAACATACAACATGACAATCACGCAAACTGAAATGACAAACAATACATATATTTACACAAGAAATGAAATGGGCCACTTCAACATCCTCGCACAAAATCTGCACACCCAGTCAACCAAACGATAACACACTTTACTTCCAGGTCAACCCATTTACACGACACACACACACACACACAACACACAGACACATTAAAATAGGGAGGAATTTCCAAGAGTGCTTCTTGCACAAAGTTAGAATGAAACTGCAATCATAGCCCACCCATACTGCTGAAATTTGAAAATTTCATACAATGAAGACACAGAGAGGCAATTTCAAATTTCCTATCAGCAGTCTGGATGATGCATTACTCTTATAAAATGAAAGAAAAAAGTAATAAGTGGGGATACTGGTTATAGTATTACATGTACGGGGCAAAAAGAAACAGGGGCGCATATATAGAAACAATAGTATGTGGGGATACTGATTATAGTATTACATGTATGGGGCAAAGAGAGACAGGTGGTCATATATAGAAAAAATAGTAAGTGGGGATACTGATTATAGTATTACATGTATGAGGCAAAGAGAAACAGGGGCGCATATATAGAAAAATTAGTAAATGGGGATACTGGTTATAGTATTACATGTATGGGGCAAAGAGAGACAGGTGGTCATATATAGAAAAAATAGAAAGCAGGGATACTGGTTATAGTATTACATGTGTGGGGCAAAGAGAGACAGGTGGTCATATATAGAAAAAAATAGAAAGCAGGGATACTGGTTATAGTATTACATGTGTGGGGCAAAGAGAGACAGGTGGTCATATATAGAAAAAATAGAAAGCAGGGATACTGGTTATAGTATTACATGTGTGGGGCAAAGAAAGACAGGGGCGCATATAAACAAACAGAAGAAAATAAGAAGCAGAACGGATAGGTTGTGTTGCTTGTCATACATTAATATTTGGATGATTGTTCATTGAGCCAACAGAAAAGTGTCTGCATGGTCTAGAGGTAAGGTGTCCGCATCAGGATAGGAAGCTCTCGGGTTCAAATCACACCACAGGCAGTGGGCAGTTTTCAAAAGGGAATTCGTAGTTTGTTCCTGACATTGCTCTCTCCTAGTCTCTGGGTGGAGATATCTGATATTGACCGTTCGGCGAAAAATAAGCAATCCAACTCGTTCACGTTGAAGAATCTACGGCAGTTACAAAGTAGTAAAGGGTAGTGAAAGAATGACCGCTGTATGGGAGACAATTGTTAATCTAACCTACCCATGCTGACAACGGATGTGTCGTGCCTAAAGGCGCAAATGTCGCAGCTCTGCCGTAAACTAGTGACACAATGCATCCATACATAGTAAAGTAAAGAGCCCCCGTCACGCCAAGTGGCGTATAGGGAAGATGGTGTTAATAACCATAAATTTTAGAGACCTTCGGCACATGATTTTTGGGGTAATGTAGTCGGTATTACGCCCGTGCCGCTTTACGTTCCCAGAAAAAAATCCGGTACCCATTAACGGCTGGGTGAACCGGAAGCCGTCGGTTGGCATCGAACCCTACCTCTTGTCCTTTGCATCCATACATATTTAACGAGAAAACGTTAAGAAGAAGATGCAGCAGTCTGTGGGTCTCTACCTTTTTACTAAAATGTAAGGTAGTGGTATTTTAAGGGTTTGTGAGTTATTTTGCTCCATATAGAATCTTCCATTTAACAAGCAATTCACTAACATTATCAAGAGCCCGGTAATCGAAAAAACGATTCTCAATGCTTTCACAAAAACATGTCAACATCTGGCACTCCGAAGTCGGTTCAAAGTTGTAATCTGGTAATTCGGTACAGGGCATTGATGCTATCTTTAGGACCAGGGTTAGTCAGAGAGGGATTAAGGCAAAGAAATGCAAATGAATGCATAAAAATGCGAAGCTGCAGTAAAGCTAAATGTGAGGGAGAATTGGAAAAAAAAAATAGAAAAAATGGTATGGTAAAAGCTTTACGTGATTAGTAGACGACACAGATTTGAACGACGTTTCGGCTCAATATGCCTTCAGCAGGAACAAACAAGCAACACGCACACACAGATATGTAAATAAATAAAACTAATCCTACATAGCTAACTAGTAACGAAACATCCAAAACGAAATAATCGTAACTGGTTAAAGAAAAGAAAAATGACTTCCCTGTGTCGTGGACCGTGCAAGGATCTGTAGATTTTTCTACCAATATCTAACAATTTGAAGGAGCGGACAACTAAATATGAAACGCGTTGAATTCAATTATGATCATCATCAAGTATCATGCCTGTTGGCGTAGGTGATCACGTCTCTTCATAACTTTCGATCTCGACAGTTATTTATCATTTCTGTTGTTGACCTTATGCCAAGCCATTCTCTTAAGCTGTCTGGTATCTTTTCTCTTTGCTTCCCTCTATCTCTTCATCCCTCAATTCTCCCAATTGTTATAATATATTCCAGCTGCTCCCTTTTCATTGCATGGGCAAACATGATGATTGTTTCTTCCTAATTTTGAAAACTAGCTCTCTTTTTACTGTGGTCTCTTTCAGAATATTTTCATGGCTCTTCTTAGCTGTACATGGTATTCTCAATATTCTTCTGTAAAACCACATTTCTTCTGCCTTCAGTAATTTTTTGTATGTTGTCCTATTGTCCATGATTCACATCCACGTACAGAACGGAAAACTGCAAAACATCAACCGAAATGAAAAGGATGGATTTACATTTATAGAGACAGATAGACCGGATCAGGGAAGATATATTCTGATGAACATAAAGACATAATCTGGACGTACTGAACACCAAAAAGGAGTAGGTGTCATCTTGGATGCAGAAAGAGCAAGGACAATGAAAGGCTTTTGGGCAATGTCTGACATAGTCCTTTTAGCCAATCCAATAAAATATATGTAATTCATAAATCTCATAATATATTATGATTTTTATCTACATCTTCCTTTCATTTTCTTCTTCTTTATCTATATCTGGTAAATTGTCTCTTCCCTATATCACGATGTTTCAGCCTTTCAAGGAGATAACTTCTTTCCTTCCTCATCGTGCCTTTCAGCGTCGAGGGGAGATATAATTTGTGGTATTTTGCTCTTCTGTTCGCCTCTGCTGCTGTTATGTTTCCTAGTGTTTCTAATATTCCGTCGATCCATCTTTTTCGTGGTCGACCTTGGGTCTGGTGTTCTCACAACGTTTACTGAAGGCTCATTGTGATGTGTTTTGATCACTCTGCTTTGTCACGTGTCCAAACCATTTATTCTGTTGTTTCTTTATATATTCTATGGCGGGGGTTATTCCTAACTTTTTTCTCAGTTATTCATTTGTGATCTTATCTCTAGGCTTTTTCCTGTCATTCGTCTGACACATTTCATCTCCGTAGAGGTTTTTTTTTTTAATTGTTCTTGCATCTAGGGTCCAGGACAGGCATTGGTGGCACAACGTTGGGATAAAGATTGTATTCTACAGTGCCCTTTTTTGCCTCTAGAGTTACTTCCATGTTGGACAATATTGGTGATAGCTGTCCAATGATTGGACAAGCTTTGATGCATCTTGACTCTATCTCTGCTGTTTGTAAATTGTCGTGTGTCACTAGACTTCCTAGGTATTTGAATTCCTCTATTTGTTTTAGTTGTCTGCCCTCAATAGTTATGCTGATGTTCTGTTCTGAAGGAGACAACAGCACAGTAAATGTTGCCACCAATGAGTCAAGATGACGTGTCTCAATGCACCTCTAATTATCACCGTGATAGCATCAATTATCCACAATTATATAACATATTTATTTAAATGCAATTAACATATAACTATAACTCTTGAGTGTTTCTATAAGTGTTTCTATGTGTGTGTTTTTAAATTGTTTCATTAAGTTTCTGGTTATTTTGTCAAACTCTTTGGAAATCCTTCATCATCAAGTGTTGGCGTAGGCGATCATGTCCTTCCACAATCTTCTATCTACAGTGCATCGTATCAGTTCTGTTGTTGACTGTTTTCCATGCCATGACACCAAGCTATCCAGTATTTTCTCTCTTTGTCGTCCGCGATCTCTCTTTTCTTTTATTTTGCCAGTTGTAACCAAGTATTCCAACTTCCTCTTCTCATGATGTGCCCGAAAAATGTTGATTGTTTCTTTCTTATGTTTTTTGGGAGCTGCCTTTTTGTGTTGGCCTCTTTGAGAACTTCCTCATTGGTATTTTTAGCTGTCCAGGGAACTTTCAACATTCTTCTGAGAAATCCCATCTCTGTGGCCTCTAATTGTCTTTTCATTTGTTTATCTACTGTCCATGATTCGCTTCCATAGGTCAGAATTGGTTCTATATAGCACCGATGAACTCTCTTTCTCATTGCATAAGATATTTTTCATTTTCTGAAATGCTATTTTGGCCTGAGCTATTCTGCTTTTTATTTCTGTGGTGCATCTTCCATCCGATGTTATTATTGTGCCCAGGTATTTGACGCGTTGCACTTGCTTCAATTTTGTCTTGTTTATTTTTATGCTGCATGCTGGTGATGATTGTTTCTTCGATATGACTATTACTTCTGTTTTTTTACTATTCAGACTGAGACCTTTCGTGTTGCTTTCTTTTACTACTTTGTCTATAATTTCTTGTAGTTCATTCTCTGTCTCTGCTATTAAGACTGTCATCCGCATATCGCAAATTATTTATGTTGTGACCGTTGACCTCAATTCCTTTTTTGTCCACTGTTGATCTCATAATATATTCGCTGTAAAGTGAAAACAATTCCGGTGACAGAATACAGCCTTGTCTGACTCCTTGTTTTATAAATTGAAATTGTCCTGTTTGGTTGTTAATTCGTATAGCTGCTGATTGTTGCCAGTACATGTTTTTTTTATGATTTGCAGATCCTTGCCATCAATGTTTAATTTCTCCAGCATATTGATTATTTCCACATGCTTTACTTTATCAAATGCTTTTGTGTAGTCTATAAAGCACATATATAGATCTTTCTTTACCTTTTCTCTACCAAGCGTGAAGGAAATCCTTCACGCTTGTCTTACCTTGTGTGTTGTTCCTATTTTCACATATTTGCTCTAAACCTTGCTTTATATTTACGTCACAACTTCTGCAAACTATTTTTGCTATGTTTCTGTTATGTCAACGGACAAATGGGAATCCAAATCGGGAATAAGCTTGATCAAATGCAAAGAAAAACAAGCCAAGATACTGAGTAAACACGAGTTACAAGAAAGTAACAAAATAATTTTAGAAGAAAAAAATAGTGAATGGAATGTAAAGAAAAGTTGAGAAAGAGGTTAAAAGAAATGTGGTAAGAGACTAGGAAGAGTTACAACTTAAGAAAAGGAAGAGTTACAATTTAAGAAAAGGAAGAGTTTTTAAATGAGCAACGAATAGAGATATTGAAATCCGAGAGAAAGAGTTGCGAAAGCGTTGATGGAAGATTGGAGCAATTCGTGAGCCCGGATTAAAGAAGGAGTTGAGCAAGTATTGGGAAGAGATTGGAACAAGGGTTGAGAGAAAGCTTTCAATAAAGAATTCTTTAAGAAAGGGCTGTGGTCGTTTTGAAAAAAGAAAGATTTATAAAAGAGAAAGAAAATTATAAAAAAAAAAAAGATTTATAAAAAAGAACTGAGAAAGATGCTAGAAGCTCTGAAAAAGGGTTTGGAACGCTTTGTTGAAAAAAGAGATTGAAAGAAAGAGGGAGATGGGAATAGAGAGGAAGAGAGACGGAGAGAGAGGGATGATAACTTTAAAGAATGAGTTAAGGAAAGTCACAAGATGAATTAGAACAAACAAACACACACACACAATCATACACATATACATACGCAGCCAGACAGGCACACACACATCATCAGTAAGGCAGGCACACACACACACTAATACACACACACATACTCAACGAGCAATCACACACACACGCACAAACATATATATACGTAGCCAGGCAATCGCGCGCGCGTACACACACACACACACACACAAACATCATACCCAAACAGGCATGCACACACAAACAAACACATACATAAGTAGTCAGGCAGACACACACAGAAACATAAAGACGCGGTCAAATAGGCACATACACACAAACTCAACAGTTAGGCACACACACGCACAAACAATCAAACACATACATTCGTAGTCAGGCAGGCACACACACACACATATACTCAACAGGCAACATACACACACACACACACACACACACACATACTCAACAGGCACATTTACACAAACACAAATACAGAAACATCAAACCGAGCCAGGCAGTCAGACACACACACACACACACACATACCCAGCCAGGCAGACACACACACACTCCCGGTGGGTTAAAAAGTAAAGTAAGAAAACTAGATCACAGCTGCAGCTGCAGTCCGGGTCAAGCTGTGCCCCAACATTCGGTCAACGAACAAGGGTCAGCTGTCGGTCAATGTCTAGGTCTAGTCCATGTATGTACTGAGATTTTTTACTTGTCCTTTCACAGTAGTCTTCCACAGATACATCACATTTATTCATCTGTAACTTACAATCGTTCTCTATCCCTGTCTCTCTCTCTCTCTCTCTCTCTCCTCTCTCTCTCTCTCTCTCTCTCTCTCTCTCTTTTCTTTCTCCCACGATCAGCCTTTTATTTCTCATTTTTTTTGGGGTCTTGTTTTATTTCTTTCCTTTCTTTATTTCACTCTCTTTATTACTATTCTTTACTTTTATTACTTCTTTATCTATCTGTGTCTCTATAAGTGTACATGTCCGTCTATCCATCCGTACACGCTTTCTCCTGGACGTCCGAGTATATCGATCTGACTATCGACCGTCCGCTAATTCATCCATCCATCCATCTCTCTCTATCCATCCATCAGTCCGTCTGGCTATCCATCTCTCCGTGCGTCCTATCCCTCCGTCTACTCTCTCTTTCTCTCTCTCATCCTCAAGGGAGACGCATCCTGCTGCTATAACATTCCAACATCGCGGTTCCAAGCCTGCATTACCGTAGCCTCCAAGAAAATATTGTTCTCTATTTACCAATGGAACCATGTGTAAATCGCCACCCCTCCCCCCCCCCCCCCCCCCCCCCCCCACACACACACACTCCCAGCCACCTAGCATACTTTTTTTCCCCGCATGTGCAAACTTAACGAACTTGGCACTCACTCCCATTTCTTCTTTTGGCAAACATCTCAGTCTATTTTTGTCACACCTCACTACTCATTTTTTAAACGAAATCTTCTTGGCACTCACTCCCTTCTTCGTGGTACCGGTTTGGTAGACGTTATCGGATGCAGAAACCAACTATCTTGTTCTCGTATTTATCTGTCTTTATCTTATTAGTTTCCACACATCTCTGCTTGTAAAAAATTAATAATGAAAGCATTAACCACCGATGCGAAATTGCATTTTAAAAGCTAACAATAAAATACTAAATACGCGTTGATTAAGCGGGACTTTTATTTTAGTAATCAGCACAATAAACACGCGCAGAGCGTTCAATAATTGGATACAATAATAACATGAGACGGAAGGCGTACAACAGGAGTACAAACAGCAGATTAGCAAACACCAAAGTAGCATTTTAGAAAATGAAAAACATCGTATGCGACAAGTATAATATCAACATAAGGGAAAAAAAAACCTTCACCGATGCTATATAGAGTCAATTCTGACCTATGAAAGCGAATCATGGACAGTAGGCAAACTAATAAAAAACACGGCTAGAAGCATTAGGTATATAATTTGTAACAAGAATGTTGAGAGTCTTATGTATAGCCTTAAAGATTAACGAGGAAAATCTTAAAAAAGGTCAACACATAAAAAGAGTACCTACAGAACATAAGAAAGATATAATCGACATTTTTTCGAGCACATCATGAGAAGAGGAAAATATTGTAATGCTTTGTCACAGATGGCAAAATACATGGAAAAATATATCGAGGACAACTAGAGAAGGTACTAGATATATCGGTGTCGTGACACGGTAAACTGTCAACAACAGGATTGATACGATGCACTGGGCAAAAAATTGTGGAAGACATGAACGCCTACACCAACCGGTATAGCACATGATATGAGGAATGAGCACCATAAGCTTTATCCTAATTGAATCGAATTTAGACTAAATTAACTGGAAGGCATAATAAATTCGGTATTTCTAATCGTTCTTTTTGCAATGATTACGATGAATAGCAGTCACTGTTCTCGAAAGATCTCTTCATGGTTGGTTAAATAAATAATTTCACTTGTGTAGATAACTTCTATAGAACCTCAACGTTATTTCATGCTCTGGGCCGAGATCTTGATATATGACCAGGAATAAGATCGGAGACAGTGAACTAACAGAAGCAGTCCTTACTGTTAGCTCATTTAATAGAGTTGCTATGCATATAAAGATGGACCTAAGCTATGTTTGTCTCTTTATGGGTCACTTAGAGTGTCGCATCTTAGCTTCCTACCGTTGTCCGACCCCGTTGATAAAGCGCCAAAACAGAGACAGTGGCATTGGTGTTTTAGATCCAGTGAATTAGGATATTATTAGGTTCTTAGATTTCTTTGGCAATTTCCGCCCACCTATTAAAATGATATATACTATTTCTACTTCCACTGTTACATTTTAAGCCATCGCTGTTTATCTCGCTCACTCTGACCATCCATTTGCTATAATCTCACATATGCTCATTCTTATCCCCTTGACATCTTCTCTTAAACCCGACCCTGCGCGACACCACTTTCTCGCAGCTTCTATGACTCCGTCATATCCGTGTTCGAGATAACTTCAAATATTCAAGCACATTGGATGTTAGGTTTTATTTTGCCCCGCTTCTGTCCTGAACACCTCGTCCATTCTGCCTTCTAAAGAGTTCCCCCTATTTCACGCGTAGATGCCCTCATCCCTTCATCCCACTCTTCTTCTAATAGAACCATTCTTGTTCTCGTCCATCACTCCTACAACTTATCTGCAGGCAGAATCATAATAAGCTGCTTATTCATTCCCTGCCTTGACCCTATACTCGTAGACTTGTCTTTTCTTCTTTTAGTTGCATCTAAGATGATATAAACTTACAAAACTTGTTGGTTTGTAGTTGCATAGAGAGCTCTAGCCATCACTATCGTGGAACACATCCATTCAGTCTGTAAGACATGCCCGTATGTGTATGAGACTGACCGGACTTCCTTCCCTAATGACAATTTCAATATTAGGGAATGTTTATCTGCGTTTCGCTGAACATTACATATGTTATTATCTGTCAAAAACCTGTCACCGTGAAAGGAGTAAACGTTTTGATGATTGTTTTTGTGAGCATCTCCGTGACCTCTCAGTTAATTCTGGTACTCCTGTGACAGTTCATTTCTATTCCCTGTTACTGTCACGATGTCACGCTCCTCGGATGACCGCAAGCCGATTCGCTCAGGAGAACGACCTCATAGCTCACTTTGGTTCTTTAAAACCAAGTTAAATTACCTATTTTCGTTCTTTTATTTTATTATATTTCATTTATTTACATTGCTTTTGATCACATTTCAAGAGACTTTTCTTTACTCGGTTTTAGAACCCTTCTTCTTTCGTTCTTTGTTGCTGTTTGACGTTTTATTCTGCGTGTATTTACATGACAGCATTACATGTCTCTGGACACTATTTACATTTCTTCTTATTTTTAAAGATTTGTGTTCTGTTATGTTTGTTTTTGTCCTAATTGAAGATCTTTCGGTCGAAAAGTTGTTCTTTACTTGGTCTTGTCGTGTTCGCACACCAAAACATTCCAGTCGTTATCTTTTATTGTATTGCAAACTACCTCCACGCACTAGCACAGTCACTGCTATAGTATACATCGTCTATTTTACTTATCCCACAGCCTAACCGAGTCGAAGTCGAGGGTACAGGAATGAAGGTACTTGTAATGGAAACATTAATTGTGAAGAGGGAGGACAGCACGAGGGCACACATATTTCATAATTTCAATAGGGACGTGCCAGTTAAGGAAACTAATCATGCCTCTGCGGGAATTTGACATCACCTGTAGCACGAGTAGAATCAGCCAATTGCTAAATGAGAAAAGTGCACTTAACAAGCGAGAACCATGGGCAACTAGCATGAATATTATTTTCTTATTTGCTGAAATAAAACTGAGGAGTTATGTGAGATACATGTACTTCTTATTACTCCGCCTTCGCATGAAAACTACTTTTCCGAATCTTCTTTCGCCGATAAAAAGTCATTGAGTGCACGTAGACCAGCTGTATTGTCGTTTACGGTAAACTGAGAAATTTGTCGCATTTCGGACAAACATACTCGACTTCATGGAGTCGTTTTTCGACCTGCCTTCCCTCTCCGAACTCCACTTGAATGACCAGAGTGGTCTGTTACATCTCTATCGTGACAATTACGCTGAGGTGCCACGTTAAGCATGTAGCCCAATGCATATAATTGCTCACTGGATAAGTTTTAGAGGTTAAGTGTCATACGGGTTCCTCTACCACATTTCTAAACAAGGAGACATTTGAACAGATGCCCTACAGGTGAGATCTTTAGGACATAAAACCTGACCCTATAGTAAAAAAATATCATCATTATCATCATGTGCCATACCGGTTGGTATAGGCAATTATGACCTTTCACAATTTTCTATTCACAATGCATCGTATCAGTTCTGTTGTTGAATGTTTTCCATGCCATGACACCAAGCTATCTTGCATCTTCTCTCTTTGTCGTCCGCGATCTCTCTTACCCTGTATTTTGCTAGTTGTAACCTAGTATTCCAACTTTTCTCATGATGTGCCAGTAAAATGTCGATTATTTCTTTCTGCCGTTTTTAGGAGCTCCCTTTTTTTGTTGGCCTCTTTGAAAATTTCCTTATTGGTCTTTTTAGCTATCCAGGGAACTTTCAATACTCTTCTGAGAAATCCCATCTCTGTGACATCTATTTGTCTTTTCAGTTGTTTCTCTACTGTCCATAATTCGCTTCCATAGGTCAGATTTGGCTCTTTATAGCACCAATGAACTCTCTTTCTCACTTCTATTGACACAGGCTTGTTGCACAAGACGTTTTTTATTTTCTGAAATGCTATTTAGGTCTGAGTTAGTCTGCATTTTATTTCTGTGGTGCATCTTCCGCCTGATATTATTGTGCCCAAGTATTTGAAACTTTGCAATTGTTTCAGATTTGTCCTGTTTATTGTATGCCACATTGTGGTGATGATTGTTTCTTCGATATGACCATTACTTTGTTTTCTTACTATTCCGACTGAGATGTCTCTTGTTGCTTTCTTTTACTGTTATGTCTACTATTTCTTGTAGTTTATCCTGTAGAACATCCATGGTTATAATGATCGGTTATAGAAGAGGTCGCCAGAGCTGGTTTATGAGTATGTGGAATTGAGGGTATCTGTTATGTTAGTCGATAAAGAATCATTTCTGCACAAAGAAACGACCAATCACGCGGCAGTCGTGTTGTTTCTTAAATAACAACGAACTACAGCAATTCAACGAGTTTCGTTTAACTTAAGACTTCAAAAACATTAAACAAAGAACAACTCCAACTCAACAATAAAATGATCAACACTGCAGTAATAAAGGAACATTATCTGGCTCTTCTTCTCCAGTGGATACCCACATTGATGGTTCTAAAGAAAATCTACAGTCACAGCTCGCATCTCATTTCTGGGAGTTTTCTAAAGGGTTTGAAGAATAAATGACGCATGTCCCGTGAGATCGTCACGGGGTGTTCACATGCAAGTCTTTATTTCAGTTTCAGTTAGTCATTTAAAAAAAAAAAAAACCTACCACGATTCGAACCTGCGTTCCATTTATTTGGAGAACGGCAGGCCTTATCCATTCGGTCTTCCGCATTTTGAAGAAAGGTTTCCGACACGTTTTAATAAACTTTCCAAGGAGGAACACCGGGTGCTGCCATTTTCAGTATAAAATAATGACCGCATTAAAAAAAAAAAACTGGGTAGGGGCGAGCGGGGAGATCTACGACAAACTGTTTAAAGAGGAAAGGGGGGGGGGGATTTTTGATATTTTTCTAATACGATTAAGTTTACAAAGGTAAGTAAATTAGATAAACAAAAATGATATCTGCATCATCAATTCATTACCACGGTCGAATTTTGAATGATTAATTACTAGTAAAAGGGACGCAAATGAAAGCAAACAAAAAAATTAATGTAAGTATCGGATTATGGAAAGAGCAATTATAGAGGATAGGCCAATGTGAACGCTGACAAACAGAACTTAGGTTTTTAAAAATATGAGCATACAAACACACAAACATTGACACCATCCTCAAGTACCATCCGTGTAGCGTAGGTGATAATGTCTCAACATCTGTCTCTGTAGTCCTTTATCGATTCTTGTGTTAATATCCTACCAACTCATGCTTTGCTAGGTGACTTGGTGGTCTAGAGGTACGACGTCGGCATCTGGACAGGAACAACTCGGGTTCAAAGCCCACCGTAAGTGGTGGTGAATTAAAAAAAAACTTGGGAAAAATTAATCCGCGGTAATTTCATGACGTTACCTTCCCCACATCTCTTCTGGGTAGATAGGTTCGATCGATATATAGCCCTCTCAGAAAAGGACGACAAAAAGGATGCCTTGTGTGCACTCGCACACGTTAAAATCGAAAAGGGTGGGTCGTGAATTTGGTCGCTGCTCGGCACAGATTGTCAACAGACGGCACAGATTGTCAAGAGAAACAAGATCATGGATCCCAAGCCTTGCTACGGAGTTCGTGCATGTGGAATTTTCACGAGAGAGAGAGATCGAAGCACTTTCCTCTCTTTTACACTATTTTTTCTCTCTGTCGCGCCCTGCCTTTTACACTCTATCTTTCCTCTCTGTTACACCCTACCGTTTCTCTCTGTTGCGCCCTATCTTTTACACCTTATCTTTCCTCTCTGTTACACCCTACCTTTTCTCTCTGTTGCGCCCTATCTTTTACACCTTATCTTTTCTCTCTGTTACACCCTACCTTTTCTCTCTGTTGCGCCCTATCTTTTACACCTTATCTTTTCTCTCTGTTACACCCTATCTTTTCTCTCTGTTGCGCCCTATATTTTACACCCTATCTTTCCTCTCTGTTGCACCCTAACTTTCCTCCTTATTACATCCTACCTCTCCTCTCTGTTACACCCTATCTTTCTTCTCTGTTACACCCTATCTTTCCTCTCTGTTACACCCTATCTTTTCTCTCTGTTGCGCCCTATCTTTCCTCTCTGTTACACCCTATCTTTTCTCTCTGTTACACCCTATCTTTTCTCTCTGTTGCGCCCTATCTTTCCTCTCTGTTACACCCTATCTTTCCTCTCTGTTACACCCTATCTTTCCTCTCTGTTGCGCCCTATCTTTTCTCTCTGTTACACCCTATCTTTCCTCTCTGTTACACCCTATCTTTTCTCTCTGTTGCGCCCTATCTTTCCTCTCTGTTACACCCTAGCTTTTCTCTCTGTTGCGCCCTATCTTTCCTCTCTGTTACACCCTATCTTTCCTCTCTGTTACACCCTATCTTTCCTCTCTGTTGCGCCCTATCTTTCCTCTCTGTTACACCCTATCTTTCCTCTCTGTTACACCTTATCTTTCCTCTCTGTTACACCCTATCTTTTCTCTCTGTTACACCCTATCTTTTCTCTCTGTTGCGCCCTATCTTTCCTCTCTGTTACACCCTATCTTTTCTCTCTGTTGCGCCCTATCTTTCCTCTCTGTTACACCCTATCTTTTTTCTCTGTTACACCCTATCTTTCCACTCTGTTACACCCTATCTTTTATCTCTGTTACACCCTATCTGTTCTCTCTGTTACACCCTATCTCTCCTCTCTGTTACACCCTATCTTTCCTCTCTGTTACACCCTAACTTTTCTCTCTGTTACACCCTAACTTTCCTCCTTATTACACCCTACCTGTCCTCTCTGTTACACCCTATCTGTCCTCTCTGTTACACCCTCTCTTTTCTCTCTGTTGCGCCCTATCTTTTCTCTCTGTTACACCCTAACTTTCCTCTCTGTTACACCCTAACTTTCCTCCTTATTACACCCTACCTGTCCTCTCTGTTACACCCTATCTGTCCTCTCTGTTACACCCTATCTTTCCTCTCTGTTACACCCTAACTTTTCTCTCTGTTACACCCTATCTGTCCTCTCTGTTACACCCTATCTTTCCTCTCTGTTACACCCTATCTGTCCTCTCTGTTACACCCTATCTTTCCTCTCTGTTACACCCTAACTTTTCTCTCTGTTACACCCTATCTTTCCTCTCTGTTACACCCTAACTTTTCTCTCTGTTACACCCTAACTTTCCTCCTTATTACACCCTACCTGTCCTCTCTGTTACACCCTATCTTTCCTCTCTGTTACACCCTAACTTTCTTCTCTGTTACACCCTAACTTTCCTCTCTGTTACACCCTAACTTTCCTCTCTGTTACACCCTATCTGTCCTCTCTGTTACACCCTATCTCTCCTCTCTGTTACACCCTATCTTTTATACTCTCAATTTCTCAACTTCTCACATGAATTTCTCTCCCTTCTTTGCCATGTTAAAAAAAAAGTATCTCCTCCTGATGTTAGACTAATAAGCTTTCCTTTCACTCCTTTGCTATGGCCTCTCACAACGTCATTATGTTACTCTTATCACGGTACTCTCGACATATTTCTGTTACCAACAATTTTTTCCCCGTTATCTGATTGTCCCGGACCCCACACCCACCCACCCACCCACCCACCCACCCACACGCACACGCACACGCACACACACACACACATAAACTGATAATCGAACACGGAAAAATCCAGCACTTCGAATAAATAACAAACGCACATAAATAAACAATGAGATCGAACCAAAAGTACAAATGGTCGAGAACAAAAGAAGATTTTAAAGTGTGTATGTATATATATATATATATATATATATATATATATATATATATATATATATATATATTAAAAAAGACAGACAGCAAAAATTACGCATCACAATACTGAGTGCAAAAAATATTATTAGCTGGAAAAAGAACGGTTAAAAATTAAAGAGTTTGGAAATGAAAATGGCAGACTGCAGACTTGAAACAAGAAAAAAGTTATAGTCGTCATACAACACAATAGACATCTGGCGTCTATAAACGAAACAAACAATAAATAAAATAAATATGCAACATATATACAAATGAGTCCATGCGTAGTATTAGTAATAGTGGTAGGGGGTAGTAGTAGTTGTTGTGGTAGTAGTAGTAGTAGTAGTAGTAGTAGTAGTAGTAGTAACATTAGTAATAGTGGTAGGGGTAGTAGTAGTTGTGGTGGTGGTGGTAGTAGTAGTAGTAGTAGTAGTAGTAGTAGTAGTAGTAGTAGTAGTAATAATAACATTAATAATAGCGGTTGCAGCAGTAATAGATTTTGATAGCAATAATTGTAATGGGTGTGGTAGTATAGTAGTAGTAAAAAAAAGTAAAGAGCCCCGTCACGCCAAGTGGCCTATGGGGAATATAATGTTAGTGACCATAATTTTTATAGACCTTCGGCACATGATTTTGGGGTAATGTGTTCGGTATTATGCCCTTGCCGCTTCACTTTCCCAGAAATAATCCAGTACCCATTAAAGGCTGGGTGAACCCGACCTCTTGTCCTTTGTAGTCCAGATAGTAGTTGTAGTAGTGTTAGAATATTACCAGTAGTAATGGTAGTACTAGTCTCGACAAATTGAATGTTCGTGTATGGATTTTGTCAGAAGTTGGTTATTCTTTATTTTATACGCGTCTATAACGGACAACTTTTCTAAAATTGAGTTTTGCTTGTTTCTAAACTAGCGTTTACTGTCTGCACCAGTTAGATCTGTAAAAAAAAAGTAAAGTACCTCCGTCACGCCAAGTGGCGTATAGGGAATATGGTGTTAGTGACCATAAATTTTACAGACCTTCGGCACATGATTTTTAGGGTAATGTGGTCGGTATTACGCTCGTGCCGCTTCACTTTCCCAGAAAAAAAATCCGGTACCCTTTAAAGGCTGGGTGAACCGGAAGCCGTCGATTGGGATCGAACCCTACCTCTAGTCCTTTATATTCCAGTTCACTAACCACTGAGCTATCGCGGCTCCCGGTTAGATCTATCTTTACCGAGATTTACCCTGACATTTATGTTCATCTCAAGCGCTTCATTTCCCTATTTGAAAATCGTTATTTCGTAGATGTATTTTTTTGTTTTTCTTTTTCGGTGTCGGTTGTCATTCCTGACAGAATGTTTTGGGGTGTTCTTGTTGTTAGGATCATCATCACCGCACACCGGACGAATTCATAGGGAATCCCCCTCGAGAGTCTCGAGAAAATCTCACGAGAACCCTGAACACGAGCACGAACACCGTAATATAGGCTTGGATCCAATTGTGAGTACATTTTTACCGACAATTTTGCCCGAGCAACGGTCATAATTTATGGCATACTTCTTTCGATGTTAACTGCCAAGGGTTCTTTAACGTGCGCGAAGTGCACACGGGACCTTCAGGTTATTGTCTTTTTTTTAATGTCTCTGGGAATTTGCCCATACTGCATTTTGACAACCCGATCTATCCATTGTGGACTTTGTTAGTGGGGGATAATTAACGCACCTGCCTATCCAGCACGGATCAGCACTTCAATAATTGTTATTGTTTCTGTCAAAATATTCCAAGTATGTATCTTAAACAGTGAATGTAAATGCATCGCCAGTCATGGTTTGTAACTGTAGACGGACAGTCGCTGTCCAGTGGGATCAAGACAATTATCCCACAACTAAATAAACAAAATAAGGCGCCAGCAATGTATCACTTGAGTTTATGTAACCGGTGACCTTTACTTCATTTCAAAGTAACATTTACAACATATATATAAGCATTTACAACATATATATATAAGCATTTACAACATATATATATAAGCATTTACAACATATATATATAAGCATTTACAACATATATATATATAAGCATTTACAACATACATAAATAACATTTACAACATATATATAAGCATTTACAACATACATAAATAACATTTACAACATATATATATATATATATATATATATATATATATATATATAAGCATTTACAACATACATAAATAACATTTACAACATATATAAAAACATTTACAACATATATAAATAACATTTACAACATACATAAATAACATTTACAACATATAGAAAACCATTTACAATATATATACAAACATTTACAACATACATAAATAATATTTACAACATACATAAATAACATTTACAACATATAGAAAACCATTTACAATATATATATACAAACATTTACAATATATATAAATAACATTTATAACATACATAAATAACATTTACAACATATATATATAAGCATTTACAACATATATAATAACATTTACAATATATATATATATATATATATATATATAAGCATTTACAGCATATATAAAAACATTTACAACATATATAAATAACATTTACAACATACATAAAAACATTTACAATATATATATATATATATAAACATTTACAACATATATAAAAACATTTACAATATATATAAATAACATTTACAAGATACATAAATAACATTACAAGTTAAATATAAAAAAAAACATTTATACAGCATATAAAGTACAGGTACAACATATATAAAGAACATTTGCAACATATGTACAGTACAGATACAAAATCAAGAACAGTTACAATATATTTAAATAACATTTACAACTTATATAAAGTACAATAACAACATATATAAAGAACATTTACAACATGGATAAAGAACAGGTAAAATTAACATAATGTGCATTTACAACATATGTTAAGTACTAGTACAACATATATAAAGCACGTATATACTAATTACAGTTACAAAATATAAAAGTTCAGGCACAACAACAAATATAAAGTAAACAAGCATAACAAATATATATATGAAACATTCCTAAACTACATAGACATTTTTTAAATCGACATAAACATAACGGACAACTTAAGAGGGGTGGGAAAGCTTTTAAAAAATATTGTCATAGTAAATGAAGCAGTTAAATGAGAGAAGAAAATAACACACACAATAAGATTTACATTACACCAAAAAAAAACACGCCTTAAACAATAACCGAGCTAATGCATAACAAAAAATGAGTTAAGAAACAAACAAGTAGATACATACTATCAAACATAAAAAGTAACAAAAATATACACAAAGAAAAGAACACAAGTAAGGCGGAATAAAAATGATAGCAGAAAATACTTGTCATAGAAAGAAAAATAGGTTAAAAGTCGACACATGAATAACTTGAATGATGAAACAGAAACTTGCTATTTGAAGTATTAGATTACAGTTAGAGTTTTCGAAAAATATTTAAAGATGGAAAAATGAAAAAGAGAAAGAACCCCGTCATGCCCCATGGTACAATGGGAGTATGATATCAGAGCACGCATTGTTTTTAGATCGTTGGCACAATTTTGGGTGATATGGTCACCATACCGCCAGATCTACCTTTCTTCCCCAGAGAACTTCGTACCCGCTGAGTGAACCTAAATGGATCGAGCTGGACCTCTTGTTCCCAGTAAACCAGTCCTCTAACCACTAATCTATCACGGCTCACAAATTATATATATAAATTGCATCATAGTATTTAGTGTATTCAAATGTAGTTAAAAGAAAATATTAAAATAGCGAATGCATTTTTAAAAAAAAGACTTTGAAAATATCATAAACATGTAAGGAAAGAACAAAAATGTAGGAGAGAAACAAATATTGCAGTAGAAAAAGATCGTAAGCAAGCATAATGCGCACTAAAAAACAACACACGCATATAGGAAGGAATACAAATTCTATAACATGGATGAGAAAGTAAAGAAAATGTAACAGAAGAGCATAAAAAAATAACATACAGGCGCAATTTACAAACGGCGGTGTTAAATATAACAAATACAAACAAAATAAATATTACATACGTGCCCTCAAAGCTCAGAGAAACAAGAGGATGGCCTACACAACAAGTCTTCTGGCATCAGTACATAACTTAATGTAAACTCAAAGATCTGACGTTATTATATGCGTCACAATTCATCCTCTTACCCACAAACTTCACATATATCACAATAATCAATCATCTTTATGTTGCTAACATATTCCCAAAAGAAGACAACAAATTATATTACCAGATGTGATAACGCGACATCAAACGAAATGGGTGAAGTTTAAGCATTGCGAGTTCATTTTTCACAACCCATCTGTGACAAGTGACATAAAAAAAGAGGGATTTCTTTAGTGTTTTATACAGTCAGTCTATCATCATCATCGTCGTCGTCGTCGAAGTTATCATCATCATCATCATCATCATCGTCGTCGGCGTTATCATCATCATCATCGTCGTCGTCGTCGACGTTACCATCATCATCATCATCATCGTCGTAGTCGTCGTCGACGTTATCATCATCATCGTCGTCGTCGTCGACGTTATCATCATCATCATCATCATCGTCGTCGTCGTCGACGTTATCATCATCATCATCATCATCGTCATCGACGTTATCATCATCATCATCGTCGTCGTCGTCGACGTTATCATCATCATCGTCGTCGTCGTCGACGTTATCATCATCATCATCATCATCGTCGTCGTCGTCATCATCATCATCATCAGGTCGTATGTCCTTTGCAACATGTTGCACTTCATACATCCCGTCTGAAAGAATATGTCTATAGCCAAACCTCAATCTTCTTCTATTGTCATGTTAAGGTCTCTTTGATGTCTTAAAACCATCAACTTCTTGGTTTTCCATTATCTTGTTTTCATGGAACAATGCCTTGCATTATTGTTCTTTCCAGCCCGCTGTTTCTTTTGCCGTGGCCGTAGTGTTTTACTGTCCTCTGTTAGATGGTGTTTATACACCAGTTTTTGTCCAACATTAAGGCGTAATCACATACCACAGCACATATGGTCTTGTACTAAATGTTTCGCCGTCTTCTATTTCTACATATAAGCCAGTTTTTGTTCAATATTAAGGTGTTTATACGCCAGTTTTTGTTCAATATTAAAGTGTTTACATGCCACTTTTTGTCCAATATTAAGGTGTTTATATGCCAGTTTTTGTTCAATATTAAGGTGTTCATATGCCAGTTTTTGTCCAATATTAAGTTGTTTATAGACCAGTTTTTGTCCAATATTAAGTTGTTTATAGACCAGTTTTTGTCCAATATTGAGGGTCTTATAAATTGTGTAAATGATCTGTTTTATTACCCAAGGCACCAGAAGAAATTGTCTGTTGCATTTTGTTTCGAATTAACTGAATTTCCCCATAGTTGTGGCTTTACTATATAGAAGTCAATCACGGACAATTAGACAACAGACAAGAAAATTGTTGAAGGTCACAGAAATGTAGTTTTACTGAAGAAATACAACAAAACAAAGAAAAAAAGAAAGGTTAATGCAAACATCAGGGATAATCATCATTATCTGACCACGTAATGACAAGGAACGAGTTGAATACATTGTAATAACTGGAAACATTTCGTCA
The DNA here is from genome assembly GCA_032433765.1 of Megaustenia siamemsis. Taxonomy (NCBI): domain Eukaryota; kingdom Metazoa; phylum Mollusca; class Gastropoda; order Stylommatophora; family Ariophantidae; genus Megaustenia; species Megaustenia siamemsis. The sequence goes on from JAVIAB010000124.1 coordinate 57,029,619, forward strand.
GGGAACACGGAACAAAGGGAAACAGATAAAATAGACCAGACAATTTAAAAGATTGGTTTGGCTGGAAGTCAACAAAAGAATTAGTAAATAAATGTAGAGATAGAAAATTGTGAATAGACATGATCATCTAATTCAGTGGTTTACAAAGTGTGTACAAGGGACGTCGCCAAATCTCGACAAGGGCGCGCGCTGAGAACATTGTTGTGTGTCTACTCAGTGGCTAGACATCATAAAATGACAACGTCCGATATAGACTTAATATTTTGTCAATACATAAAAGGAGTTTTTACATGATTATGTTAATTTTGTCGTTAATCATGTGATACATCTAATCAGGGAATGAGAGTTTCCAATGAATTATGCGATAGAAACAGAACCATAGATTTTAGTAAGCAGTGATCTCTGCAATATGTGCCATTTTGGCACGCAAGGTTTCTGTTTTTGAGATTGTGGTTCTGCCCTATGTGCCGTCTTCGGCTCGAAAGGACAATAGATAGAGATAGAGAGAACTGTCATGATGGCGGTATATATGCCCCAGGGAAAGGGAGCTGTGGGTGTCAAAAGTTTGGGAATCTCTGACCTACGTCCGTAGGCACGTAACTTGATGATGATTTTTTAAAAAAATAAATGAGTAGATTGTTTACCATCATCTAGATGTTTGTTTTAAAGTTTATTTTGTATTTTGTGGGTTTTTTTTAATATTAATCTGCCCATACAATTTTATTGGGGTTATCTTTTACTAGCCTTTAAAACAATATACTATTCTACTTTTGCTCTATAAGCCCACCATTGGGTCATTAAAAAAAAAAAAAAGGAAAGTACCCCCGTCACGCCAGGTGGCGTATAGGGAATATGGTGTTAGTGACCATAAATTTTACAGACCTTCAGCACATGATTTTTGGGGTAATGTGGTCGGTATTACGCCCGTGCCGCTTTACTTTCCCAGAAAAAAATCCGGTACCCATTTAAGGCTGGGTGAACCCGGAGACCGTCGGTTGGGATCGAACCCTACCCCTTGTCCTTTGTAGTCCAGTTCACTAACCATTGAGCTATCGCGGCTCCCCACCATTGGGTCATGGCCCACCAATAACAGCTCTTGAATCCTTTCTGTTCTCTGTTGTTGTTGTTTTTTTTTTACAACATTCACAACGATCTTTATGGTCTTGTACTAAATGTTTGCCGTCTTGTATTTCTACATCACAGTTTCTGCTTTTCCCCATGAGCTCCAAATGTGAACTTTAGTAATGCTTTCAGTTTGCTTTCGAGGCGTGTGTCCTATCCATTTACACTTATATTATTTATAATTTATTGCACTAAGAATTATTTCCCTTTTCAACCGCTGCGTCAGTTTATATTCTAATTTGTTTATTCTTCTTGGATAGTGCTCATAAATGAAACTGTTATATCTTTACATGCACGTGTTTGCTAACGGGTTTAGCACACAAGGATTTCCAAAGGCAATTAGTTTTGAACCATGATTGAATTATGACCAGTTCTACTTGTCCCTTACAACATGCATATGTGCTGTGCTATGTGATTTACTTGGTATTTAAAAGAAGGACTATAATTTCCGCGGTCTTTAATTACCTCATTGAACCTACAAAACAAATAAAATTGCTTAATACTAAGACAAAATAAATATGTTGAAAGATGAATAAAAATAGAGCTAAACCAACAAAACAAACTGTTTTAATACATCCACAAAATCAAATTGCATGAACATAACAAGAAACTATAAAAATTGGGTGAAGTTTAAATTCCATCTAAGGATATATCCCGAAACAAAAAGAACAATTTCTGTTTGCGGGAAAACATTGGGCAGTTAAAGAGTAGAAAGGAAAACCAAGCTTGCATAAGTCATGTATATAAAGCTAAAAGGGGAACAACTCAGCGAGGCGTGTTTCATATTCTCAAGCAAGACTATCAACGAAACCAGCACGTTGTCTTATGCCAACGTGGCTTGAGCTGATTTAGAAAAGGATTATTTTACAAAGGCATCTTGTAATGAAGAGTAGCATTCAACAAAGGAATACAAGTTCGACCCCTGCGACGCTATAAAGACGTTTGTAATCGTGACAAGACGAATCTTGACATGAAAATTATTGACTGGGAAGAGCTTATTTTCACACACACACAAACTTACACACAAAAATAAGCCAACCAGACGGCAGGCACTAAAGCAAGTCGAACATTGAAAAAACAAACAAAATATATCTTGACATAAGATAGGTTGCTGATTCTATATTCTTTGTTCACGAAGGCGGAAAAAACCAAGCAGTTCGTGAAGAGACCCTCGAACAAGAACTAAGTTAATTGTCTCTCATGCCTGACATCAGCTGTCACTCGATACCCTCGACAGTACAAAGTACAGTCGTTCACCTTCTGGTTATCATGCACTGTGACTAGCGTAATTGTGTCACTATAGTGTAATACAATAATTATAATCCACATTTTTCACTATACTAGAAAACATGCATGCAATTTCTTCTTCTTCATTAGTATTGTTCTGTATTCAATTGACAAATACATGTCTTTATATGGCCAGCTCTCAGAAGGTCGTTAAGTATGTATAATATGTGCATTCCGTCGTGACCAAAGCCAATTAAGACACCTACGCCTTTGAACCAAGAAACACGATTTCAGCGTGGCATTTTGGGACACCGAATTTCCTTTATGTCCAGTACGTCCTATTGTCACTAAACTAACATTTTTGGACTTAAACAATGATGGCTGACGACTGTCGTGCAGTGTAATATCTGCAAATACTAAAATAAATGTTGTTTATGCTGGAACGTTTGGAAAGGTATATACTTGATATGAATATGATTAACTTCTTACTGCCAAAATATTCAACTAAAAATAAAATAAGCTTAAGTAATAGTAACAAGCTGGACCGAATATAAAGTAAAAATAAAACAAGCTTAAGTAACAGTATTCGTGCTGTTTCGTCCAATAAATGTTTGTTTGCAACACAAGTATTCAGCCCTACTGGGAGATACTTGTATTAATAGGAAAGTACAAATATACAATTTATTTCCGGTCTGTGATCGTTACCCTATGCTATAGTCATTGAGTACGCCTTCGTGTAAGACACTGCTACAATAGCCAATTTTTTAGTTGGCTGCGTGGCAGTGTGCCAAGCGTTCGGCTTCTCGTGGCAAGGCGGGGTGCCACTGAGTACGGGTTCGATCCCGCTTCGGACCATATATTGTTCTTCGTTTTTTTCTATTGTTGTTTGTCTGTCAATTTTTCCGAGTGCTAACACATACTCCTTTGTTCTATTATTCCTTAAGTAACAGTAACAAGCTAGACCGAAAATAAAGTAAAAATAAAACAAGCTTAAGTAACAGTAACAAGCTAGACCGAAAATAAAGTAAAAATAAAACAAGTTTAAGTAACAGTAACAAGCTAGACCGAAAATAAAATAAAATATAAAACAAGCTTAAGTAACAGTAACAAGCTAGACCGAAAATAAAATAAAATATAAAACAAGCTTAAGTAACAGTAACAAGCTAGACCGAAAATAAAATAAAATATAAAACAAGCTTAAGTAACAGTAACAAGCTAGACCGAAAATAAAATAAAATATAAAACAAGCTTAAGTAACAGTAACAAGCTAGACCGAAAATAAAATAAAATATAAAACAAGCGTAAGTAACAGTAACAAGCTAGACCGAAAATAAAATAAAATATAAAACAAGTTTAAGTAACAATAACAAACTAGACCGAACACAAATAAAAAAATAGAACATAAATGCTATAGTTAAAATAAGAAACCGATCAAGATAGAAAACCAGGAGAAAGTGAGAAGAAATATATTTCACGTACCTGAGAACATCATTTGGAGGTCCTCTCTTAACAAGATAAGAACGAAATTAGATCAAATGCGAGCTGTGTACTAAGCGATTGACACGGGTATTTGCTTGTGTTTTTCATCCGTGCGAAATCATTAAAAATTTATACATTTGTTCCCATATCGTGCGTAAGCTCAGCAGTTCTGCTGCGTTATTGGCATCAACACTTTCCCGATAATCAGGAAACAAGTTGTATGCACGTGCACTCAGTCTCAATCACGGAAAATGGAGTACAGTTTTCCAGTCCTTGTCATTTGTATTAAGTGTAGATATTTTTACCACAACAATATTTGCAAATAAATCCTAATGTTTCATATACTTCTTTCATGAACTGTTTTTATTTTTTTGGTTATAATTTTTCAGTAACTTTCGCAACCAGTTTTGTAGCAGTTCTTTCTATTCATTGAGAGATAATAAGCTCCTGATATATCCTAGGCTTCTCCGGTATATCTATATAATGAAAATATTTCAAGAAATTAGACAACAAAAATACAGAAATGATAGAAATAATTACTAGTGTTACAACAAAAGGCAGATTACAAAAATCAACCTCGCTAAACTCCAAGGACTGGAAAAAATAGAGATAAGAACACCATTATGAGAATTAATGCAGTTGGCAATAACCAAATAATAATAGGATATATAACTCTAATAGACGTACACAATCTTACATATATCTGGACAGTAATATAGACAAAGTGGGGGGGGGGGCCGCGGGGAAGGTGAACAGAGAATGATACCAAAATAAGGGTATCAAAAGCAAGAGGTGCATTCGTTGCACTGGGAAACATATGGAAATCCAAATAAATTAGGTTAAATAAAAAAAAAATACAAATTTTCAACTCCAAATTAAAGTCAGCCCTATTATAAGGCTGTGAAACATTGGAAACTACAAAAAATATGATCATGAAGATACAGACCTTCATTAATGAATGCTTGCGCAGAAAGGATGGAAGTGGGAGTACAAAATCACTAACATAGAATTATGGAATAGTACCAGTCAAATATCAGTGCATAAAGAGATACAACGAAAACGATGGCACTGGATAAGACACACACTGTGGAAGCCAACTGAGCGTATTACACAAAAGGGCCTTTTTTGGAAACCCGAAGTAAAATGACAAAGAGGAAGCAGAGATGAAGATGATTGGGAAGACATGGGATGATCTTAAAGGAAAAAAAAATTATCATGGGATAAATCGCTCAGCAGTCGATGAGGCATGGAGAGACATAGAGTGGCTGCCTTACTGACAAAAAAGTCAGAAAGGAAGCACAGAGAAGCAATAACTATCTCTCCCTATACACTCTGACTATGAGTAGTTGCGATGAAAGCTTCGGTCTTCCTCTATTATTATTTTACCTTTCATTGCACCAGAGAATCCTCATCATAACTTCACCCTCTCCACACAGACCTGTCCGTGTCACCAACTGCGTCATTTTCACTAGATTGAAGGATTATCAACTAGTTTAATCTCCCGTAGCATTACTCGCTACAAACTCGTCCAAAAGACACATTATATCAAAATGAAAGTTTATCTTATCTCGATTGTGTTGCTGTCTCCTTTGATTATGAAAGTATCAGGACAGTTCTCTTTGTGCAATCCACGATATCTCTATCTCTTTCTTTAATGTTCACGCCTCTGAGGTAGGATAAGTTCCAATGAAACTTCTTTCGTCGTCGATGTATATGACACAGGCTTTAGCTCGGGCCAAAACATTTGTCTAGATTGTAGCGATATCTTTCCAAACATGCATCTCATCATGACAATGGCGTGTCGCTATTGCAGCCCAGAACAACTCGCCCGCCATTGCTTCATTTTTTTTTAGATTCGTTCTAACCACTAACAGTCGTCCGTGTGGCTACCTTTGAGCAAATAATAATATATGAATATTATTATAGAGAGAAACTTCCGAGGCAATAATCAGCGGATCAATTCAGAGGGGTTGGGATTTTAATTTATGATTTCTCTCTGCGGCAACCACCCCTGGTCTCAGTAGCGAGGCCCGGCTTGAAACGTCAGTTGCTCATCGACGGAAAAAAAACATGAGTACCTCCGAAGTCGGAGTTATCTGCCTGTGCGGCGAGGGCCCCTGTGCATACGGCTGCAGGGAAAAATGGAATAACACGCAAAATTCAGTTCCTAGTCTCTAGGGACTTCATCAGAGTTGAAAGCTGGCGAACGCAACAACAATAGCAACAATTCAGAGGAAGAGGTATGTTTACAGCACTAGGAAAAAAATGACAAATAGTCAAAAACAGAAGAAAAAAAAACAAAGAGCAATATATAGCCCGAAGCAGGATCGAACCCGTACTCAGTGGCACAGCGCCTTGCCACGAAAAGTCAAACGCTAGGGAACACTGCCACTCAGAGAAAATAATAGAGTCACTGACACCTGTCACAGAGGTCGCAAGAGGCGACTAACGACGTTGTCATAAGTTAACAACCTGTCACCTGAAAGAAAACATTTCGCAAGTTACAATGACAGAGACAAGGAAATCAAATACTCTATTCTTGAAAAAGAAAGGGACTCATGAAACAAAAAGTATGAAGTCATGCAGTCAAGAATTAACGGGAACTGTCGGATCGATATCCCAAATGAGAGAAATTATGTAAACCCTTACAAACATTGGACTAGACTGGAAAGAAGCTGGGAAAATGTTCAGAAATAGAGATCAAAGGAGATACGTGTGCTTGGCCTATGCTCCAAAAAAGGGTTGGTTGATGGATTTATTGACCCACCAACAGTCTGTACTGAATAGTGTAAGATCGTCAATCCCATAATCAATCATAAACAAGAGTAACTGATTGTGTAATAGGATAAGTACTCTCTGCTGCGGTTGTGCAGGTGTCTTCAATTGTTATCAGACATTTTAACACCAGCGGTTCAGCATGATATTGCTAAGAATGTTCTTATTAAAATTCACTTTCAAATACTTCTGTCACATCGTTTACTGTTTTGTCATTACAGATGACTTTAGGAGCCAGCCTTTACCGATGAATTATTTATATGAAACAGCAAGAGAACTGCAGCTATCAGACAATATAGTTTAATTAGAGATTGTATCAGACACATTGAAATACCTGCATGAATAAAAAAATATAGCTGAAGTAGTTCGCGAAACTCATGACAAGAAAACCACTACAAGTTTGCAACCTGGTGTCATGGCATGGGGAAAACCCCAACAGTAATTTTGGTATAAAATGTCACTGATATGCTGCATGTCAAGAGCCAGCAACATCAGTCTGGAACAGCTGACTTATTAAATATAACTGGAACTTCAATCGGAGAGGGACGATAGAAATAATGTCCGTGTTCTAACTGAGCACGTTAAAAAACCGTTGGCAGTTATTCCACAACAAGAAGAGTTGATGGTGATAATACTGAACAAATAATAAAAAGTATTTTTCATACTGTCTTCATAATGAAAGTATTTTTCTTACTGTCTTCACAATAAAAGTATGTTTCTTACTGTCTTCATAATGAAAGTATTTTTCTTACTGTCCTCACAATAAAAGTATATTTCTTACTGTCTTCATAATGAAAGTATATTTCTTACTGTCTTCATAATGAAAGTATTTTTCTTACTGTCTTCATAATAAAAGTATATTTCTTACTGTCTTCATAATGAAAGTATATTTCTTACTGTCTTCATAATGAAAGTATGTTTCTTACTGTCTTCATAATGAAAGTATTTTTTTCTTACTGTCTTCACAATTAAAGTATATTTCTTACTGTCTTCACAATTAAAAAAAACACTAATAAGAATGTGCTAAAAGAGGTTACAGCAAAGAAAACGCTTCATTTTCAACATCAGAAAGAAACAAACCATCAATTTTGTGGCCATGTCATGAGAATGGTAAACTGGAGCATATAGTGTCAACCGAATAAAAAAATTAAGGGAAGAAAACACTGGGGTATGATTCAATACAGTGCAATGGAATAGTATGGTACGAGATCAAGAACAAAACTGATAAACAGCTGTAATGACTGACAGTTCTGGAGAGGCTTGATAACCTAGGTCAGCAGACATGGCACTTGATGATGATGATGATCGTGTCCCAAAACAAAAAAAAGTTATTTTTTTCTTAAATGACACATGATGATAACCACAATTACCACGGAGTTCGTACACTGTGTTCAGACCTTCTTGCGGATTATCATGGCACACTTGTGGACAATGTCCGAATGAAGGATGTAATATAAAGACAAAGAACATTTGGGATAGACAAGACATAATGATAGCTACATTGACACAAATGTTGATAAATGAGAATTCCTTTTACAAAACTATCTCCTTTTTTTTGGCATGAAAATTGCTAGTAAACCCCCACAAAGCAAAGGGCGAAAAGGGTGACGGCACACACATTATAGAAGACCAGAGCCGGATAGTAATTGCAGACTTAGTAAAACGAGTTGAGGGAATACGCAGTAATCAGATCCATAACAATGAACGTACAACGCATAATTAGCCAGAAAGACAAGGACTCCATTATAAAGTATGATGTTACTGTAGCGAGATATGTTTTCATATACATGGCTCTCGGATATATATATATATATATATATATATATATATATATATATATATATATATATAGATCCTCCTTATTCCCTTGGGAGGCTGTATAAATACTCAATCCACTTGAGAAGTGTAATTATTGGCTTGATGGTCTACAAATATAAAAAAAAAAAAAAAACGAAATACGAGTGTAATAAATGCCCCGAGGCTTTACAAATACATAGTAATCAAGATAGTGTAACGGGCAACTTTTATTTGGTTGAGCATTGTGACTTAATTATTATACTCTTGTTGTTGTTATTTTTGTTAATGAAGTTCTGATGCTTTACGATCAATTATCATCATGACTTAATTATTATACTCTTGTTGTTATTTTTGTGAATGAAGTTCTGATGCTTTACGATCAATTATCATCATGACTTAATTATTATACTCTTGTTGTTATTTTTCTTAATGAAGTTCTGATGCTTTACGATCAATTATTAACACCAAGAGAAGAGTAATGACCGCTCTTGTTTTCTTATTGTCCATTCTTTCCAACAAAAGATATGAACTTAATGTCTAATGAAATAAATAATGCCACCATAGTCTTGGCGATAGCTCAATGGTTAATGAACCAGACTACAAAGGGCAAGATGTCGGGTTCGATCCTGATCGAAGGCTTCCATGTTCACCCAGCCTTAAATGTGTACCTGATCAAACAGTTGACCTCAGAATTTTGCTGATATTTATAGAATTTTTTCTCGACATAAGTACGACTTTTGTCCCAACTAGGACATATTTTTCTGGTCTCCACTGTCTGAAATATAATAAGATTCGAGCACTAAAACGACGCTTCTTTACTCGTTTCTCCTCTTCACTCTTCACTATCAGACCAAATTAAATAATAACTTAGTTTATAAGTTACAAAAGAAAGCGCAGGCTAGGTTTCATCTTTCTCTATTATCAAACGTTATATTAAATAGCCTTTTTGCTGATGGCTTGCGCCAGGATCAGTGAACCAGAACCATCCAGACCATGCTCCACCTCTCCGCGGTGCCTCCAGTAACATACTAACCTGTCTAGTCTGACCAAGCGAGTAGGGATCGAAGAGGGAAGACAACCTGGTATTCAAAAATGTCGTGATGTCGGATGTGTTGGGCCGAAAGGCGCAAATATCACAGTTATACTCCAAACCACAACACAACGCAGACACGCCCATTTAACGTCCTTTTAAGGGCGGATGATGAAGAGGAATATTCTAGTCTACCAGAATACTCTAGAATACATTTTAGTCATCGGGCGAACACAAGCAAGCAACCAAGCAAATGGCGTTGCTGATCAATTTCTCTTCACAACAGTCCATCTTCTACAGCTTTTGGATACTTGAGCTTTCCGCGAGTATCAGCCAACACAGTTTCAATATGTTGGGCTTCAACAACAGGACAGGCACTCGAAACATTCTTTGCACGTCAGGGAATAAAGATAGCGGTATGGGGAGTTGTCTATGCTGACTTGGAGCGATGTTAAGGAAATAAATTGGTTTGAACGTGGAATGACGTATGTCAGCAGAAACTGCTGGACAGCATCCGCAAATCTTGATGACTAGGCTGACCTTTATGAACTTGGGTAGCGGTGGCCCTGACATTGATATGACATTCTAATCACATTTTGACAGATACTTGACTGCGTATATGAGACGAAGAAGAGCTGGGTTTTTTACTTGATTTTGTTTTAAATATTTCGCTTTTAGACATCATCTTTATTGACGACTCATTGAAAGCTGTTGTATTGAAGATTAGGGGATACCAGTGTTACTGATTTTTTTTTTCCTTCGCCAGGTTTTACCTCACACGAAGTCCCTAGAAACTAGGAACTGAATTGTGCATGTTAATCCGTTTTTCTTGGCAGCCGTGTGCACAGGGGTCCTTCGCTGCAAAGGCAGATAACTCAGTCTTCGAAGGTACTCATATTTTTTTCCGTCCATGAGTAATTGACGTTTCAAGCCGGGCGTCGCTGCTGAGACCAGGGGTAGTTGCGGCAGAGAAATCATTTTAAAAAATCCCAACTCGGATAAAAATCAACATCGGAATTTGAACCCACACCCTCTCTGTCTCGAGGATGGCGTCTTGCCTCGAGATCAACCACTCCCTCGTGCTACTGATCTGACAGAAAAGACAGACAAAAGGGTGGAATATTGACACTTGTGAAGAACAACATAATATAAGTCAGCTTGAAGTGTATATGGGTGGGGCTGAAAATCAAATACTGCACATCAGGACAGAAAATACGGACTTTCATGTACTCAACTACTACCTTCCGAATAAATGGCAAGACGACAGTGGACCTACACTGTTAAACCAGACATCAGATCCATCAACATTCTATTCCAGATCATGGCATACACCACGTCTACGCCAGACTTTGGTTTCCATGTACTATACCTGGATTGGAAAATTAAACATATCGTTGGGAAACAATCTGGAGGCAGCGACCACCGACCAGTCTTTTTAGTGGTGCAAAATGAGGCAGTCAGGGAGAGCAGCACTCTCTCTAGATGGAATTACAAAAAGGCAGACTGGAAAATGTATCAACAATACACCAGTGTACTAACTAAAGATCTAAATACAGACAGAGACATCAACAAAATAGTTGATGAATTCAGTAGACTAACACTACAAACTGCAATGAAACAATACTTAGAGGGGCACGAAAACACTACAAGACGTACTGGAGTAGTGAGCTAGAGCAACTGCACAATGACATGAAATACCTCGAAAGCAGGCAGAAACTAACCCTTGCCAGGAACACCACAATAACTATTAGCATGCTAAAACCAAATTTCAAAAGATTAAACTACAAGCCAAACTGAGAAGCTGGAAAGAGCAAACAGTCCTCGAATCTCTCTCTCTCTCTCTCTCTCTCTCTCTCTCTCTCTCTCTCTCTCTCTCTCTCTCTGCGATCAGGATTCAATCAGAGTAGGATTCCAGACTCCCACATGAAGTCAGCTGTCAGGTTAAGTGTGTTGATCGCCCCCACAGACAGAACATCACATTTAGAGTCTGCCAGATCCACTCTGACTGAACACCCGTTAATACGTTGCACAGTGTTCTGCGCCAGTGGCCCAGTGCATCCGATTTCGGCCAGCATTTTATTCAGGTTCGCTTTCCTTAGCCTTTGATTGTCCCCGATCTTCCTGCAAGGCAGCAGATTGTCTTTTCTGTAGGGGGATTCTGCCCTTAGATGGTCTGCCCTCCCAGGTTTACGAGCACCATCTGTCCGAGTCACTAGAGGTGACTAACACAGACATGCACACACAAAGATATGAGATGTGAATATCACAGACACGGACACACAAAGATGTGACGAACACAGACTTGTACACTGCGATACGGGACATGACTAACACCGACACACATCAAGATATATGACACATGAATAACATAGACATGCACATAAAGATATGAGATATGACTGACATAGACATGCACACACAAAAATATGACACATACCTAGCATAGACATACACACAAAGATATAAGACATAACTAACATAGGCGTGCACACACAAACATATGAGATGTGACTTACATAGCCATGCACACACAAGGATATGAGATGTGTCAAACACAGACATGCACACACAAAGACATGAGATATCCCTAACCCAGACATGCGCACACAAAGATATGACACATGACAAACACAGATACATACTAAGTTATGAGATATTACTAAACTCAGACGCATATAAAGATATGAGACATGATTAGCACGGACACACCAAGATATGAGATATGACTAACATGACACACACCTAGATATCAGCCATGGCTAGCACACACACACACAAGCTACGATTTGAGCCATGGCTAGCACAGAAATACATCAAGAGATGAGCCATGACTAGCACAGAAACACAATAAGATATGAGTCATGGCTTCACGGTGAAACACCAAGGAATGAACCAAGTCTAGCACAAACACATTGAGGTATTCATATGCTTGGGTTAGTCTGCAGACTCTTCTTAACGTGGGAATCATCGACATACGAGATGCAGGCCCCGAATAACTGTTCACAGGTTTCGTTTAAACAGTTGTCTGGAGATTTTAGAGCAGTCTGACCCAAATCTTGAATGAGACACAAGAATAGTGTGGAAGCTTGTAAAACAGCTTAAAGATGAGGGTACAGAAAGGAAAGTCAAAATTACACTGAAGAAGGATGGAAACATCCTAACAGGTAAACAGGCAGCAAATCACATTGCAGACTCCTATGCAAAAAAATAATAATATTGACATTAGCCTTGAGAAACAACAAGAGACCGGATAAAAGCAACAAAATGCAAGACAAGAAGGGACTATATATGAAGTCATGGAAATACCCATTACACAAAGAGAGCTAGAGCTGACAATATACAAGTAAAAATGAAAAAAAGTCACCAGGCAGTGATGGAGTGTCCAATGAAATGATTAAGAACTTGGGAACTGTAACTAAAGCTGTACTGCAGATCTACAATATCTGTATGATCACAGATAGAGTGCCACAGGCATTGAAAGAAACAATTATGATACCATTACTAAAGCTAGGAAAAGATGGCTCTACGACATCCAGTTATAGACCAACCAGCCTTACAAGCTGTTTGTGTAAAACAATGGAACGTGTAATCAAACTCAGACTGCAGTAGTACTTGTAAACTGAAAACCTCCATGTCCCACAACAAGCAGGCTTTAGACAAAGTTACTCTACTGAAGATCAGGCAACCTATCTTTCCCAGGAAAATGAGGATGCGTTCCAGGAAAAGAAACTGGCACTAGCATCATGGATACATCAAAAGAAAGTATTTGATAAGATACGGAAGGAAGGGCTCTTGGAGAAACTGAGAAATTGCGGAGTAAATGGCACGATGTACACATGGGTGAAAGCATACCTGCATAACAGGAGAGCCAGAGTGCAACTGGATGGTCTTAAGAGTAAGAAGGTCTTACTGCGCCAGGGCGCCCCACAGGGAGGGGTACAATCTCCAATACTTAGTCTACATCAATGACCTAATTACCGAACTACCACATGGCATCAAAGTGGCAATGTATGCGGATGACTTGGTAATGTGGTGCACAGAGGTTTATACAACAGTGGCCTCCAAATTGTTGCAAAGAGCTATGAATGCACTGAACTCCTGGACAAATAGATATTGTTTCTGAGTTATTTGCGGGTCATCATCATTGCACTCCGAACACCTTCATATGTGCTCAGATCCCCTCCTCAGCAAGTCTCGCAGTTGTTTCCTGGTAGTATCTACTATAGAATCTACTATATTCCTATACTCTTTCCCCGGCTGCCCGTGGTATTCTCAACGCTCCTGTTATGTGCTCACTTAGCACAAGAAGTTCGTTTTGGGGCAGGAGCGTTAAGAATACCAGGGACAGCTGGGGAAGAGAAACGACAGCGTTCCGAAAGAGGCCAAAACAAACGTCCAAAATGAACATCTTTCACCAACATTGGCAAGAAACAATCATAAAAATGTTGCATTATATTGAAAATTGAATCCTAACATCAAAGCGAATTAACGAGTTGCTACACGCTAGACGTAATGAGAATAGTGTGCTAGTAAGCAGAAAATCCACACACTTCATCATTAGAGATTACAAGGATAATAAACAAATATTAAATACTTTGTTGGTGAAATAGAGAAACAACTTTGAACATGTATTATACCGCACTTGGGGGACTGGTTGGTCTCGAGGCAAGACGCCAGCTTCGAGACAGACAAGTTATGGGTTCAGATCCCGGCTGCAGCAGTTGGAATTTTTATTTATGATTTCTCTCTGCCGCAACCACCCCTGGCCTCAGCAGCGAGACCCGTCTTGAAACGTCAATTACTCATGGGCGGAAAAAAATATGAGTACCTCCGAAGACGGAGTTTATCTGCCTGTGCGGCGAGGGACCCCTGTGCACACGGCTGCCAGGGAAAAACAGATTAACACGCAAAATTCAGTTCCTAGTCTCTAGGCACATCGTCAGAGGTAAGAAGCTCGAACGCAAAAAAAGAAAAAAATCGCTCTTAAAACAAAAAAAAATGGTATATTTGTTGATATCGTAAACAGACAGTAAGAACATACAAACACTCATGATTTGCTGTTGTTCTTTACATCATTACGGTAGATAGTGTAGTGTAGTGTAGTGTAGTGTAGTGTAGTGTAGTGTAGTGTAGTGTAGTGTAGTGTAGTGTAGTGTAGTGTCGTGTCGTGTAGTGTAGTATAGAGCACTGTTGCACAGTATAGCATAGTATAGTGTTGTGTTTTTTAGTGGTGTGTAGGGTAACGTGGCGTAGCGTAGTGTAACGTAGCGTAGTGTAGTGTAACGTAGCATAGAGTAGCGTAGTATAATGTAGTGTAGTGTAGTTTAGTATAATTTAGTGTTCTGTAATAATGTAAAGCAAAGAAAGTTGAGGATGTGTGTTTAAATTAACCAGCCAGTAACACACAATGTTAGACATGCCTGTGTGTGTGTATGTATGTTATGTCACCTGAGCTGTGCAGTTTTCATTGAGTTGACGGATCCATTTTATGTCTTTAAAAAACATCTGTATATGGACTTGATGTTAACTTGAGATATGCGAATGACGCAATATTAATAGCAAATAGTGAGGAACAGCTGCAGAAATTGGAAGAAGAAGAAACAAAGTAAAGTAAGAGTCACGGACGTAGTGCTAAACTACAAATTGACTGAAAAGATGGTTATCTCATAAACAAGGAACCACAGTGACTGAGCTGTTAGTGTTCTCGCATCTTGATCAGAAAGGTCCATGTTCAAATCCCAGAAACAGCGAAATAATATTTTTTTTTTGACCGACAAAGCTCAAAGTTCTCCCTGCCTCTATAATTTAATACCAGATATTTTCTGGGAAGTAAGGGCGGTTTGGAGTTATACCGACCACGTCACTAAAAAATGTGCCGCTGCTCATCGATAAATATGCTCACTAACAATATATTCCTCATACACTTAGCATAGCGTGGAGAAAATCTTTACATTTTTCACTTTACATTAAGAAGGATTAACATAAATGAAAGATAAATGGAATAATAGAGAAACAGGTTTACCTCTTCAGGTATCGTTGCATGATAATAAATTTAGGTGGCAGATAAAGTCAAGGGAATTAAACCTACCACCCTGCTTTCAAAGAGCCGCGATAGCTCAGCGGTTAGTGAACTGGACTACAAAGGACAAAGGGTAGGGTTCGATCCCAACTGACGGCTTCCGGGTTCAAATTTTCGGGAAAAGTGAAGTGGCACGGGAGTAATACCGACCACATTACCCTAAAAATCATGTGCCGAAGGTGTGTAAAATGTATGGTCACTAACACCATATTCCCTATACACCACTTGGCGTGACGGGTCACTAACACCATATTCCCTATACACCACTTGGCGTGACGGGTCACTAACACCATATTCCCTATACACCACTTGGCGTGACGGGTCACTAACACCATATTCCCTATACACCACTTGGCGTGACGGGTCACTAACACCATATTCCCTATACACCACTTGGCGTGACGGGTCACTAACACCATATTCCCTATACACCACTTGGCGTGACGGGTCACTAACACCATATTCCCTATACACCACTTGGCGTGACGGGGGTACTTTACTTTTTTTTTACTACCTGCTTTTAAAACAATTGGTCCAACTCACTATCTGCTCTTCATAAAAAGATACAACGAAGTAGAATAAGAGAGGTTTATAAAAATCTAAACAATATTTAAATAGATGGTTGAAGCAGAACAAAGTAATATGTTTTAATTATTTTATTTTATATTATTTTAAGTATTTATATTATAGTTTAGTCAAATAATAACATGGAAAATAACAATAATAAAAACAGAAAGCAGGAAAAAAGCTTATATTAATATTTAAAACAATAACAATAATAAAAACAGAAAGCACAAAAAAGCTTATGTTAATATTTAAAACAATAACAATAATAAAAACAGAAAGCATAAAAAAGTTTATGTTAATATTTAAAACAATAACAATAATAAAAACAGAAAGCATAAAAAAGCTTATGTTAATATTTAAAACAATAACAATAATAAAAACAGAAAGCATAAAAAAGCTTATGTTAATATTTAAAACAATAACAATAATAAAAACAGAAAGCATAAAAAAGCTTATGTTAATATTTAAAACAATAACAATAATAAAAACAGAAAGCATAAAAAAGCTTATGTTAATATTTAAAACAATAACAATAATAAAAACAGAAAGCATAAAAAAGCTTATGTTAATATTTAAAACAATAACAATAATAGAAACAGAAAGCAGAAAAAAAGCTTATGTTAATATTTTAAACAATAATAAAAACAGAAAGCATAAAAAAGCTTATGTTAATATTTAAAACAATAACAATAATAAAAACAGAAAGCATAAAAAAGCTTATGTTAATATTTAAAACAATAACAATAATAAAAACAGAAAGCATAAAAAAGCTTATGTTAATATTTAAAACAATAACAATAATAAAAACAGAAAGCATAAAAAAAGCTTATGTTAATATTTAAAACAATAACAATAATAAAAACAGAAAGCATAAAAAGCTTATGTTAATATTTAAAACAATAACAATAATAGAAACAGAAAGCAGAAAAAAGCTTATGTTAATATTTTAAACAATAATAAAAACAGAAAGCATAAAAAAGCTTATGTTAATATTTAAAACAATACCAATAATTAAAGCAGATTAAAATATACGCATTTTAAAAAATGATAAATAAAACAGAACAAGGTAAAAAGAAAATGGTTTAGTAAATATTAAATAAAATATGAACGAAGTAAAACATGTAAAAAGCTTACATTAAATGACATGCCATGGAGAACATATGGTATAATACCAGTAAGGCAGTCAAATCAAAATTATTTAGAGCATATATTTTTACAGGGTGCTGCGATAACTCAGTGGTTAGTGAACTGGACTACACAGGACAAGGGGTAGGGTTCGATCCAAACCGACGGCCTCCGGGTTCACCCAACTTTAAATGGGTACCGTATTTTTTTCTGGGAAAGTAAAGCAGCACGGGCGTAATACCGACCACGTTACCCCAAAAAATCATGTACTGAAGGTCTGTAAAATATAGGGTCACTAACACCATATTTCCCTGTGCGCCACTTGGCGTGACGGGGGTACTTTACTTACTTATATATTTTTCTGATAGCAACATTTGAGTGTGAATCATGGACAATCACGCAAACTGCATGGAAGAAAATCGATTCGTTCAAAAGAAAATGCAACAGAAAAATGCTTAATATACATTGGCTAACGAAAAATAGCAATAAAGATAATATTAAAGATTTAGGCATAACAAATAAAACTGGTTTATAAATACAATTCTACAGTGGAAATTAAAATACTATGGCCACACTAAATGATTCAGCAGGCTTGTAAGAACAGTAATAAAAGGCGAACAGTAATGGAAGGCGTGGTTCAAGGACGAAGAGAACGAGGCACACTAAGAAGAAGGTAGTTTCAAAATATCGAAGTGACCTTGAATATGACAGCAGATGAAGCAGGTGACCTGGCTAGAGACAGATATTTCACACGGGTTTTGATGAGCGCAACGCTTTGCAAAGGACATAAAAAAAGTAAAGCGCCCTGTCACACCAAGTGGCCTATAGGGAATATGGTGTTATTGACCATAAATTTTACAGATCTTCGGCACATGATTTTTGGGGTAATGTGGTAGGTATTACGCCCTTGCCGCTTTACTTTCACAGAAAAAAATCCGGTACCCATTAAAGACTGGGTGAACCCGGAAGCCGTCGGTTGGTATAGAACTTTAACTCTTGTCCTTTGTAGTCCAGTTCACTAACCACTGAGCTATCGCGGCCCTCTTGCAAAGGACATGCGACCAGATTATGATGACATTAACATTTATAACTTAACAAATGTCAAAATTCACAAAACAATTCATATTAAAATTTCTGAAAAAGAAAATGGACAAATATGGTTTGAAAAATAAACAAGGCAGCATAAAACATAATACACGTATACCACGTTTACATATAAAATAGTTTAAATACGAAAATTGATCTTTCTGTTTGTTCTTTTATATTATCTTCAAAATACTCAATCTACCTCGTGAAATACACAACACTGGCCGTTCGCACTTTGCTAAGAATTTAATAATCTTATCATATTTTATATTTCTCATTTATCAATCTCGATGTTCTATTTCTTTAAAGCTGGAATAAAAATAACAGTAACACATTTTGAGCTGAATCGCAGTTTACAAAAATGATGCAATATTTGCACTTCTCGAACCGATATATTCGATTTCGTCACGATTTCTCCAAAACAGCTAATTAATCACTCATTCATCCATTTATCCAAATATCCATCTATTAATCACTTCATCCCCATATCTCTCCAATTACACATCCACCCATTCACTCGGCTATTCACTCACCCATTTACCAATCAGTCCAACCATCTATCCACTTATTCATCCACTCATCAATCCATCTACCCACCAATCCAACCATCTATTCATCTATAAACTAACTTGAAAACACCAATCCACCCACCTACTCATTACTCGCCCCTCCTACCACGAATCTATGTATCAACTCACCCAAATCAACTCATCCAACAAATTAGCCGTTATTTCACTAAAAGGAGCCAAGGCGCCTGACAGCAACGGAATTTGAAACTGTCAGCGACTCTTAGCTGATGGCGTGTGCCAGGATCGGTGAACTAAAACCGTACAGACACTACCTCACCTCTTTGCGGTGCCTCCTGTAACAGACTTACTAGTCAAGTCTGGCCAAGTGAGTATGGGTCAAAAGGGAAGGCAGCCAGATGATCAAAAATGCCGTGCTGAAGTCGGATGTGTTGGGCTGAAAGGCGCAAATAAACCACAACACAACGCATCAAAGCCCACGTTATATCCTTTTAAGGACCTATGGCGAAGCGGGATCTCTATTCCTTTAGTAGTCATCGGAGAACACGAGAAATAAGGAAAGAATGATTCACTCGCTCATGAGTCAAATATGATATCACCCGTTCATTCACAGCTCATATTCGACTATCACCAATCTATTCACTCGCTCACACATCTACGTACCTATCCAACTATCAATTCACTCAATTCAACCCATCCATATACTTATCCGTTCGTTCATTCACTCACAAATCATATACGAGTATAACACATACATTCACTCACTCGCTCCTTCACTCACTCATTCACTCATCCACCTACCCAAACGATTAACGTATCCATCTACCAATTCACTTAAATCCACTCACCAACTTACACCCTAACATCCACATGTCTGACCACTCACGCATCTATCCACGCATCTACCCACTCATGAGGCTGCTTGGCATCGCAATGTCATTCGTCAAATATTCACACCATCATTGCCATTCCTACATCACATTTCCCTGCATTTCACCCAGTCCGGAACACCACCTTCTCACACACATCATCCATTGTGAAACACCATTTTCTCAGAAACATGACGCATTGTGAAACACCGCCTTCTCATACACATCACCCAATGTGAAACACCACTTTTTCATTCACATCACCCGTTGTGAGACACCACATTCTCATACACATCACCCATTGTGAAACACCACCTTCTCACACACATCACCTATTGTTAAACACCACCTTCTCACACACATCACCCATGTGAAACACCACCTTCTCAAACACATTACCCATTGTGAAACACCACCTTCTCACACACATCACCCATTATGAAACATCACTTTTTCGCTCACATCACCCATTGTGAAACACCACCTTTTCACTCACATCATACATTATGAAACAATAGCTCTTCAATAGCATCGCCCATTGTGAAACACGATTCCCCCACATATAAACATCTGTGATACAAAATATTTCCCTCTCTTATCACCCGTTGTAATACAACCTTGGTGATGAAATGTTATCCTAACATTGTGGGCATCTCTAACTTAGATTGTATTACAATTGAAAAAGTAGGCTAGAAAAAAAAAAAAAAAACGAAACACAAAACGAAATGGTTTGACCATATATCTCGATCGTCTGGCCAGGCAAAGATGATTCTGAAAGGAGCTATGAAAGTATCGAGAAGGAGAGGTTGGTACAAAAAGAGATTAGAAGATGCTGTCACAGAATGTACAGCTCTTCACTTTGCAAGAATAACTGAAGATCTGAGAGAAACGGAGAAGGCTGGTAAAGTTCGTCAGTGTGACCAAACGATGAGATGAAGAAGATCACCTGTTAATAAACAATACATTTCCACCAGACATCACCAACCGTGAAACGACACATTCTCCCATATATTACGTTAAAGATAAAGGTAAAGTACGAGACTTGAATCGGCGTATTAGCACGGGAGTTTACACCCATATGTGCTCAACCGCCTATCCAGAAATGTTCGGAGATTTCTGGATAGTTTCGCCTCAAACATCGAAACTCACGATGCGATGCGACATTCCTCACCTTTCCCAGAGTACTAAACCCTGGTACCCATTTCTGCCAGCGGCTGGGTCGACCGCGGGAGTATTTTTATTTTTCAACCACTAGTAGAATTCACACTGCTTCCAGCAGGAATCGAAAACGGGTTGTCCGAACGTCAGCAGCCAGTCAAGCGGTTTTCCCAACTAGGCTACCGAGCCTCTAATACTACGTTATCTGCAGGAAGCTGATATTCAGAATTGGTTAGTACACTCATTGGCTGACCGGGTGGTCCGAGTTCATCTTCCAATTTTATTAATTTTCTTTTTTGGTCCAAACGGCACATCACTCAGCCGCTGAATATTACCACTAGAAAAAAAAAATTATCTCTGTGATAGTCTAACAATGATATTGCTGATAATTAGTTTTGCCGCTGATCATAATTAAATATAAACATTAATACTATATTTCTCATACGCCACACAGAGTGATAAGTACCCTAAACATTCATTACCTTGTCAGTAAAATAATATTTTCTTCAATATCATGTCTAAGTAATCGTGTTTTTCTACTAATCAAATATCAATGACAAAGCACTTTCTATAAATTACTTTTATCTATAACAGGAACAAATTATTATTTTATCAACTAACTTTATATAGAATCACACATTTTCCCACAATTACTGAAACTAAAACGACATAATTTCCCACAAATTACGCTATAATAAGGCGCTGTTCCTCTAATTATATTATCTAAAACAACACATTTTCCCCCAAACTACTTTATGACAACACTTTTATCACCAAA
This sequence comes from Megaustenia siamemsis, assembly GCA_032433765.1. NCBI lineage: Eukaryota > Metazoa > Mollusca > Gastropoda > Stylommatophora > Ariophantidae > Megaustenia > Megaustenia siamemsis. The sequence goes on from JAVIAB010000124.1 coordinate 57,051,238, forward strand.
TACTTTACCTTCAACAACCCATTTTCCCACAATTACTGTCTACAGGCAAAAGAACACACTTTCCCACTACAAATAGAACAACATATTTTCCTCCACAATCACTTTACCTAGACAACACATTTTCGTGTAAATACTTTACCTAGAACAACCCATTTTTCTATAATTACTTGCCTAAAACAACACAATTCCTCACAATTACTTCATTTAGATCACATTTCCTAATAATTCTTTATTTTTAAGATCACATTTCCTCTGCATTACTAGAACAACACTGCTGAAGGTCTGTAAAATGTATGGTCACTAACACCATATTCCCTATACGTCACTTGGCGTGACGGAGCTCTTTACTTTACTTTTACTAGAACAACACACTTCCTCCATTAACAACTTTATTTTTTTTTAAAAACTACTGTTACGGCATTTATCCCACTTCTGGATTCTGCGGGGTGGGGGGTAGCCAAAGCAAAGAGATATAATGGTTCCATGTCCAGTGCAGTCGTCATGAGTTGTTTGCGTCAGAGTCTGCACATTAAGTCCAAACGAAAAATAAAAATACGACAAATTATGCACGCGACCACAAACTTTCCGATCACAAAAACAAAACATTCTCCCACAAAACACCGCATCTGTAATATCACATTTTGCCCATGTCACATTGTCTAAAATGATAGTAGCCACATTTTGTTAACGGGAAAAAAAAATATGTCCCCGTCTGTCACTGCATGTACTGATTCCTATAATGTTTACCACTCAACAAACACCCAATTCCTGTCTCTATTTTCCTCAAATCACTGTTCTCTAGACATTACTACTTTCTACATTTCAACATATCTAGCAATCACAATGAATTTTTAAACATTGAGGGGGCATCATTACTCTTCATAACTAAAAATTATTACTCTTCCTATTTGAAAACTATTACTCTTCCTAATTGAAAACTATTACTCTTTCTAATTGAAAACTATTTCTCTTCTTATTTGAAAACTATTACTCTTCCTAATTGAAAACTATTACTCTTTCTAATTCAAAACTATTACTCTTTCTAATTCAAAACTATTACTCTTTCTAATTGAAAACTATTACTCTTTCTAATTGACAACAGTCTACCAGTCAGTGACCAAGGTACCAATTTATCATTAAGCAGCGTTGACTGGTGGACGTTTTGGTAGGAATGAACACACGTTAACTATTCTGCTCAGCCAACGCTTTAACCACTACGCTACTCTCAAACAAAACCATTATCATCATGTGTCGACTCTGCACCAAAGGTTGGCCACCATGGACCACCATTTCACTCTGTGTCTTGTTACGATGGTACACGCTGTCAAACAGATTCTCTGTCCACTTCTCGATGTTGTCATACACATCAGTTTTTGTCTGCCTCTACCACTTGTATTTTGTGTTCTCACACATTCTCCTTCATAATGATCTTATATTAACATAGAATGTTTGATCTCCAAACGTTCACGAATTCTGCATCCCATTACACTTAACCAGGGGCGAAATTAGTACTCCAAGTGGAGACAAATAATAATAAATTAATATTATTATAGAGGGAAGCTTCCGAGACAATAATCAGCGAATCAATTCACAGGAAGAGGTATGTTTACAGCGCTCGGAAAAAATGACAAATAATCAACAACAACAAAAAAAAACAAACAAAGAACAATATATGGACCAAAGCAGGATCGAATCCGTACTCCATGGCACAGCGCCTTGCCACGAAAAGCCAAACGCTAGGGAATACTGCCACTCAGTTAACTAAAGACCCCAAGTGGGTCTTTTCAATGTTATAACTAAAGTAAAGAGCCTCCTCACGCCAAGTAGCGTATATGGAATATGGTGTTAGTGATCATAATTTTTACAGACCTTTGGCACATGATTTCTGGGGTAATGTGGTCCGTATTATGTCCGTGCCGCTTTACTTCTCAACCAAAAAAAAAACCGGTATCCATTTTTGGCTGGTGAACACGGACCCCGTCGATCGGGATCGAACCCGACCCCTTGTTCTATTATAGTCCAGGTCACTAACCACTGAGCTATCGTGGCTCACTTTCTATGGTATACTTCCTCCATTTGGTTTAATATTAATGGACATTATTTGGACAAAAGGAATAGAGTTTATACCCCCATCTCTCCCAACATTCCTTCTTTAATTTCCTTCATATGTACACGACGTTTAGCAAGTCACAAATTTATACGTAGTCTAATTATTATATTAGAACTTTGAGGGAGAGGTAATGTTGTGAATTTTATTACTTTTTATTCTCAATATTATTGAATATTATTTAACCAAATTGAAACGATGGGAGTCGTGATAGCTCAATGGTTACTGAACTGGACAACATGCTTCCGGGTTCACCCAGCCTAAAATGGGTACTGGATTTTTTTCTGAGAAAGTAAAGCGGCACGGGGGTAATACAACATTTCCCCAAATAATAATGTGCCGAAGGTATATAACAATTATGGTCACTAACACCATATTCCCTATACGCCACTTGGCGTGACAGTGCTTTTTACTTTATACTAAGCGGAAACGAACGACTATCGACAGAAAATTGTGAGAAGACAAAATCACCTACAACAACCGGTATGGTAGATGATGATGATGATTAAACTATACAAGTATCGAACGAATTTTAAACTAATGGCAGGAGTGTGTGTCCGAGTGGTCGTTTGCAATTCCAGTAGGGTCAGGGGATTATTTTGTTTCTCTGCGGAGTGAAATAAACCCATAAACCATTATAATACGCGATGATTGCCAGATATATGCATTTTTTTTATTTCCTGCCTTTTAATTCGACCCAGTCGGAATTGGGATATGCGTTAGAAGATTAATGTAAAGTCATGTAATATTCATTTATGTACACTCTGACACGTAAAACATTACTTCAGAAATATTTTAAAATTAAATTCTGATGAAATCATCACAATGAGCCATTTCTCGAAATTTCTTTAAATAAATTGCCACGTAAAAAATGTGGTTTGAACTTGTACAAAAAGAGTTAAAGCGCCTCTACATTGAGCAGGGAATTGCGCTATACTTCGCATCTTGTATTTGGTTAAGTTGCTAGTTTCTGTTTCTATTGAAACAGCGTTTCTTAATTGAGATTGATCAGAATATTCTCCATGAACATAGCTATTATCAATGTATGAGATGTCAAGAGCCCGCGACCCAGACAAATATAATAAACCTTCTAATGTTATCAGCTGTTGATGATATTCATTGCTCATTATGAAATCTACATGCGGAAAGGACGCATGAGTTATTTATTGATTTTTAATTGGCGTTTTAATAGCATTTTAGTGGCATTCTATGGGAGACGGGTTGCGCTAAAAAATTAATCAAATATTTTCATATCTTTAATACATCGTAAAAAATATGCAGACATCGTAACAGGATAATAGCGCTGCAGATACAATATCAAAAACTGTCAGACAATGGATCCCAAGAGGGAATACAAAAGAGAAAAAGACCAAGGTACAGCCTGATGAAGTAAAGTATGGGCCAGACTTATGGTATTCAACAAATAAAAGCAATTGACCATCTAATGTAGTTGTTATTATTCTTTTTTTTTAAAACTCCACACACAATTATCTAGTTGTATGTCTAGTTGTATGTCTTTTGCAGGACGATCCTGTCAATACGGCTCAAGTGATAAAATCTCAGTGTCTGGCCAGGTCTCAAACTTTCTCTGTTGTTAGGTCAAAAAAGAGAATCACCTTCTTACAATCACCACCTTCTTCTTGGTCTATCATTGTCCCTTTTTTTCTGAAACCATGCCTTCCATTGTTCCAGACCACCGTGTTTTTTTTTTATGTGGTCCATATATTTTAAGTTTCTTTGTTGTATATGGTTTACTATTATGTCCTTCATTTTATAAATGATAGAGATAATAGTAAAAGAAAGCAACAAGAAAGGTCTCAGTCTGAATAGTAAGAAAACAGAAGTAATGGTCATATCGAAAAAAACAATCATCATCAGCATGCAGCATAAAAATAAACAGTACAAATCTGAAACAGTGCAACGTTTCAAATACTTGGGCACAATAATAACATCGAATGGAAGATGCACCACAGAAATAAAAAGCAGAATATCTCAGGCCAAAATAGCATTTCAGAAGATGAAAAAATATCTTATGCAACAAATCTATGTCAATAGAAATGAGAAAGAGAGTTCATCGGTGCTATATAGAACCAATTCTGACCTGTAGAAGTGAATCATGGACAGTAGACAGACAACTGAAAAGACTATTAGAGGCTACAGAGATGGGATTTCTCAGAAGAATGTTGGAAGTTCCCTGGCCAGCTAAAAAGACCAATGAGGAAGTTCTCAAAGAGGCCAACATAAAAAGGCATCAGAAAGAAACAATCAACATTTTTTCGCGCACATCATGAGAAGAGGAAAGTTGGAATACTTGGTTGCAACTGGCAAAATAAAAGGAAAGAGAGATCGCGAACGACAAAGAGAGAAAATACTGGATAGCTTGGTGTCATGGCATGGAAAACAGTCAACAACAGAACTGATACGATGCACTGTAGATAGAAGATTGTGGAAGGACATGATCGCCTACGCCAACCGATATGGCACATGATGATAATATTGTTTATAAGATGACTACTCTTCAATGGTCCTAGTTTTTAATGTGTCTGCATCCAGACAAAGAATGGAGCTAGACACTATACATCACAGTAATTTAAGAGGTGTGTGTATATATATATACACATATACTTTTCTACACGTGTTGGGATTGAAAACATTAACTGTACATTATACGATTACTAAACGGGCGAATACACTTAGTTTTCAATTGAACTCCGTAAATCGACATCCCCATCTCCAATCAACTTAACCACAGCAGGCCTCACAAATTGCATCTTTATCGCTACATTTTTTAAAATATATATTATTATTATTATTGTAACCAAGATTAAATGTGAAAATATTATTTCAGACATGAATTACCAAACAACAAGGAAGGGGAGAAAAAGAAATGTTATGATAAATTTGATAAACGGTTGTCGATAGAATGAGTGAATAAGAAAATTGGTAGACATAAAACGTCAAATCATATAATTATGGCTTTTTAACAACTAGTTAAAGACAGAAAACAATTTAATGGGAAAACCCTATTTTTTAAAACGTGGGTAGGAAAGATTGAATGGAATTTTGGAAAGAATGCAAGACATCTTTTTTTTTTTACTTTTAAATGAGAGAAACCAAAGTAAGGAAATAATATAAAATGCAAGAGAGAAAGAGAGAGAGAGAGAGAGAGAGAGAGAGAGAGAAATTGAGAATTAGACAAAATGAGTAAGATAATAAATGATAAACAGACGGGTGGATGAATATTATGTGCAGAAACATTTGGGTGAAGAAACAGACATATGGGAGAACAGTACAGTGGAGAAAGAGACAGGTGGAGAAACAGTAAAGTGGAGATAGAGGAAGGGTGAAGGAGCAGTAGAGTGGACAAAGAGACAGGTGGAGGATAGTCAGATGGAGAAGCAGTAGAGTAGAGAAAGCGACAGGTGGAGGAACAGTAGAGTGGAGAAAGAGACAGGTGGAGGAGCAGTGGAATGGAGAAAGAGACAGGTGGAGGATAGAGAGGTGAAGAAACAGTAGTGTGGAGAAAGAGACAGGTGGAGGATAGACAGGTGGAGATAAAGTAGAGTGGAGGAAGAGACAGGTGGAGGATAGACATGAGGAGGAGCAGTGGAGTGGAGAAAGAGACAGGTGGAGGATAGACAGGTGGAGAAACAGTAGAGTGGAGAAAGAGACAGGTGGAGGATAGACAGGTGGAGAAACAGTAGTGTGGAGAAAGAGACAGGTGGAGGATAGACAGGTGGAGATAAAGTAGAGTGGAGGAAGAGACAGGTGGAGGATAGACATGAGGAGGAGCAGTGGAGTGGAGAAAGAGACAGGTGGAGGATAGACAGGTGGAGAAACAGTAGAGTGGAGAAAGAGACAGGTGGAGGATAGACAGGTGGAGAAACAGTAGAGTGGAGAAAGAGACAGGTGAAGGATAAACAAGCGGAGGAAGAGTAGAGTGGAGAAAGAGACAGGTGGAGGATAGACAGGAGGAGGAACAGTAGAGTGGAGGAAGAGACAGGTGGAGGATAGACATGTGGAGGAGCAGTGGAGTGGAGAAAGAGACAGGTGGAGGATAAACAGGAGGAGGAACAGTAGAGTGGAGGAAGAGACAGGTGAAGGATAAACAAGCGGAGGAAGAGTAGAGTGGAGAAAGAGACAGGTGGAGGATAGACAGGAGGAGGAACAGTAGAGTGGAGGAAGAGACAGGTGGAGGATAGACATGTGGAGGAGCAGTGGAGTGGAGAAAGAGACAGGTGGAGGATAGACAGGTGGAGGATAGACAGGTGGAGGATAGACAGGTGGAGGAACAGTAAAGTAGAGAAAGAGACAGGTGGAGGATAGACAGGTGGAGGAACAGTAGAGTAGAGAAAGAGACAGGTGGAGGATAGACAGGTGGAGGAACAGTAAAGTCCAGAATAAGACAGGTGGAGGAACAGTAGAGTAGAGAAAGAGACAGGTGGAGGATAGACAGGCGGAGGAACAGTAAAGTCCAGAAAAAGACAGGTGGAGGAACAGTAGAGTTGAGAAAGAGAATGGTGGAGAAAAACTAGTTTGGGAAAACAGTAAAGTGGAATGTTTATGAAATGTAGTGCAGGAAAACAGTAGATTGGTGGAGTAGATCGACATTAAGATGCTGAAACAGTGGAGTGAAGATACAGTAGGTTGGTAAATCAGTAACGGATAGATATTGGGGGCTCTAATAGATGGGTGGTAAAAACAGGATGATGAAAGATTAAAGAAACATTAGTAAGATGGAACGAGTAAAGGTATGAGAATGTTAGGGAAAATTATTACAAGCACAGGAGAAGTTAATAAATTGTTTGCAAGTGAGAGAGAGAGAGAGATAAAGAACGAGAGGGAGAGAGAAAGAAAGAGAGGGAGAAGCATTTGTTGTCGTGTATGTAATAAAACTAGGAAGAGTTATAGCAAGTATACTTTTTTTTTAGGGAGAGAGACAGACATAGTTGGCAGAGAGAGTAAGACTGAGACAGTAGGGAGAGAGAAGGTGAAAGAGCGTAATTAATAATTGAAAGGAATAATTGAGAGTGTTATACTGCAGCGGAATTATAGAAGAAGAAAAAAACAACGAAAGAGGAATAAAAATAATTGTGATAAAAGGACAAAAAAAAAGGGAAAATGAAAAGAGACAGAGAAAGTTTGAAAGATTGAAGAGAAAGAGAGGGCAAGCGAGAGAAAGCGATCGTGTGATTTGAAAAAATGAGTGCTAGACAGAGCAAGGAGACAAAAAGAAATGGTAAGAAGAAACAAAAACATTACATTTTATATATTATATATATCCATATCCATAGAGATGAAAACACACAAAAATCGGTACTAACACTCAATTTCCCATAACAGTTAAGCGGTAGAGAGAATTATTTTATAGGCCACATGTCAGTGTCGATAAATGGTTCGGGAACAAGGTGAAGACACGCAGCGGGTTTAATTCCCTAGTTGACTTGTGTCTAGATTCCGTTAAAACCTAATTGAGTCGTCGGAAAATGTTTAATTTGAAAGAAAGACGACTTGACTTACTGCTGACCACGTTATTCCAGAACGTGTCGATGGTTACAAAAATTTGAACACTATAACTATAATAAAACAGGGTGTTAGACAAGGTTGTGTGCTGTCGCCAGATTTATTTAATATTTATAGTGAGATTATTTTAAGGTCCATAAGGGACATGCCTGGAATAACAATTGGAGGTCATAATATAAATAATCTAAGGTATGCTGATGATACAGTCTTAATCGCTAAGAGTGAAAATGAGTTACAAGAAATGTTGGGCATTATAGTGAAAGAAAGCAAAAATAAAGGACTCAGCCTTAATAGCAAAAAGACATTGGTAATGGTAACAACAAAGTAAAAGACATCACATCAGTGATGCAAAATAAAGACAAGTGAAACAATATTAAAACAGGTAAAGGAATTTAAATATTTGGGAACTTTGTTAACCTCAGACGGAAGATGTACAAAAGAGGTGAGATGCAGAATGGCTCAGGCAAAAGCAGCTTTCCAAAAAATGAGGAAGATACTACGCAATCCATTTTTGATAATAGAAACAAGAAAAAAAGAGTTCTTAAATATTATGTAGAGGCAGTCTTAACATATGGATGCGAATAATGGACAATAGGACAACATACAAGAAAATCACTGGAGTCTGTAGAAATGTGGTTTTACAGAAGAATGTTGTGAGTACCATGGAGAGCTAAGAAGAGTAATGAAGATGTTCTTAGAGAGTTCAAAGAAAAAAGAGCTAATTTCCAATATTATGAAGAAACAATCATCATTTTTTGGCCATGTAATGAGAAGAGAACAACTGGAATATATTGTAACAACTGGAAAAATTGAGGGACGAAGAGATAGAGGGAAGCAAAGAGAAAAAATAACAGACAGCTTAAGAGAATGGATTGGCAGAAGGTCAACAACAGAAATGATAAATAGCTGCCGAGATCGAAAGTTGTGGAGAGACATGATCACCTTCGCCAGTAGGCCCGGTACTTGATGATGATGATGATAACCATAATTTTAAACCTCGATGGCTTAGTGGTTAGTGCGTTCATTTCTCAGAGGTGACAGATTTATTGTCGGACCGACGAGGCTCCGGGGTTCACCCGGCCTTTAAATAATGGGTACAGAGATTGTTCTTGGAAGGAATGGCGGCCTGACGTAATACCAATCACATAACCATACATATGTCGTGGTTAGAGAAAAATATCATCATCATCGAGTGCTATCTCCGCATCGGAGGTTGGCTACCATGGAGCGCCATTCTGCTCTGTCTCTTGCTTTGATGGTGCAGGTTGTTATAGGCTGGTTTGTCCATCTATTCATATTACTCGTCCATGTTAGTCTTGGTCTGCCTCTGCCTATTTTATCTTGTATTTTCCCCCCCAGGATTACATTTAGTAGGCTGTTGTGTCTTTTAACATGGCCCAAAAATCGCATTTGTCTTGTATGAATTGTGTTTAGTAGTTCTCTTTTCATTGTTAGTTGTTTTTAAGACTTCATCGTTTGTTTTCTTTTCCTTCCATCCAATTCTACCTATTCTTCTATATATCCACATTTCAAAGGCTTCAATTCTCTGTTCTGTTTTCTGGTCTAATGTCCATGTTTCTGCACCATATAGGAATATTGAGAAGGCATAAAATTTTGCTATTAGAGAGAGAAAAATATAGTCACACCATATTCCCCAGATACACTTAGTAAAGCTGGAGAGGGAGTTCTCTAACCATATTTCTCTTACGTCACACTCAAGAAATGGGAGCCGCGATAGCTCAGTGGTTAGTGAACTGGACGATTAAAGACTAGATGTCGGGTTCGATCCTGATCGACGGCTTCCGGGTTCACCCAGCCTTAAATGGGCACCGAATTTTTTTTTCTGGGGAAGTAAATCGGCACGGGCATAATACCGAATACATTACACCCCCCCCCCCCCCCCAAAAAAAAAAAAAAAAAAACACATGTGCCAAACGATTGTAAAAAGTATTGTCACTAACACCATATTCTCTTATATGCCACTTGGCGTGACGGGGCTCATTGTATTACTTTAGTACACTTTAGAAATAGCGTTTTCTGTTTTATATATACAACTTTTGTAGGACAGCATTTAACAGTTGACAATACGATTCGTCTGCTTTCAGGCTGTATATTCTTAACAAAGTTTCCAAATGTCGAGCAGTCAGAAGTCATTGCATATAGATTTTTTTTTAAAATCAAATTATTATTCTATTCTCATATTTATCCCTGACTCACTACTACAGCACGTCATTTAAGGAAAACGCTTTTTTCTTTGTTCCCATTAAAAAAAAAAAAAACTCCCGTTGAAAGGAAGTTACTAATTCAACTTCTCGTGAACAGTGGTTGCAAAACCGAGGCGGCTCATGTCGAGTGTTTCGATCACACAGACGCCAGCGATTATACCGGAAATTACTGCATTGTCTTTATCGACCTTGAAAACAGATGCCAGCAACACCACACCACAGCGCAAAAAATCAGGTCGCTCGGATACCCATCAATCAAGCTTTTCGACAATGCCTACAAGACGTGGGAATCAAACCAAGAACACGACAATCGGTTCCCCACGAGGCAACGGCGTAGATACGATCCAGGTTTCAGGTGGGCAGATATGTGGAATGTAAATAAGGACGGTAATTATGTATTCATGTATCCCTTTTTTTCTATTGTTCTGTGTGTGTTTTTTTTCCTCTTTAATCTATTACAAGCATTTTTAATTTGTTAAATTCGCGTTAGTTAAAACAAAATATAACACCAGCACACCTACGTACACCACACGTACAGGCCTCATACACGCAACACATATACACACCACACATACTGCCTCACATACATAAACACACCACAGGCACATCGCATATGGACGTCAGAAATGCCGCACACATACTCGTATAGACACATAATGCACACATAACAAATACACACATACTGCACACATAATGTATACACACATACTGCACACATAACGTATACACACATACTGCACACATAACGTATACACACATACTGCACACATAACGAATACACACATACTGCACACATAACGTATACACATATACTGCACACATAACGAATACACACATACTGCACACATAATGTATACACACATATACAGCAAACATACACACTACATATACAGCTCACATACACACACCACACATACATCATACAAACACATATCGCATACACACACATGACAAGCAGCAGGCATAGATGAAGCACACATAAATACACCACACAAACATTAAACATACACACACCTGACATACATCACACATACACACATCACACAAACATACTATATATACAAGACCTGACAAAACGGCACACGTACACACAGGACGCATATAAACACCACACAAACATACTATATATACAAGACCTGACAAAACGGCACACGTACACACAGGATGCATATAAACATCACACAAACATACTATATATACAAGACCTGAGAAAACGGCACACATACACACAGGACGCAAATAAACACCACACATACATACTATATATACAAGACCTGACAAAACGGCACACGTACACACAGGACGCATATAAACACCACACAAACATACTATATATACAAGACCTGACAAACGGCACACGTACACACAGGACGCATATAAACACCACACATACATACTATATATACAAGACCTGACAAAACGGCACACGTACACACAGGACGCATATAAACACCACACAAACATCACCCATGTAAATACACCTGCCTTACACCACACATGCAGCACACATACATACACCACACATACACACACCACACATACAGCACACATACACGACACATATACCACACATACATACACCACACATACATACACACCACACATGCACCACACATACACGACACATACATACACCACACATACATACACCACACATGCAGCACACAAAAACACCTAACATACAGCACACATACACCCCACATACATACACCACACATACATACACCCCACATGCAGCACACACATACACCTAACATAACTGCACATAAACACCATTGTCATAGTTAAAAAGTGAAGGTAACCCACAGCATTACTGCCCTTGGAGAATGGAGTACAGGCACTTGACTCCGCTTGAGTACACTTACATAGGGGGAGTTCACCTCATCTCGTTCGTCTTTATCTTCTTTTCTTCTCCAATTGCCTTTCAGCGTCGAGGGGAGATAGAATTTGCAGTCTTTTGCTCTTATGTTCGCTTCCTTATGTTGTGTTTCCTAGAGCTTCTAATATTCCATCTTTTTCGTGATCGACCCTTGGGTCTGATATTCTCGCTACGTTTTTGAGGGCTCGTTGTGTTGTGTTGTGATCACTCTGCCTTGTCAAGTGGCCAAACCATTTTATCTGTTGTTCCTTTATATATTCTATGGCGGGGGGGGGGGGGGGGGGGGCTATTCCTATTTTTTTCTCAGTTCTTCATTTCTGATCTTGTCCCTCAGGCTGTTTCCTATCATTCGCCTGACACACTTCATCTCATCTGATCTCATTAACCTTTAATTCATTCATTAATGTAACACCATAAACATCAATCATCACATACAACTCATCAATCATCACGTACAACTCATCAAATCACATACTCATGTTGGTTGGTGTGCAGCCATTATTTCTCTGTTTCTGCCACTGCTTTGAGGCAATGTCTGCTTAGCGTTTTAACCTCCTTCCAGATAACTCGGGAAGACCGCTGCAGTGTTCACGAACTAGCCGCAGGGGCGTGGACAACCCAAAGGGCAACCCCCCCCCCCCCCCCGTCAAGGTAAAATTTCAGAAACGCTGGTTAATTTTTGTAAATATTATTTTAAACTGTGTTTTTTTTTTAATTTAGCCCAGACAGGGGCATAGACTTTTCAATTTTCAACTGCAAATGTTTTTTTAGAAATTAGAACATTTATAAAATAAAATATAAAATACCGTGTGCGGCCGCGTAGTAAGGCTGTTGAAAACATATACACAAAATGGTATCAAGCAATTTATTTTCAAATATTCTTTAACATGCTCAACTTTAACACAGAACCTTCTTTATATCGTCCGACACCAATATTACTAGATACTCAATACAAACGACTTTTTCATACCAGAATCGACGTTATCCATGAAGTGTTTTTCTTTATGTCAGTCTGTACACCTCTTCTTTATTTCTTCTTGATTTGTTTTTTTTTTGTTAACACTAACCTCAGTCAAGGGACTTTTATAGGACCTATTTGCTCTTCCTATGCCATTGTTCATGTTCTGTTTATGCAGGCTAGCATTGGGTTATCAGCGGGTCATCATCATTGCACTCCGAACATGTCTATAGGTGCTCAGATCACCTCCTCAACAAGTCTCGAAGTGTCTAGCGACTGGCGACTCCAGTTCTGTGTTGGTTATTAGTCTTCTTAAACGCCCACTAAGTTTCTCGTTTTTGGCTGTGCCCATCTTAACTCCAATCTCGTTCATTCGAAGGAGTGACGTGGAGTCATGGTTGTCGAAGTCCTGTGTCCTTCCCACTTCCACTTTAGGGCTAGCCTCTCACAATTCGACAATTTCATACCACCTCTTTTACCTTTTCTAGTTTTCCTCCTTCGTTGTAGTCTTTTGGGCTTCATGTGTATGGTCGCTGAACGTCGATGCTGTGGATGGTCTAGACTCACGTACACTCACTCAGTCGCACGGTCCAGAACCCGTTTCCACGTTATAGACTGGCCAACTCCAGTCAATTAGCTCTACGGCACGTGGAGGCACCGTAGACGATTGATTTCCGTCCTTTAGAAGTTCATAGAAATAAAAGTACGCGTCGTTGACAACTGTTTAAGTGAAAATACACTGTCATCTTGGACGTACCAAAATGCGCACCCTAGCTAGGCTAGCTGGCGGACACATGGGGTAAATGTTAATATATGTGTATGTATAGATTGCTGGTTTAGTTATAGCTCCCTACACATATGGCCCAGTCTGTGGTAGCTACTCTTTTTTCCTAATAATTTTCGAACCCTTCCTATGCTCTCACCTGGTTTCCAGCCCACGTGTTCGTCTAGCCACACATAGCTAGGCTCACTCGCTTCCCTCGTGATTCCTCCACAAGCAGGCATTGCAGAGACGTTCTTTTTTATTCATTTTTAAAATGTTATTTCATTTTTAATTATACCTTTATCATTTTGCTATATAGTGTTCAGTTTATTTGTTTACACTTCTCTGTGCGCGCAGCGTGTGTTGTCCACTATTCTCGCTGGAGACCTAGTGAACCGAAACTTCGTTTGATTGCGTTGCCCTTCACCCCTTACCCTTTGTTAAAGATGTAACCATGCCTTTTCCTCTGTTATTTTTGTTTGTTTGCTTCCTTTTACCAGCTATAACTTCCTGCTCCTTTGACGGATAATTCCAATGTTTGTTATATCTTATGTGAGATGTGCAACATCTGCTGCATTCATACAAATATTATGTGTAACAGCTTACACCCGTTTTTATACATTTCTCTTTTTCTTTCCCCTTTCCTCTTCCTCCTCTTCTTCTTCCCTTTATTCCTTCTTTTATCCTGGTTCTTATTTTTTTCTTCTTTTTTCATTTCTCTCTCTCTCTCTCTCTCTCTCTCTCTATATATATATATATATATATATATATATTATCTACGTGGTACCAAAATCTCCATAACGATCTTCTCTAGGTCAACATATACATTGATGTGACCAAAATGTTTTTTTTTAATGTTCTTTTGCTACCAATTTTCTGTAAAATTACGTTCTTATAAAAAAAAATACACGCTTTTCTCTTTGTTCATGATATTCTGAGCACTCTTCTGTAACATCTACATTCAAAAGTATTTGTATTTCTTTAGGAGATCTGCAGAACGATCATGTTTCACAGCTTGTTGTTGTTATGGGAGAAGTAAAGGCGCTTAGAAATCTCAGTATTCTTGTTATAAGCGGTCTACGTCATATGTTTTGCAGTTATTTTGTTTTATTCACATCAGTATGTTCAATTCCCCTCTCTAACTCCGTTTAAGTTTTTTCATCGTTTGCTATCAATGAACACAGATTTTCAAAACTACTGCCTCTTTTTGGCGTTTATTCTTATTCTCTCTTAAACTGTGTTCTCCAAAAATTAGATTCATTATTATATTTATCGATATTTGCGAATTTCTTTTTCCCGATACAAATTCTTGGAACATTTTGGTCAAGGAAAATTAGCAAGCCAAGGACTTCTTCTTCTTCTTCTTCTTTCCTTCCTCATTTGCCTTTCAGCGTCGAGGGGAGATATAATTTGCGGTCTTTTGCTCTTCTGTTCGCCTCTGCTGCTGTTATGTTTCCTAGTGCTTCTAATATTTCATCGACCCATCTTTTTCGTGGTCGACCCTTGGGTCTGGTGTTCTCACAACGTTTGTTGAAAGCTCGTTGTGTTGTGTTTTGTTCTTTCTGCCTTGTCACGTGGCCAAACCATTTTATCTGTTGTTTCCTTATATATTCTATGGCGGGGGCTATTCCTAGCTTTTTTCTCAGTTCTTCATTTCTAATCTTATCTCTCAGACTGTTTCCTGTCATTCGTCTAACACATTTAATCTCTGTAGAGGTTATTTTTCTTATTGTTATTGCATCTAGGGTCCAGGTCTGGCATTGGTAGCACAACGTTGGGATAAAGATTGTATTGTATAGTGCTCGTTTTGCCTCCAGAGTTATTTCCATGAAGGACTACTCAAAGAGTATAAAAACATGATAAATGTGCACAATGATGCTAGGAAACCGATGGAGAGATAGGAGGTGTGCACACCGATAGCAACTAAACGAAGGAACGTGATAGGTCATATTTCAAAAAGATCTTTTTTTTATTGGGGGGGGGGGGGTGTGGACGGTCTAGAGGGATGGTCTCTGCCTCTGGACAAGAAGGTCTTGGGTCCAACAAAGGCGGAGGTAATTAATTTTTAAAAGAAAGAAAAAAATCGAATCCGTGATTTCTTCGTGGCTTTACCTTTTCCTGGTTTCTGGGTAGAGAAATCCGATGTCTAGCCCTATCTAGGTCTAGCCCTATCTGGGTAGAGAAATCCGATGTCTAGCCCTCTGGGTAAAGAAATCTGATGTAGCCCTCTCTGGGTAGAGAAATCCGATGTCTAGCCCTCTCTGGGTAGAGAAATCTGATGTCTAGCCCTCTCTGGGTAGAGAAATCTGATGTCTAGCCCTCTCTGGGTAGAGAAATCCGATGTCTAGCCCTCTCTGGGTAGAGAGATGTCTAGCCCTCTCTGGGTAGAGAAATCCGATGTCTAGCCCTCTCTGGGTAGAGAAATCTGATGTCTAGCCCTCTCTGGGTAGAGAATTCCGATGTCTAACCCTCTCTGGGTAAAGAAATCCGTTGTCTAGCTCTCTCTGGGTAGAGAATTCCGATGTCTAACCCACTCTGGGTAGGGAAATGCGATGTCTAGCCCTATCTGGGTAGAGAAATCCGATGTCTAGCCCTCTCTGGGTAGAGAAATCCGATGTCTAGCCTATCTGGGTAGAGAAATCCGATGTCTAGCCCTATCTGGGTAGAGAAATCCGATGTCTAGCCCTATCTGGGTAGAGAAATCTGATGTCTAGCTCTCTCTGGGTAGAGAAAGAAATCTGATGTCTAGCTCTCTCTGGGTAGAGAAATCCGATGTCTAGCGCTCTCGGAAAACGACGAAAAACAGGAGGTCCCGTGTGCACTATGTGCACGATAAAGATGAACCCATAGCAGCTGGAAATCGTAAATAGCTGCTGTCCCTCCAAAATTAATAACTGGAAAAACAAAATGTAAACTCTCATCGATACAAATTGAGTACATAGGAAGTCGAAGAATATCTGCCTGTACGGCGAGATTCATAGAGCACACGGCTGCCCTTTCAACTGGACTACAAAGGACAAGAGGTAGGGTTCGATACCAACCGACGGCTTCCGGGTTCACCCAGCCTTAAATGGGTACCGGATTTTTTCTGGGAAAGTAAAGCGGCACGGGCGTAATACCGACCACATTACCCCAAAAATCACGTGCTGAAGGTTTGTAAAATTTATGGTCACTAACACCATATTCCCTATACGCCACTCGGCGTGACGGAGGCTCTTTTTTTTGTACTTACACGGCTGCCCTTGTCCAAAATAGGAAGAAAAAGTGATATAGACGCAAAATCCAGTCACTTGGGACTTCACTAGAGATATAAAGCTGGTGAACGCAAAACAAACAACAAAATGGTCAGTTTAACAAACACAAGAAATGAAATATAGTGGACCGACAGATACAGACCAGGGACAGCCATGACGAAGACAGTGAAAACATGAAGTACTGGCCAGACATGAGGCACAATTGGAAGGGTTATTGCTGATCGCACGTAGTGGAGGAACCTTGTTGATTACCTGCATCAAGCCACAAGGTGTACACGCCACTGTCTGTTTGTTGGTTTAAAGAAGAGAAAAGTTCGGATTATTGTTTTTATACTTTTATACTTTAATCATCATCATCATCATCATCAAGTACCGGGCCTAGTGGCGTAGGTGATCATGTCTCTCCACAACTTTCGATCTCGGCAGCTATTTATCATTTCTGTTGTTGACCTTCTGCCAAGCCATTCTCTTAATTAAGCTGTCTGTTATTTTTTCTCTTTGCTTCCCTCTATCTCTTCGTCCCTCAATTTTTCCAGTTGTTACAATATATTCCAGTTGTTCTCTTCTCATTACATGGCCAAAAAATGATGATTGTCTCTTCCTAATATTGGAAATTAGCTCTCTTTTTGCTTTGACCTCTCTCAGAACCTCTTCATTACTCTTCTTAGCTGTCCATGGTATTTTCAACATTTTTCTGTAAAACCACATTTATACAGACTCCAGTGTTTTTCTTGTCTGTTTAATAGCACACTAATAAAGAAATAAAACAAGTAGGTAAGTTCAAGTATTTGGGCACAATGTTTACAGACGATGGAAAACTAGACAGAGAAATTGACATGAAAATACAAAAAGCAAATGCTGTCACATACCAGCTTTCACCATTGTTAAGCCATTCAAAAATTTCTATGGTAGCTAAACAACAAATGATAAATAGCATTTTCATACCAACTTTGTGCTATGAAAGTCAAACATGGACCCTGTCTAAATCACATTTAAGAAAGATCAATACATGTGAGATGCGATGCTTGAGAAAAGTAACAAAAAACACAAGAAGAGATAGAATACCGAATGAAACCATAAGAAAAATAGCAGGAATAAAACCATGCCAAGAATATATAGAGCAACAACAACTTAAATGGTTTGGCCACCTGGTCAGAATAAACCCTTACTAATCACCATCAAGGGCGTTCTTCTCGAGAATGCATGGGAAAAGACCCAGAGGAAGACCCAGAAGAAGATGGATAGATGCAGTAACAGAGACATGTAACAACAAAGGAAAATCACTAATTCGGACAGTTCGAGCAGCTCACGAACGACAAATGATATAACCACGACACCTTTTCGGTACCAGTGGAAAAGAAAAAAGAAGATACTTTAATATGTGTAACATTGTTTTATAAATATTCGTGCACATTAATAACTGGAAACAGCCGCCATAGCTCAATGATTAGTGAACTGGACTGCAAAGAACAAGAGGTAGGGTTCGATCCCAACCGACGGCTTCCGGGTTCACCCAGCCTTAAATGGGTACCGGATTTTTTTTTCTGGGAAAGTAAAGCGGCATAGGCGTAATACCGACCACATAACCCCAAAAATCATGTGCTGAAGGTCTATAAAATTTATGGTCACTAACACCATATTCCCTACACGTCACTTAGCGTGACTGGAACTCTTTACTTTTTTTTTTAACTTTAATAATTATTTGGTTTAACATTTAGTCTGTTATTTATAGGTTTTACATACTTCTTTCATTAAAACAGTTTCATTTGCTATGTCTATCCATTACTATTCTTCAGAGGTCTCCTCTCTCGCAAGCTTATTAAGCCGATTGGTGATTTACAAACTGCTCAGAGAAACTATAAATGGCGAGACAAAGTAAGTCTATAGAAATCCCACAAACAACTGCAAAAAGAATAACAAGGATTAACATTTGAAGTACACACACAATTAATAAATAACAGATGGATGTTCTAGAAAGAAAATATGGACGGACAAAGTATAAGAAACACTTGAAAACACGGCAGAAGAATAACAAAACAAAAAGCAAAAGATAAAAAAAATATCCCTCCCTCAAAGTTGAAAGGACTTTGCTGATCGATTATTCATTTAGCGAATGAGAAGTTAGGAAAGAAGAAAGCAAGGTAGGGAGGAAGGGAGGGATGGATGGCAGAAAGAAAGAGAGATTCGCTGGTCCATTTGTCTGTCATCTAGAAAGTGAGGAAGGAAAGCAGAAAGAGGAAAGCTCTAATGGTCGATCCACACCATCTGTAGTGATCCAGTAAAAAAAATTATGTAAGAATTTGAAAACTTACCCAAACCCACGAACTTTCATACAAATATTGTTTCAGTCTACATTTCCACCTACATAATCCATCAGTGATTTCAATCTACCAATAAAAAAACAACAGGCTTAATATTAATAACAGTTTACGCAATGCCCAGATTAAGTTGCATTTGCAGATAAAACAAAGAACATGAAATAATGTAATCGCACACTCCAAAACAAAATTCAGAAAATTTTTTTTTTTTTAATCTGTTTATATTTTTTTTAAGGTGTAAAATTCCAATAATTTATGTATAAAAGATAATGCGTAAAGTATTTGTAAAAATCCATAAAACATAAACTATATATATATATATATATATATATATATATATATATATATATATATATATATATCGCAAGCGTTGTGGTCTTTATATCAACATCTTACATTAAAAGTTACTTTTTTAATTCGACGCACGAGGAAGTCTAAATGAACAGTTTAAAAGGTGAAAACATGTGATTGCTTCGATTAAAGAGTAAACCTACATGTAAAACAGCCACTCTGAAAAATAATCTTCATTCCAACATTGTGCTTACCAATGCTTAAGACTTTAGACTCAAGAACAATAACAAAATAAAATAACCACCACACCTATATAAAATGTGTTCGATGAAGGATAGGAAACAGCCTGAGAGGTAAGATCAGAAAAGAACTGAGAAAAAGGCTAGGAGTGATTTCCGCCATTGAATACATGAAGAAAAACAGAGATAAAATGGCTTGGCCACGTGGTAAGACAGAATATCAAAACACAACACAATGAGTCTCCAAACTACATTGCGAGGACACCCACCAGACCCAAAGACCGGCCACGAAATAAATGGATTTATGAAATATTAGAAACATTAGAAAACATAACAATAAGTGAGGCTTGCAGAATAGCAAAATATGCCAGACTTTATCTCCACTTGACGTTGAAAGGTAAATGAGAAAGAAGAAGGATTATACCGAACGTCAACATAAAAAATAGGACTTTGGAATGTATTAAATATGACCAATTTTAACAAGAGAGCTACAGCCAGGAATAGATAAAGCTAGAAAGTAGGCAAACTTTAGTAGGCTCTATGGGACAGTTTAGATTTGGCGCCAGATCTGATAGCGTGTCATACACACCTGTCAAAAGTGATGATTTCTGAAGTAGCGACTTAGCGTGCTAGGCTCATCTGACAGGGGTTGCTGACCGGTCAAGCCGTAGACAACGTGAACCACAGGAGCCTATGTGAACGGCTCAAAACTGTGGTTCCCAGCCTGTTGCTAGTAAGCTCCAAACAACAAAACACAAGAGTTCTACGATATTGTATATTTAACAGTTAGAAACACAAACTACATTGTCCAAAAAAGCATGTCAACGTAAATTATACACGAATCGTTAACTGGATACTTTCCTGTGCTTCAGTCTTCGCTACTGAAGTAAAGCTAATTTAATATTTTGTTTTTAACCAAATGTTGGTCTATTAATATTAAATATCGTAGAAACGTAAAGTTTTAAACTTCAACGTACTAGATTAAATTATCTCGAGGTGAATGACCAGCCATCTTCCTTGCTGATATTACATTTTGTTTTCAACTTTCCATCTTTATTCTCAATAGATTCAATTGTATTCAGTCTTTCAGAGCTTTTTTTTAATTCATTGAATTTCTTTGGTTAAATGTCAGTGCAGTTTTCTTAAAGTGTTTCAGAGTCAAACCCAATGCAATTGTCGAATGAAGATTATGCAAACTATAACGCAGAAAAATCAACAGGAAGATGATGGCAAAATACGAATCCTGGTAAGCGATTTTGCAGAGTCATTAGTAGAAAGTGGACCAACATTCGTCGGTGGTCAAAGAGTATACGAAAAAAAGACAGGAACTGCAAGCCCAAAGAAATAATAAATGATAAAAAGAAAAGAGAACTACAAGCCCACCGAAATAGTTAATAACAAAAAGAGATGAGAACTACAGAGCTACAGAAATAATGATTGGTAAAAAGAGATGAGAACTACAACCTCACAGAAATTAATAATGACAAATAGGGAAACCTGTTATTAGATGCACCAGAGGTAACAGAAAAATGGAGAGAATATTTCAATGAGCTCCCAAGTCCCTTGAGAGATCATCAAAATAGAACAAAAGACGGCAAACCAAGAATATTGGAGCCAGACATTTCCATGTAAAATGTAGAAAAGTCTGTTAGGCACGAATAGCTGATGGACTACAAGGATAAATAATCCCCTTTCTTATTCTACTACTGCTACTACAACCACCACTACTGTCACTGCTACAACTACTACCACCACCACTACCACCACTGCTACTACTACTACTTCTAGTACTACCATCACTACTACTACTTCTACTACTACTACTACTACTACTACCACCATCACTGCTACTACTACCACTGCCACTACTGCTAATACCACTATTATTACTACCACTTTAAACTACCACTACCACCACTACTACTACTACTTTTACCACCACCACTACC
Source organism: Megaustenia siamemsis (assembly GCA_032433765.1). NCBI lineage: Eukaryota > Metazoa > Mollusca > Gastropoda > Stylommatophora > Ariophantidae > Megaustenia > Megaustenia siamemsis. The sequence continues at coordinate 57,072,744 of JAVIAB010000124.1, forward strand.
ACAATTGCTACTACTACTACTATTACCACTACCGCTACTACCACTACCACTACTACTACTACCACTTACAACTACAACTACCACTACTACTACTACCACTTACAGCTATCACCACTACTACTACTACCACTTACAACTACCACTACTATCACTTACAACTACAACTACCACTACTACTACCACCACTGCTACTACTTCTTCATCTTTGTTTTCTACTTCTTGGAGCTTGACTCCTTCAAGTTGAGAGTTCTGGATACAATTATGAACTGTGATGTCTATTTCAGAGCTTCATGTGCACAATGTAATTATACTTTCAAGGTAGTGGGCCATATTGTCCTCAAGTCTGTGTACCGGGGACAACCTTATAGAATGTTTTACAATCATATCCCCTAGAGTGCAGTGACACAGACACAGTGATTGCCTGAGTATGAAGTATATGTCGTGCCTCATTCTGTTGTGGTCAGTGTGGAGGTGGGGTATGATATCTTACTCTCTCTTTGCAAACTGATAACATCCACACCCTTATTGTATTCTTGGTGATTTTGTTTCCACTTTGAATGCTATTGCCTTTTTATTATAGACTTAATCTCTTCATGGTTGACCAGATGATATTTTTTTTGGTACTTTCGCTTCTTCTTTTTCTTCATCTCCGCACCATATCCTTGTATATTGCAATGCGATGTTACTCACGTGATCACGACTCCGTAAATGATGGCACAGCTACACTAGGGTGGTCCTCATGTGATATAGATCACTGTTCCTGTGGGTCTTCAATAAAGCTGAGATTGACAGCCCATCAGTGACAGCATCACTAGTCTCTTGTGTATGTTGCCTTTGCATTGGATTCCCAATTCTGTGCTGTGGTTTTGGGGCCTTGGGTTTCACAGAAAATAATCCGAACATCAGAGGAAAGCTGTATCAAATGGCCACTTCAATGTAGCATGGATCCAACAAACTGTACCTCATGACTGACAACTATTAGTAATACCACTGTGAAAAAAGGGGGTGGTTATGCTCATAATAACGAGGTGGGCATCTCACTTCGGAAACACGTAATACAAAATGTTAAGAATGATAGTAGGAACAGGATCTAGAGCAATTATAGAATCACAGTTGGCAGAGGAATAAATGGACATTAGAATAAATATAAGACCTGCACAGATAACAATCTTTACAATTAGGCAGCGCATTAAAAAAAAAAGACTGAATATGATAGCAACCTATACGTCGTTTTTGTAGACCGGAAGAAAGTATTCTGCAGAATTGATTGTAACATTTTATGATAAATAATAGCTCAGTAAGTGGAAATTTTATTATATTATGCAAAAGTCTATACAGTGATTTCAGAAGTCTGGTGGGAACGATTCAAATAACACCAGAGCCATTCAATGTATCGTCAGGAGTCAAATAGGGTGTCCTATCATCACCTTTTGTTCATTACCTACATCAACAGTGTAGGCAAAGATGTGAAGTCCAAAAATGAAAATAATATTAATGAACTATGCAGATGGCATCCCATACCCATGAATAGGGAGTGTTAGAATTACAAATGAGAATCAACGCAGGAAAAGAAAGAAGCCACAGTGAGAGAGAGAGAGAGAGGAGAGAGAGAGAGAGAGAGAAAGAGAGAGAGAGAAAGAGAGAGAGAGAAAGAGAGAGAGAGAGCAGTAAAGCGTATATATATATATATATTAATATATGCCACAATTATGGTATAGTTATCAGTGTTCAAGCATTTAGGAACAATATTCTCCTACGATAGCAAGATATGGAAGCCGTGATAGCTCAGTGGTTAGTGAACTGGACTACAAAGGACAAGAGGTAGGGTTCGATCCCAACCGACAGCTTCCGGTTCACCCAGCCATTAATGCGTACCATATTTTTTTCTGGGAAATTAAAGCGGCACGGGCGTAATACCGACCACATTACCCCAAAAATCATGTGGCATGTAAATTGTATGGTCACTAACACTATATTCTCTATACGCCACTTGGCGTGACTGGGATACTTTACTTTTTTTTATGGCAAGATATAGAAATTAACATTCAGTACAGTCAGACAAAGGGAGCCGCGTTAGCTCAGTGGTTAGTGAACTGGACTACAAAAGACAAGAGGTCAGGTTCGTTCCTGATCGACGGCTTCTGGGTTCACCCAGTCTTAAAAGGGTACCGGATTTTTTCTGGGAAAGTAAAGCGGCACCGACCATAATACCCCAAAAATCATGCGCCGAAGGTCTATACAAATCATGGTCACCAACATCATATTCCCTATACGCCACGTGGCGTGACGGTGCTCTTTACTTTTACAGAAAGACAAACCAAGTATTAAAGACAACTAGGCCCTCCCGTACATCGAAAAACAGTTCCGACCAGCATAAAGAACCGTCTTATATAAAACATCTTTATCCAAACTCTATGTTTTACCTGTGCAAAACATGGTCACTCACAAGACACAAAAGAAATATAATTAGTCACCAGAGGAATGAGATGTTATTGAGTTATTGAGTTATTGAGTTATTTGCGGGTCATCATCATTGCACTCCGAACATGTCCATAGGTGCTCAGATCCCCTCCTCAGCAATTCCCTCAGTGTCCAGCGACTGACGACTCCAGTTCTATGTTGGTTGATAAGTCTCCTTACACGGCCACCAAGTTTACCAAGGAATGAGATGTTTGAGAAAGCATGACCAGAAACGATAAAATCAGAAACGAGACTCCAGGAGAAAATGTAGGCATAGAACCAATATGGGATGACAAGTAAAAACGAGAAATAGAACCAATATGGGATGACAAGTAAAAACGAGAAATAGAACCAATATGGGATGACAAGTAAAAACGAGAAATAGAACCAATATGGGATGACAAGTAAAAACGAGAAATAGAACCAATATGGGATGACAAGTAAAAACGAGAAATAGAACCAATATGGGATGACAAGGAAAAACGAGAAATAGAACCAATATGGGATGACAAGTAAAAACGAGAAATAGAACCAATATGGGATGACAAGTAAAAACGAGAAATAGAACCAATATTGGATGACAAGGAAAAACGAGAAATAGAACCAATATGGGATGACAAGTAAAAACGAGAAATAGAACCAATATGGGATGACAAGTAAAAACGAGAAATAGAACCAATATGGGATGACAAGTAAAAACGAGAAATAGAACCAATATGGGATGACAAGTAAAAACGAGAAATAGAACCAATATGGGATGACAAGTAAAAACGAGAAATAGAACCAATATGGGATGACAAGTAAAAACGAGAAATAGAACCAATATGGGATGACAAGTAAAAACGAGAAATAGAACCAATATGGGATGACAAGTAAAAACGAGAAATAGAACCAATATGGGATGACAAGTAAAAACGAGAAATAGAACCAATATGGGATGACAAGTAAAAACGAGAAATAGAACCAATATGGGATGACAAGTAAAAACGAGAAATAGAACCAATATGGGATGACAAGTAAAAACGAGAAATAGAACCAATATGGGATGACAAGTAAAAACGAGAAATAGAACCAATATGGGATGACAAGTAAAAACGAGAAATAGAACCAATATGGGATGACAAGTAAAAACGAGAAATAGAACCAATATGGGATGACAAGTAAAAACGAGAAATAGAACCAATATGGGATGACAAGGAACAACGAGAAATAGAACCAATATGGGATGACAAGTAAAAACGAGAAATAGAACCAATATGGGATGACAAGTAAAAACGAGAAATAGAACCAATATGGGATGACAAGTAAAAACGAGAAATAGAACCAATATGGGATGACAAGGAACAACGAGAAATAGAACCAATATGGGATGACAAGTAAAAACGAGAAATAGAACCAATATGGGATGACAAGTAAAAACGAGAAATAGAACCAATATGGGATGACAAGTAAAAACGAGAAATAGAACCAATATGGGATGACAAGTAAAAACGAGAAATAGAATTGTTTTCTTACCGGAGAGAATGTCTAGTGACACATACAAAGTATACAGAAATGAGAAGATTTGCAGACAGAGACTTATCCTATATTGGAGTGACATCACTTGAGAAACTCTACAACGGCATCTACTTCTTCTTTCCGCCCTCATCTGCTTTTCACCGTCGAGAGGAGACATAATTTGCGGTCTTTTCCTCTTCTGTTCGCTTCTGCTACTGTTATGTTTCCTAGTGCTTTTAATATTCATTGGATCCATCTTTTTCGTGGTCGACACTTGGATCTGGTGTTCTCACAACGTTTGTTGAAGGCTCGTCGTGTTGTGTTTTGCTCTGTCTGCCTTGTCACGTGGTCAAACCATTTTTGTCTGTTGTTTCCTTATATATATATGGTGGGGGCTATTCATAGCTTTTTTCTCAGTTCTTATCCGTCTCCGTCTACAACGGCATCAAGTATCAATAACTGAAACTAACAGAAGAACAAGAACCAGACAGCAGCATAACGTGTCAGTGACTGAAACTAAAGAAGAACAAGAACCAGACAGCAGCATAACGTGTCAGTGACTGAAACTAAAGAAGAACAAGAACCAGACAGCAGCATAACGTGTCAGTGACTGAAACTAACAGAAGAACAAGAACCAGACAGCAGCATAACGTGTCAGTGACTGAAACTAACAGAAGAACAAGAACCAGACAGCAGCATAACGTGTCAGTGACTGAAACTAACAGAAGAACAAGAACCAGACGGCAGCATAACGTGTCAGTGACTGAAACTAACAGAAGAACAAGAACCAGACAGCAGCATAACGTGTCATTGACTGAAACTAACAGAAGAACAAGATCCAGACGGCAGCATAACGTGTCAGTGACTGAAACTAACAGAAGAACAAGAGCCAGACGGCAGCATAACGTGTCAGTGACTGAAACTAACAGAAGAACAAGAACCAGACGGCAGCATAACGTGTCAGTGACTGAAACTAACAGAAGAACAAGAACCAGACGGCAGCATAACGTGTCAGTGACTGAAACTAACAGAAGAACAAGATCCAGACAGCTACATCAAGTGTCAGTGACTGAAACTCAAGAGCCAGACAGCTACATCAAGTGTCAGTGACTGAAACTAACAGAAGAACAAGAACCAGACAGCAGCATCACGTGTCAGTGACTGAAACTAACAGAAGAACAAGAACCAGACGGCAGCATAACGTGTCAGTGACTGAAACTAACAGAAGAACAAGAACCAGACGGCAGCATAACGTGTCAGTGACTGAAACTAACAGAAGAACAAGAGCCAGACGGCAGCATAACGTGTCAGTGACTGAAACTAACAGAAGAACAAGAGCCAGATAGCAGCTTAACGTGTCAGTGACTGAAACTAACAGAAGAACAAAAACCAGACAGATTAGAAGAATAACAAGAACCAGAACATTTTACCTCCTTCGGCACTTCAAGCGGTAAAAAAGAGGAAGCGAAAAAAAGGCAGTTTTCAACTAATTTAATTGCAAATGATAAACTCATTTACGTTACGAGCTCTCATTGTACACAGGGAATGAGCTTAAAGAGGGGGCATCGAGCACATGTTGGGAACCACTGTCTGTGAGCAGAACAATGAAGTATTCATAAATGGGAATATATAAGAATAGACATGGTAGTTTACCATGAATAGCTGGTATGACAGGGATATCACCATTTAATGTGACACTCGGGAGAAATAAATAATGGATTTTACAAATAGGATAATGAGGAAAAGTACAATTTTGTAGCATGAGTGATAATGTGAGAGGAAGAAGCAGAAAGGTATAAACAGCTGGTTGCTGGAGAGAGACGGAAAACTTGCTGGAAAAGGAAAATTTTGGCTTGTGGCAGGAGTGCTCTAGGTTGTGTTCGATGTAGGAAAGTAACGATTTGGAGGCCGGGGTGTTTCACAAGCACTATTTTACTAAGGCTAGTAATGCTATCACTACAACTATAACTAACGCTATTAGTACTACTATTATTAATACTATAGCTGGTACTACTATACTACAACTGTTACTACTATACTATTAATGTCACTAATATTATACCAGCCCCCATAGATTTTTTACCTTCTGGTGATAGAAGTACAATCATGGCATCATTATCACCACCATGTGCCATACCGGTTGATGTAGGCGATCATGTCCTTCCACAATCTTCTATTCACAGTATATCGTATCAATTCTGTTGTTGACGGTTTTCCATGCCATGACACCAAGCTACTTAGTATCTTCTCTCTTTGTCGTACGCGATCTCTCCCTGTATTTAGTAAAAAACAAAGTATAACCACAAGCTATTTGAACGCGGAAAGAAAGAGATAGAGAAAGAGGGAGGTGCTTCAATTTCTTCTTCCTCTTCTTTTCTCTTTCACTGACACCTAAAAGGTGTCGTGGTTAATATCATTTGTCGTTCTTGTGCTGCTCGAATTGTCTGAATTAGTGATTTTCCTTTGTTGTTACATGTCTCTGTCACTGCATCTATCCATCTTCTTCTGGGTCTTCCTCTTGGTCTTTTTCCATGCATTCTCGAGAAGAACGCCCTTGATGGTGATTGGTGAGGATTCATTCTGACCAGGTGGCCAAACCATTTAAATTGTTGTTGTTCTATATATTCTTGGCAGGGTTTTGTTCCTACTATTTTTCTTATGGTTTCATTTGGTATTCTATCTCTTAATGTGTTGTTTGTTACTTTTCTCAAACAACGCATCTCACTTGTATTGATCTTTCTTAAATGTGATTTAGCATGTTGTTAGGGCTACTAATATTAATAATGCTGCTGTTGCTAAGATTATTTCTCCTACACGTATTGCAACTACAATATCACTATTAACACTACCACTGCTATTAACACTACTAAAATATTTTCACAAAAATTACTATTATTACCATTAATGATAATACTACTATAACTACTACTACTACTACTACACTATTACCACCATCACCACCATTACCACCACTACTACTACTACACTATTACCACCATCACCACCACTACTACTACTACTACACTATTACCACCATCACCACCACTGCTGCTACTACTACACTATTACCACCATCACCACTACTACTACTACTACTACCACAACCACTACTACTACTACCACCACAACCACCACTACTACTACTACTACTACCACTACAACTACTACTACTACTACCACTACCACTACAACAACTACTACTACCACCAGCACCACCACTACTACTACAACTACTATTATAATCACTACAAATATATCTGAATCTAGTATTCAAAATAACGAGTTTCCTTTCTCTATTCTGCGTCCACATCACTAGGCCTTGCTGAAGCATTATTGTTGGCTTAAGCTGTCTCCATCGATTGTCTCAGACACGCAGTCCGCATATAAAGCACATTAACCATGACTAACTAATCTTCAATAACTATTTTTTAAAATGTAATCCGCATGCCCTCTCTTCAAAAATTTAAACTTTCCAGCGACTTTTACCAAATTAAAATGTAAAAAAAAAAGTTAAAAGGAAAAAAAGTCAGATGGGATCACGTGATGATGTGCTAATGCAAAAGGGAGCTAATTTAAAGGAAATATTAGTTGTAGCCGCTGTCAGTCATAGTTGACTATGGAATTTGCAGCGCCCCTAGAAAATGTGTTTTTCTTTCGCCTTGTATTCTCTTTCTGAGAGTTATTTTATTTTTAGAACGTTCTTTGCGTGTTCTGTCAATCATTGGACAGCTACAACCACTATCGTCCAACAAGAAAACTTACTCTAGAAGCGAAACGGGCACTTTACAATACAATCTTCATCCCAATGTTGTGCTGCCAATGCCAGTCCTAGACCCTACATGCAAGAACAATAAGAATAATAACCTACACTGAGATGAAATGTGTTAGACGAATGACAGGAAACAGTCTGAGAGACAAGATCAGAAATGAAGAACTCAGAAAAAAGCTAGGAATAGCCCCCGCCATAGAATATATAAAGAAACAACAGATACAATTGTTTGGCCGCGTGACAAGGCAAAGTGATCAAAACACAACACAGCGAGCCCTCAATAAACGTTGCGAGAACACCAGACCCAGGAGGTCGACCACAGAAAAGATGGATTGGTGGAATATAAGAAGCACTAGGAAACACAGCAGCAGTAGAGGCGAACAGAAAAGGAAAAGACCGCAAATTCTATCTCCCCTCGTCGCTGAAAGGCAAATGAGGAAGGAAAAAAGAAGAAAAAGTGTATTCTCTGTGAATCTGCTTCTTGTTTGAGTTGGGGCTTTAGAGTGTGTTTCCAAAGGGGACGGACTGCTATATATTCCCAGACTGCAGGGTTTATGTTCAAAAAGTCTCCATGTCACGTTTACAAACGTCTATACAAATCGGAGTTTTTTAGCCCCCCCTAGTTCTTTTACCATCTAATGTTTGTCCACAAAGTATATTTATTGGTTTGAGGCCATCTTTTATAAGGTGTAAGTGACCAAGCTAGCGTAAACTACGTTGTATAACAGAATACAACTTAGTAATAAAACTATGACAATCAAGTCTATCAATTTGAAATTCAAAGTAACAGAAGCTAGCTCTGACGATCTCTTGTGTGGTCTATCTACAGCCACCTACAGTATATAATAGGGGGAGCAGAAGCGCATGCGACCTGCGGTCGCAATAGATGGCAAAAGCCGACCAATACCTAGCAGATCTACCTCCTCGTGTCTCCCCTGGAAACAGTCTGCGTCAAACCAGACTGGCTAACAGAAGCTAGGATCGCCGTGTTCCCTGTAGTGGTGACTGTTACTGATATAGAGGACCCAGTATTGCAGTATTTCTGGGCTGGACTAGTAGTTTCCCAGCATAGCCTGGGACAGACGAAATCCAACCTCTCCAGTAAGAGCCGGGAATGTCAAGAAAGCCATTACGACCCGTCACATCTTATGAGTCAAAGGGCAACATGCTCGAATCAACTCGTGGCACTCCGTCAACAACAGTATATAATAAAATTAAATAGCTGTGATCCAACTTGATACCCAGCAAGATTAATCATTGTGGACTATATCATTATAATGCGAGGTTGTATTTAAAAATCCGATCAGGAACTATCAGCAACTTCTTCGATCCTTTTTTGCATTTTAGCGTTGTAGGGAGACATTTTGCATTTATTCATTACTTGTTTGACCTCTTCTGTTGTGACCAGCGCTTCTTATGTGTTATGTTAACACTGTTAAATACTGAAGAGTAGGTATAGCTTACAGTCCTCGGTCTGTCAATACTTTTTTAATGCGTTCTTAGTCTGCATTTAACAACATGACTGGATAAAAAAATTACAAATATTATAAATAATTATAATATCGGGATGCATATTTTTTGCACTCATTTCCGAAAGAATCTCTGTTTCTAGCCCTTTCTCCTACAGAACGTTGCAATCATCACCGCTCGTCGGAAATAATCATTGCCTCTAGCCAGACTCCCACTTATTTTTTCTCTTTGATGTCTTGAAATCACTTTCTTCTTGATCTGCCCCTGTACCGTCTTCATGGAACCAAGCCATCCATTATTGTTCTTTTCAGTCATATGTGCCTTTTGACGTGGCCACAGCATTTTAATTTCCTCTATAAAATGTTTATAAGCCGATTCTTGTTAAAGTTTATGTATTTTAATACGTCTTCATGATAAGTTTCATTATCCAAGGTATCCGAATGATTTTACGGAAACATTTTACTTTATTATATTTCGAAAGAACCGATAATTATATATTTAAAATATCGTAAAATTATGATCCACAGAAATAAAAAGCAGAATAGCTCAAACCAAAATAGCATTTCAGAAAATGAAAAATATCTTATGCAACAAATCTATGTCAATAAAAATGAGAAAGAGAGTTCATCGGTGCTATATAGAATCAATTCTGACCTATGGAAGCGAATTATGGACAGTAGACAAACAAATGAAAAGATGATTAGAGGCCACAGAGATGGGATTTCTCAGAAGAATGTTGAAAGTTCCCTCGACAGATAAAAAGACCAATGAGGAAGTTCTCAAAGAGGCCAACACAAAAAGGGAGATCTTAAAAAACATCAGAAAGAAACAATCAACATTTTTCGGGCACATCATGAGAAGAGGAAAGTTGGAATACTTGGTTACAACTGGCAAAATAAAAGAAAAGAGAGATCGCGGACGACAAAGAGAGAAAATACTGGATAGCTTGGTGTCATGGCATGGAAAACAGTCAACAACAGAACTGATACGATGCACTGTAGAAAGAAGATTGTGGAGGGACATGATCACCTACGCCAAACGGTATAGCACATGATGAAAATTCTAATGAAGTAGATAATAGCAACAATAACAGTAATCTAATGAAGAATAGTCAAAAGCGTTCTGGCCAGCGCGCCAGGCCTGGCGGTTACAACGAACGTAGTTCAGTTCCAGCAGAACACCAGTCGGATAATGCATTAATTGCTTCCAGCATAACCAAATTATGTGTCTAGGTCAGTAAAATTTTCAAAAATGTACTTCCCTATGGTAATATATTTTCCGGAACAATCTTTACCTTTAATTTAATTTTAATGAAAAATTAATTAATAACAATAATGACATCATTACCAGTTTCATAGGAAATTATTTACAAAAATAACATTCTGCATGGGAAATTAATTAATAGTAATAGTAGCATTCTCATTGGAAAATAACACAACTGCAAAATTATCATGAATATTAAAACAAAAAAACATTATTGATAACAGCTTTCTCAAACTAAGAAATAATAAGTACAGTCGCCGAATTTGTGCCCGAGAGGATTGGACGAGTTGTTTTCCAATCTAGTGAAGGTGGATCCAAATTTCATTGGGCTCAGGGATTTTTTTGTGACTAATGGAGGGCAAGTGAAAACTGCAAACTCTACACCCATTTGCAACTTCACAGGATATGAAGTCTTCATTTTAATCCCTCAGACATTTCAGTCATGCCGAAGGCGGATGTGTTTTTTTCGCAAGCTTGCACCAGTTCAGTCCTTTTAATGGCGAACGATACAGAAGAATATCGTCGGTGACTCTGAAGAAGAAGAAGAAGAGGAAGAAGAGGAATAATAATAAGAAGAAAAAGAGGAAGAGGAGGAAGAAGAAGAAGAAGACGAGGAAAAAGAAGAAGAATACGAGGAAGAAGCAGAAGAAGAGGAAGAAGAAGAGGAAGAAGAGGAAGTAGAAGAAGTGGAAAAATAGAGGAAGAAGAAGAAGAAGCGGATGAAAAGTAAGAAGAAGAAGAGGAAGAAGAGGAGGAAGAAGCAGAAGAAGAGGAATAATAATAATAATAATAATAATAAGAAGAAGAAGAAGAGGAAGAAGCAGAAGAAGAGGAAGAAGAAGAAAAAAGAGGAAGAGGAAGAAGAGGAAGTGGAAAAATAGAGGAAGAAGAAGAAGAAGAGAATGAAAAGGAAGAAGAAGAAGAGGAAGAAGAAGAAGAAGAATAAGAAGAGGAAGAGGGAGAAGAGGAAGAAGAAGAGGAAGAAGAAGAAGACCCTAGCTAAACCTTCCTTCCCACCCCGCGGCAAACGTCAGGAATGAAATAGCGTCGCGTAATTAATAACTGTTTAATTTTTTTTAAAATAACAATCAGAAAATCAATCCAGATGATGACGACGATGATGACGACAATAATCGTAACAACAACAATAATAGTAAAACAACAGCCGAGAATATAAAACTTATATTTCTTATGCGCACATGACATTTTATGACATACGCACTTTTCAGCTGACAAAGCAATTACTGTCAGTTAATTGCAACTTTTCAAATATGTACGCTGTTCATGCACATATTTTTGACGCATAGAGCAGCAGAGGCAGAAAATAAACTCATCCATATCATAATAAATGTATATTTCTATAAATTTACATAATTGCATTAAGATAAAATGTAGTTTCCTCAGAGCTGTCTTAGGCTCCAAGGGATTAATATTTTCTTGAGCAAATGAACGTTAATATTTAATACAAAATTAACATTATTTAAGACGAATAATAATATTACATACTAAATGTGGCATATTGCGCATTAATTATGCAATTACATTTTACACTAAATTACTATTGTTATTTTATTGTTGTTGTTATTACGGATTAACTCTTTCCGTAGTTTCGACGTACCTTGCGCCATGTCGATTTCTGTCGTGTACGTTGAGCCGCACAGTGCGTCACTCTCAATTTGATTAGTGTAAACTGTCATCAAACCATATTCTTTGCATATGTCCTGTATCATTTTGATATTGGTGAAATATAATTCATTGTTTAATTATCTCAAAATTCCATTATAATATTGAGTTATTGAGTTATTTGCGGGTCATCATCATTGCACTCCGAACATGTCCATAGGTGCTCAGATCCCCACCACAGCAATTCCCGCAGTGTCCAGCGACTAACGACTCCAGTTCTATGTTGGTTGATAAGTCTTCTTACACGACCACTAAGTTTCTCATTTCTGGCTGTGCCCATCTTAACTCCCATTTCTATCATCCGAAGAAGTGACGTGGATCTGTGTTTGTCGAAGTCCTGTGCTCTTCCCACATCTCGGAAGGCATTGATGATGTCCGCCCGATCCATTGGTTGCCCGTCCTCAACGACAGCACAGCTAGCCAACCTGTTCGCTCTTTCATTTCCCCGTACTCCCGCATGTCCAGGGACAAAGACAAAGGTGACCTTACGTATTTTGGATTTCTGCAACGACTCTATCCATTGCATGCGTACAAAGCCCGCCTCAACTTTTTTTATCATGCTCATCGAATCACTCAGTATACATGCGTGGGTGTAGTCTTGTGACTCTATCCATTTGAATGCCTTGGTCACTTCACTGCCATCGCCTCCATTGTCATGCTACTCGTGGTCATGACGTATGCACCACTGTCTACTTTGACTATTCTGCCTGCCGAGCGTGCTGTAAATGCCCATGCACTTCTTTGGTGTCGTCTAACAGATGCGTCTGTATAGATGACTGCATCTTTCTCATCGGTGTTATCGCAGATGAGACCGTTGACCTCAGCATTAACCACGACCGGGTTCTGTTCCCTACTTTTCCTGTAGAGTGTGACAATACACGAGAAAGTACCTTTGAACGATGTAGGCACCGGTATCCACTCCTCACCAACGCTGATATTGGTAAGCCCACATACCTGTTTGATGACATCTTCTGCTCGGCCCACCCATGATTTGCCTCTTTTTAGCCTGTCACCTTTCCCTGTGTTGAGCATGCGGTGCAATGGATGCTCTTTATCTGTACTAATCTTCAGGTATGCTCGTGCTCTCCAGATCTTGATTCTGTCATCCATGGTTGGAAAGTCAAGAAGATACCTTATTACTACACAGGGAGTGTCCCTTGTACATATCCCAAGATAATGCGCATGGCTTCATTTTGCATTTTCTCCAGCCTATCAATTTGAGTCGTACTGACAGTAAGAATTGCCAGGGCATACTCGATTGGTGCGAGGACTAATCCCTGGAACAGAAGAGTAAGTAGCCTCTGCTCGATGTTGGCAACTGCCATGACCTACAAGGCGGCTAATCCTTTGCTGGATTTTGTTATCACATGGTAAACGTTGTCCCAAAAACACAGGCTGCGATCAAACTTAACTCCGAGGTATGTCATCAACTTGTCTCTGGTCACCTCATCAGCTCCCATTCGTACTACCGGTGTGGTCGTATTAACGATATGATTGTTAAGGGAGAACCATGAAACTTATTATTTTATTAGCTATTAGGATTAACCAAGGCACCTGGATCCCCACACCAGGAAGAAATGCGATCGAGTTCGTCTTGCATTGTGGAGGCGATTCCGCGTCTGTCTTTTCCCTGGCGATATACCAGAATATCATCAGCAAAAGTCATATTTCTTCCCCTCCCATCCAGCTGTTGTTCCGTGATCATTATTATGTAAACGTTAAATAGAACTGATGAAAATGGTGAACCTTGTGGCAGCCCTGGACAAATGGATGTTGGCTCGGAAGACCAACTTCCACATCTGAGTATCACCTTCCTCTGAAACAGTGCCGCGGCGTTCCATCTAATGAGGAAGGGGTACACTGCCAGTTTGAGGAGCATATACATGAGATATTCAAATGGTACCCTGTTGTATGCATCCTCCAGATCTATAGCAGCAGCACATGTCTCCTCTCGTCTGTGGGAGCCTTCGAAGACGTCATAGGCAAAGACTGTCGCATTGAGCCATGTCTCTTTGTTAAATCTATAACCTCCGAGTGTGGGTGGGAATGCACGTTTCTGTTCAAGGTGACAGGTGAGGACACGGGCAACTATTTTCTCCAGCAGCTTGCCCGCAGTGTTCTGCATTGTGATGATTCTGTAGGCACTGATCTGAGAATGGTCCTTGTTTGGCTTCGGTAGCGGTAGTAAGTAGCTGTGTAGCCACTCCTCCTTACTCTGGCCACTCCGAATGCTGGCATTAAACTCATTGGCCAGTTTTGTCAAGTCGTCATCAGCTAAATCGCCTATGTCATCGTACCGAACACCATCTGGACCAGGAGCAGTGTTGTGTGACCTTTTAAGTGTCGTGCGAATGGTATCAGTTGTGATTGTGAGATCTTCTTCCAGCACTACATCCTTTCACAATTTTGACAGCGATCCCCGTATTATCATTCTTACAGCCTCATTTCTTTGGTCCGTCTGCTCAATGTAGCGGGCAAGCAGGGCCTTCCCTTTGCTCTCATCAGATTTGTGCCATATCCGGCCTGTGCTCTGAAAGTCTGGTATCCCTCTGTGTCGTGTTGTGCCATTCATGCAATGATGAAGGCGCCAGAATGTGGCTAGCGATTTTTCTGAGCGCACTTTTTTTTACAGAAGTCATCCAATTTGGCACCCTTAGCCTGCTTAGCACATAGTTTAAAGTGCATCATTGTTTGGTCGACCTCTACTTTCAGACGCTTCAAGAGCTCAGGTTGTGTTCTTCCATTCTTTCTAGCTTTCTACCATGGCCGTTTGTCTCTTGCTCCGCCAAGCTTCCTCGACTTCTACGTTCCACCAGGGTGGCTGCGTCCATCTCTCCTACCTCCTACGAGGGGCGCTCTGTTTCTTATGTCTGATTTTGCTAATGACGTTCTGGTCTGTTTTCTCGTAGTGGAATGTGTGGGGCTTTCTTTTCTGGCTTCTATTTCTGCCTTTCTCAATTAGGAGGACACATGGATAGTGATCACTTCCGTGGAACCCCAGTGCATTCCACCTGCAAACCGGTGCGAAGGTGGAAGACACCAGTGCCAGGTCTATGACACTATCAGAGTCCCCTGTTCGAGTGGCCATTCTTGTTGCCCTTCCATCATTCAAGCACACTAAATCGACTGACACTAGTGCGTTCTCTAGGTCTTCTCCCTGCTTGTTGGTTATGACGTTGCCCCACTGGTCTCCTCTAGCATTAAAGTCTCCGCAGAAAATGACGCTCTCTTCATCGAACTCGAAGAGATTCTGCCATTGTTGTGTGTTCACCTTCCCATTACAGGCATACACATTAACAATCACGAAATGAACTGGGGTCTGCACCCTAACCGCATGTACCTGTAATTCTGCATTGTCCCACGCAGTCATATCAACCTCAGCTGCCACCATATTGTTGCGCACAAGGATAGCCTGCCCAAGGTGTCGCCTATTATAGAAAGAATGAAAACCAGGAGTACTTACTGTACTGTCACCAAGAAGAGTTTCTTGTAAAACCATTATATCGGCGCCGCACAGTAGCTTATCAAGTATGGGCCGTCGTTTATTTATTGACCCACAATTCCAATATGTAACGCGCACATACTTAAGGCCTAGCCTCTCACACTTCGATAGTTTAATGCCACCACGCTTGCCTTGTCGTGTTTCCCTTCTTCGATGTTGTCGTTTGGGCTGCATCTGAATACTTACCGTCGTCATAGTATCATTGATGATTTAGTCGCTGAACGTCGATGCTGTGGATGGTCTAGACTCACGTGCACTTACTCAGTCGCACGGTCCAGAACCCGTTTCCACGTTATAAACTGGCCAACTCCAGTAAATAGCTCTGCAGCACGCGGATACACTGTGAGCCTTTTACAAATTAAATTAATTATGCGTCCTTGACGACAGACCGGCGAAAACAAACCGCCATTTTTTGACGCGTTCAATAGCGCAATCAACAACAAGGATGAGTATAAGTGATTAAATAAGGAAATTGTAACAAAATGAAATGAATCAAAAGAAGCAAAGTGATTTACATCAAATAGAAAACGCGTACAATCACATGATCCCTTCAGATATCAATAAAAAAAAAAACAAATAAACAGAAAAGTTCACTGGAAATCAGCACTTATCTGTGAGTCCATTATAATATGTTAAGTGTTAGATAAAAATAAACGTGTAGATTAATATTTAAAAACGTGACAAATTTTGTCTCTAAAATATTTACCCCTGAATTGATAAAAACATTCCGTACTGAAAGAGTTAAGGGAAAAACTCACCGAAAACACCCACGCGAGTGTGCAACACTGTATAGGTCACTGCGCCAGACTTTTTGGACCACGGAAATAAAACTTGGTGCACATTATGTTTCAATATTGCATTACAGTGCTGTGGTCACTTTGAATGCAACTAAAATAAGTGTAGCATCCCTACGAAAAAATGTTATCTTGATTTCAGTACCGTTGTATGTCCATCTTGGGCTGTTTTCACTACTTGACAACGCTCTCACATCAAGCTAATGAGACTATCCAATCCGTTGTTGGGACATGTTCAATTCTTCTTGAGGCGCTTCTACTAACTGGTGGTGGTTTTGATTTGATCTTTTTCGAATCTACACTCCAGTCCGTCGTTCGCGTATTCGATAGAAGAAAGGTCATGAAAACGCCAGGCGACGGCAAGATATAAATCTCTTTTTGCTGAAAGTTGTCGTGACCACACGTGCCATATGTGGACGAGTTGTGGCCTACTTTAATAGCATGCATGTTCCATATGCACCGAGAAAAGGCGTTACATATGGTGTGATGATTTAATCTCGGAATCAAGTACTCGTCAGATTACGATAAGGTTCGTTCTGGCTGTATAAAAATCCCTACCCCCCTCAATACTATTACACTGTCTCCTCTCACCCTATTTCTCTTTAGCACACAACTGTCAACTCGTGGTTTCTGTCTGGGTGTTCTCTCATAGCCTTTCCTTCTCTCGATGGCAATCGCTAAGCAGAAGTGGTTTGTTTTTCGTTGTGTCCTTCATCGTGGACAATTGTCAGTAAATCGTTCTCCTGAACTCACGTAATCAAACAACGCCCATCATTACTTTTCAAACATAATCTTGATAGACCTGAGAACTCAGAATACGTCTCCATTGATGATAGGGATTGTCACATGCAATCTGGCACAAATCAATCAATCTTGTCTATGAGGACCTGGTAACACTTGTCTAACTGCTGGTGTGTGAGAACACAGAATTTTCCTCTCCGAGCCTATTCTGCACGACATTCATCTTAAAACCTAGAGTTTTACTAGCAGTCCATGTTGCGTAAACATATTATGATGATGCAAAAGGCCAATGCAACAGTCTTGTGCAGAGTTGGTAACTCGTGGTTGGCCTCTTCTGTGGCGATCATCAGTGGATCCTGTTATGTGGTAACGAGCTTAAATGCGCGATATATTCCAGTGAACATTGAAATGTTATACAGCTAATGTTCCAGTGAACATGAAATGAACATGTTATACAGCCAATGTTCCAGTGATCATTGAAATGTTATACAGCTAATGTCCCAGTGAACATTGAAATGTTATACAGTTGATACAGTCGTTCATGCAGCTAACATCCCTACAGCTATCGCTGCTGTTGGTTCCATTTTAGCATTGTGAAAAAAAGATGCTTCTGTTTGACTCTTGTAGTTTTGATGATTTCATTTCAACGATTAAGTTTGTCCATGCCTTGGTTAGAATTACAAACCTGCCTTCCATTTATCTGTGATTAAATTCTTCATCAAGGCAATTTTCGTGCGATCTAGTTTGCGCTTTGTTTACCTTCCCATGTAGTGACAGACACTTGTAACTGAACGAGTAAGTGTGCGCCACCCACACTAAAATACACACGCATGACCTACACAGCGTTGTAGACTAACATTTTTACTACGTGTGCACAACGTGTGTGTGCGCATGTGTGTATGTTTGAACTGCTGTCACACATGACGACTCCACAGGTATTCCGTCACAAAGTTAACGAATGCTGAAAGTGCTGAAGACTGCAAGCGTTTTGTAGTACACTTGAATTTCTTTTCTTTTTTTTTTACAGAATTTTTCTCCAAATTAGTAATCATGTAAACAATTTACATCTGCGTCGTCTAAAATTCCATCCATTCTAAGAAGCTATTTTTTTTCTTCTCTGTCCTAACAGCTTTTTCCCTAACAAATCAACAACAACAGGAACACAACTTTGAAGAGGAGAAGAATAAGAAATAGCCCCCATAACGTCCGATAAAGAATATGGAATATCCATATGTTATTGTCCATAATCTTTGACCATAATCACATTGTTGGGTAATGTGATCATTTTTATGTCAGTGGTGTCTTTCTTTTAAACAAAAACAAAAATGAGGTATATTTTTAAGGATCGGTTATCCTAGAATCTGTCATGCTCTTTCTAACCGGTGACCTCCCTGATTGGGATGTGAGTGTCTTACCTACAGCGAGCCTAGCAAGGTATACTAAGCACTATACTTGCAAATCAGTAAAATTAAAATTACTGAGGGCAGGTATCTTCCCAATAACAAAATACGGTTGTGAATAATGAACAATCCCGCAAAGAAGAAAATAGATTCATTCGAAACAAAATGCTACATAAAAATCCTGAAGATACCTAAGATAATTAAAAAGAGCAATGAAGACATGCCAAAAGATTTAAACATTTAAAAAAACTGCCTTATAAACACCATTCTACAGAGGAAATTAAAATACTATGGCCACATCAAAAAAAAACCCAGAGGGCTGTAAAAAAAACAATAAAGGATGGCATGGTTCCTTTGCGACGCATCAGGGGCAGACCAAGAATAAGGTTCTTTCAAGATATCAAGGAGACCTTGAGCATGACAACAGAAGTAGTGGGCATCTGGCTAAAAACAGAGGTTCTTTCAGACGGGCTGTGGTGGATGCAAACAGCAAAATGACATGCGACCTGAATGATGATGATGATGATATATATATATATATATATATATATATATATATATATATATATATATATATATATACCAGGTTCCTTTCTGATGATCAGACTGTCTCCAGCTACGATGATTTGTACACAGAGTTTCATATTACTCATATTATTATTATATATGCATATTTATCGTATATATGTATGTATGTTTGTATGTATGTGTAAGTGATACGACAACAGTGCAAAAGGTGATCCATAAAGTGATAAAGAAATAATAAAGCATGAAGAAACAAGTTTGGTAATTAGAAGCATTAGTCTTCCCTATTGCACACTGGTACTTCAACGTCCTTGACACCTTGACACCAAAGAGACCTGGCCTCTCGGGTCAAAACCTCCAGGTCTGTTTGTATGGACCCACACACATACACAGTTAAACGAGCACAATCGCTAAGGTGATGCACCATTAAGAGCCATTGACAGGTCACTGGAGGTCACCAGCCTCCTTAACCCCAGGGCGACCTCTCCTTGGCCCAACATAACTTCAACCGCAGGTCACTCCGGCCACCGAACTGCTTGTAAAAAGGTCACAACTACACACAATAATTACTTCACATTGTCGCTACTGCAGATAAAGAGTTGATGGGAGGGTAGTTTTTAAAAAGAAAGCCCCGAACGATACGATAATGTTTCAACAGATAACAAGGTAATTAATTAGCTATGGTTGTGTACTATCACACGATTTATTTGATAAATGCCGTAACGGGAATATCAGTCGGTGGTCATAATACAAACAATTTGAGATATGTTGATGATACGCTCTTCATCACAAAGAGAATAATAGAAGGAAAAGGTATGTGTTAGCACTCGGAAAAAATGACAAATAAACAACAACAGAAAAAATAAAGAACAATATATGGTCCGAAGCAGGATCGAACAGTTCTTTGTTTTTTTCTGTTGTTGTTTATTTGTCATTTTTTCCGAGTGCTAACACATACCTTTTCCTTCTATTATTCCCTATTATCGCCTCGGAAGTTTCCCTATTTAATAATATTTATTTATTATTATTTGTCTCCTTCATCACAAAGAGTGAATATAAACTAAAATAAACTGATTGGCATTATACACATTATTTGTTTATCATCTCATAGGGGCATTATAGTTATAATCTTTGAAGCTTTGCAGCGCGTTTCAATGGAGATATCATAAGCTTAGAACGTTCCCCTTATTTAAGAAAAAATTATATTTTATGGAAGTTATTTCAATTTGCGGCATTTTTTTTTCGCTCGCCAGCTCTCACCTCTGACGAAGTCCCTAGAGACTAGGAACTTAATTTTGCGTGTTAATCAATTTTTCCCTGGCAGCTGTGTACACAGGGGTCCCTCGCCGCACAGGCAGATAACTCCGACTTCGGAGATACTCATATTTTTCCGTCTATGAGTAATTGACGTTCCAAGCCAGGCCTCGCTGCTGAGGCCAGCGATGTTTGCCGCAGAAGGAAATCATAAATAAAAATCCCAACCGGTGTAGCCGGGATTTGAACCCACAACCTCTCTGTCTCCAGGCCGGCGTCTTGCCTCGAGACCAACCAGTCCCCAAATTTGCGACATTTTACACACACAAATTAAGTGGTTAGCTAAAGTAACTATTAATGTATGAATTATATTTTTGTACTTATTGTGTGTAACAAAAAGATCAGATCTGAGAGCTTCGGATCTACAATATTTAATTTGTTAACATAAAGATTGTTTAATTTTAAAAAAGAATTTCTTTTAATCATTTTGAACGTCAAATAGAAGAAATTTGTACATTTTATCTTACCGGAAATACATCAATGAGCAAATCGACTAAAGTGTAAAGGTCAAGTACGAGACTTGAATGGGCGTCTTAGCACGCGAGTTTTCACCAATATGTGCTCGGTCATCTATCCAGAAGTATTCGGAGACTTCTGGAGAGTGTCTCTTCAAGCATCGAAACTCACGATGCGAGGCGGCATTCCTCACCTTCCCAGAGTACTACCATGGTACCCATTTCTGCCAGCGGTTGGGTCGACCGCGGGGGGGATTATTTTTTCTCTCCAACCACGATTAGAACTCACACTGCTTCCAGAGGGAATCGAACACGGTCGTCCGAGCGTCAGTAGTACAGTCTGGGTGGCTTTCCCAACCAGGCTAGGGAAGCTATCCGACTAAAGTGTGAAACAAACAACTCTGACTGTGACAAAAAACAAAAAAAAAAGAAGCTTTTGTCTCAACACCAAATGATTAGAAGTAATTGCAGAAACAATGGAAAAAGGTTCCACAAAATGCACAAATAAAATAAATGGGACAGTATAAGAAAGTGAATGAATTCCTACTGTGGTGTGTATGTTAATTTTAGATAGCACATGCATAGTGGAAACTTTGTTGCCTTTGAGGTTTTTATTTTATACTTAGCCGAACTATGTCTTGTTGATTATATTAGACAACAATTGTCATTTTTTTTTAAATTGTAGTAAAAACAGTGTATTGGTAAAGATAAACAAAGTCCCATAGTAAATGTCGGTGTGTAATGAGTGATATTGGCTTCATTGTACTAAGCATCAGCTTCATGAGGTGGGTGGCCAGGTTCCTTCATCGCTGTATTTCTTTTGCAGAAAAAAATGTGGTACCAATTTATAGAAACATGATGGATCAAATCAGCATTTTAAGTCGGGAAAAATTAGTCTCAATTGACATTTCATTGAATTCCGCAGCTTTCGGTCAGCAGATGAATGTACAAACCACATCACTAGGTAGGCACTCTGTATAGTCACACTTCAGTTTAGAGAGGTGAGTTTACAGATGCATACCAGGAGGTATGAATAATTTAGACAACGGTGAAAATCCAAACTGAAAAAAACATGTAATAGAGGAATGAGAGTACGGACAGGTTGGCTAGCTATACCTTTGTCGAAGGTGGTCAAACAAATGGACGTCATTAATGCATTCAGAGATGTGGGGTTGGTACTTGACTTCGACAACCATCACTCCTTCGGATTAGACGGGAGTTAAGATGGGCACTGACAGAATGGATAGACTTAGCGCATAAGAGGACGTGTTAACTAACACAGAGCAGGATCCCTCAGTCGCTGGACGCTGGGAAACAGACTGACGATTGGATCTAATCACCTATATATATGTTCGGAATGCAATGATAACAACTCACAAATAAATCAGTAACAATTAACGCACCTCCTTCAATGCAAAAAAGAATGGTAGTTGTTCAATGTTTGAAGGATTAGTCTTGTTCTATGGAAGCAAATTCTGGACAAAATGTTAATAGACAAGAACATCCTTGAAGCTACAAAAATGAGGATTTACAGAAAGGTGTTGAGAATACCATTGATAGCCAAGAAATGCAATGATGGTGTTCTAAAAGAGGCCAAGACAAGAACAACATCATGAAGAACCACCATCATCTTTGGGCTCTGCCATGTAATGAAAAGGGAGCTGCAGGAACAGCCGCGCAGCTGTGACAATAGAAGAAGAAGAAAAACACTGCTGAAAGAGGAAATTAAAAACACTTTGGGCAGTAAGTCTAGAGTCAATAGAAATGAGAAAATGAGTTCACCGCTGCCTTTAAAAAAAACCAATTCTGTCCTATGTAAGCGAACCACGGACAGTAGATAAACAAATGAAAAGACGATTAGAGGCTTCAAACATGGGATTTCTCCGAAGAATGTTGAGAGTTCCATGGACAGCAAAAATAAAATAATCATCATGTACTATACCGGTTGGTCTTGTTTATAAAGGAGGAAATTATCAAAAAAGCGTACACAAAAAGGAGAGCTCATAAAAGAAAAAAAAACACCAGAATGAAACAATCGATATTTTTCGGGCACATCATGAGAAGATGAACATTGTAATACATGTAATTGGTAAAATACAGGGATATCGTTGCTGTATATCGCGGACATCAAATAGAGAAGATACTAGACAGCTTTGGTGTCACGGCTGTCAACAGCATCATTTATACGATTCGCTGAGGACAGTTAATTGATGGAAGGACACGATAAAATTACGCCAACCGGTATAGAACACGATGATGATTTTATTTCCTTTATTTTATAATCGGTACAATTTTTGTTATGTTGTTTGTACTACACTAAGTCAGGAGGTCATTTTTCTTTTTAAACAAAATAATCTCTGGCCTTCATTGAAGGTTGGATAATCGTAGAAGTCGATTGGTTGAAGAAGTGAACCTGACCTTTAACCCAGTATGAAGTTTAAGAAAGGGGATGGGAGTTAAGGCAAAGAAATGCAAATAAATGCATAAAAATCGAAGCTGCAGTAAAGCTATATGTGAAGAAGAATTGAAAAATAATGGCATCTCCTCTCTCTCTCTCTCTCTCTCTCTCTCTGCGATCAGGACTCAATCAGAGTAGGATTCCAAACTCTCACATGAAGTCAGCTGTCAGGTTAAGTGTGTTGATCGCCTCCACAGTCCGAATATCACAATTAGAGTCTGCCAGATCCACTCTTATTGAACACCCGTTAAAACGTTGCACTGTGTTCTGTGCCAGTGGCCCAGTGCATCCGATTTCAGCCAGCATTTTATTCAGGTTTGCTTTCCTTAGCCTTTGATTGTCCCCAATCTTCCTGAAAGGCAGCAGATTGTCTTTTCTGTAAATAAGGTAAATAATGGTATATATATATATGGCCCTTTTCGTCTTGTCAGACGGTCTAGTGGAGGCTATTGCGTATTTTTTGAGGTATTGTTTTTGCCGAACAGCTTCTCTCGTGGCTAATTCTACCAATGTTTGACAAACACACGCGGTCACATAATGAACAGGTCAGGCTCGCTGGTCCACAGGGTTTACCATCCTTTTTCATGAGTTTCTTCTCTTCTAAGTCCTGTCTTAGAACAGTCTCAAATGTTGTTATACCGTTCCTTATACGTGCTCTCCATGATGTGCGATCACTTGCCAGATGTTGCCAGTCGTTTTCACAGATGGAGAAGTCTTTCAGAGATGATTTACAGATATCTCTATATCGTAGTTTAGGTCTGCCGATTTGTCTTTTTCCGTGTTTTAGCTCGCCATATAGTATTTGCCTAGGAATGCGTTTTTCTTCCATCCGTTGGACATGCCCCAGCCATCTTAGCCTTCGACTTCTGAGCATCGACATGATTGTTAGGGTCTTAGCACGTTGCAGGACAGTTAAGTTGGTTATTTTGTCCTGCCATTTGATGTGCATTATTTTGCGGAGACATCGCATGTGGAAGACATTTAGTCTTTTTTCCTGGTTTGAGTATGTTGTCCAGGTTTCGGATCCATATAGTAGTGTGCTAAGCACACAAGTTTGATATATTAAGAGTTTAGTCTTTTGAGTTAGTTTCGTGTTGTTCCATGCCCTTTTTGTGAGTTTGCCGAAGGTCGTAGCTGCCTTACCAATTCGACAGTTTATTTCTTCATCAAGAGAGATGGTTTGCGTAACTGTGGATCCAAGATATGTAAATTTCTGTACTGATTCTAGTGGGCAGTCTTTTAGAGTAATAGATAGAGGTTTGAAGTCACCTTGATTTAGTATTACTGTCTTCTGAACATTAATTGACAGTGAAAAAAGGTCGCATGCTTTATCCAGGTTGTTGATCAGCGACTGTAGGGTGGCCTCACTATGAGCGACTAGGGCTGCATCGTCAGCAAATAAAAATTCTTTAAGTAGGGCAACATTTGTTTTGGTTTTTGCTCTTAGTCGTGCTAGGTTGAACAGTGAGCCATCTGGTCTAGTGCGAATGTAAATATCTCCTGAGCTGTTTTCGAAGGTGTAATTTAGGAGGGCAGCAAAAAATATACCAAAAAGGGTGGGGGCGAGGACACATCCCTGTTTCACTCCTTTGTTGACTTTGAAATTCTCTGATGGACTCCCATCAAAATGAACTTTGCCATTCATGTCTTCATGGAAGGAAATTATCAGCCTAAGTAATTTAGGAGGGCAGCCTATGCCTTCTAACACCTTGTAGAGACCATCTCTGTTTACTGTGTCGAATGCCTTTGTGAGATCCACAAAGGCAATATAGAGCGGCATATTTTGTTCCCGACATTTTTCCTGCAGTTGTCTAAGAGTGAAGATCATATCTATGGTTGATCTCCCGGGTCTGAAACCGCATTGGGACTCGGAAAGCACCCGTTCTGCAAGTCTATGCAGGCGATTAAGTACGACTCTAGCAAAAGCTTTGCCTGTTGTGCTAAGGAGAGAAATGCCTCTGTAATTGTTGCAGTCACCCCTGTCTCCTTTATTCTTGTACAGCGTTATAATCTTGGCATTTCTCATATCATGAGGTATTTCTCCGTTTCTCCAGCATTTAATTAGCAGTTTGTATAGGTGTGGAAGTAATACGCTTAGGTTGTCCTTTAGTACATCTGTGGGAATGTTGTCATTTCCTGCAGCTTTTCATCTTGAGAGGGCATTTATAGCGTCAGCAAGTTCGTTCATAGTAGGCTCAACATCCAGTTCAAACATTGTAGGATATTTGGGTATTGATTGTGCTAGAGCTGTGTTTGCTGGTCTGTCGTCACTGTATAGATTAGAGTAGTGTTCAACCCATCTTTGCATTTGTTGTCCCTTAAAATGTAAATAGATAAAAAAAAAAAATGTAAATGTAATGCTTAAAATGTAAAAATTCCATAAATAATGGTATGGTAAAAGATTTACGTGATTGATAGACGACAGAAATTTGAACGACGTTTCGGCTCAATTGACCTTCAGCAGGAACAAACAAACAACACACACACAAATATGTAAGTAAATAAAACTAATCCTACATAGCTAACTAGTAATGAAACATCCAAAACAAAATCATCTAAACTGGTTTAAGAAAAGAAACATTTCTTCCCTGTGTCGTGGACCGTGGCCGGAATGAGAAAGAGAGATTCATGGTTGTGTGCTAGTACATACTTTAAAATATGTGAGTGGGGGAATACTGTCTAGATTACCTCGACTACAAATACATTGACAACGTCTATTATATATATGTATATGTAGTTGACAACTGCTCAACCTGCGGCTTCTATGAAATAACCAAACCGAAATCAGGCAATTCCTTGTTTCTCATGTTTCCATTTTGATTGACGTGAACGAACTATATTTTATTTTAAAATATTTCATTTTATTTTATTACATGCTATTTTATTTTATTGTATTTCATTTTATTTTATTTCAATTCTGCATCAAAATGTAACACACGTTTCATTTCTCCGTAGTTAAAAAATTATTTGTAATTTAAGACCACGTGAAACTAGAAGCCATATCTGAAAATTAACTCCAGAAAACCAGTCGATAAAATAATTGTTTTTGTGCTCGCAAACTAAGAGTTAATATTAAATCTCTCTCAGAGAAACATTTTAACATCTAAAATTTAAAAAAAAAAAAAAAAAAAAAAAAAAACTGTTACATTAACAGTTAACGAAAAAAAAATGTTCTGTGATAAACATTCTAGAATCTAATGACAAGAAAACTTTCATATCAGAAAAGTTTTTTTTTTTTTTCATGAAAAAAAAAAGGTTGTCAAAAGTTATTTATTTAAAAAAAAAAAAAAAACGAGCAGGCTGAAATAGAGATTTGTCAGGTGGTTTATTTAGTGCCGTACCATGGCACTGAGCCATAGATAAGGTACAAGCAGTTGAGGCGGGTAGAACCGAGAACCTGGCATGTACATTTACAGATGAACATGCCAGATTTCATAGGCAGAGAAATAAACAAATTATGGATGAAACCGGGTGGCTGAGTGAGTGGATCGATCACATAACATCTAATGTCCGCGGGTTCGAATTCCGGTTAAGTCAAGAGTTAAATTAAAAAAAAAAAAAAATACGACAGCTTATTGTACTGCGTGGTAGCTGTATGGGTATTTGTAGCCAGGCAAAACACGGTAAGTACACATTTTATTATTAGTGTGAAACTGGGAGAGACAAACATAGATGGTACACTTTCTCTTCTTTCTTCTTCTTCTTCCTTATCCTCCTCTTAGTTCTTCTTCTTCCTCCACTTAGTCCTTCTTTTTATTCCTTCTACTGCTTCCTATTATTACTCTTACACCCCTTCTTCTTCCTATTCCTCTTTCTCCACCTCCTCCTTCTTCTTCCTCTTCCTCCTTCCCTTCCCCATTCTTCTTCCTCCATCTTCTTCCTCCTCCTACTTCTTCCTTTTTTCTCATTCTTCTTCCTCTTCCTCCTTCCCTTCCCATTCTTCTTCCTCCATCTTCTTCCTCCTCCTACTTCTTCCTTTTTTTCTCATTCTTCTTCCTTTTCCTCCTCCTCCTTCTCAACCTCTTCATCCTCTTCCTTCTTCTTCTCCATTCCCCGGGGTCTTTAACAAACAACGACAGACTTAATCAACCATCTCAATCGCTCTCTACCTTCAGTCATTCGTTAGTCACTCTGCAAAATCAAGAACTTGCCATTCTTTGATGTTATCGTCCCATCTCTGCGCACCTCTCCTTCTTGTTCCTTAAACAGTTTCTTGTAGAATGGTCTTTGTTAGGTGCACTAATATTTTACAATCAGTTGGCAAAATCACCATTAACAATAACAAAAATCACCACTAACAACAGAAAAATCACCACTAACAATATAAAAAATCACCAACATTAGCAAAATCACCAGCCATAGCAAAATCACCACCAACAATAGCAATATCATCACCAACAATAGGAATTACGGAAAATAATAGGCAGTCCCATCGAAAATCGAATTCTTACACTTACTTCACACGCCGTGCAGCTATAAATAGTTATGTTAAAACCTTGACACGCAAACTCTCAGTTATTTCTTCCGCAAGTTAAAAAAAATGGAGACGACAAAGAGTTAATTAATAGATGAATGAATGGGGAAAAAAATAATGTATAACAATAGAAATTTGAAAAATGAATGCCCGACATATAAATAAAAACTGTAATAGCAAAGGAAGTAGTGTACAAATTTGGAACCATGCGATCGGAGGGTTAATTTCCAAGCAAGTGAGACCGACGTGACTTCGGGGCGGTTGATAGAGGCTTAGACCACAACAAAGGAGAACACATATATGTATATGTGTATATAAATCAAAGTTGTTTGTTTTCATACCATGATGACATTTTAGTTCCGATCTTGTTAATGCTCCTTCATATATTGATGGCTCCCGTGTGTTACTGGGGCCTCATTATGTGGGAAGTAAAGAATAGTGACACTGTGACCTTCCAGGCATGTCGTAAGAGGCGACTAAGGAGGTTGATCGATGGCTTAACAAGCTGTCATTGTAAAAATCATTGTTATGGAAACAGAACCATCGATTTTAGAAGCAGTGATCTCTGCAATATGTGCCATTTTGGCATGAAAGATTTTTACTTTTGAGATTGTAGTTCTGCCCTATGTGCCGTCTTCGGCTCGAAAGGACAATAGATAGATAGATAGATATATTGATGGACATGTTATACGCCTGGTACATTCTATTTATACTTAAAGTTTATATTTTATGGAAGTGGTTTTAGTTTGTCTCATACACACAGAATGTACCATTTCTAGTTGAAGTAAATATTTATGTATGAATGATATTTTTGTAGTTAATCATCATCATCGAGTGCCATCTCCGCAACGAAGGTTAGCTACTATGAAGCGACATTCTGCTCTGTCTCTTTCTTTGATGATGCAGGTTGTCATAAGCTAACTTGTCCATCTTTTGATGTTACTCGTCCATGTTAGTCTTGGTCTGCCTCTGCCTCTTTTACCTTGTATTTTCCCCTCCAAGATTACTTATAGTAGGCTGTTGTGTCGTTCAACATGGCCCAAAAATTGCATTTGTCTTGTTTGAATTGTATTTAGTAGTTCTTTTTTCATTGTTAGTTGTTTTAAGACTTCATCTTGATTGTAGTTAATGTTCTTATAAAAAAAGTCAAAAATTGACAAGCTTGAAAGTTACCAAGAATGCAATATTTCATGTTTAACCGCACAAGTTTTAAAATTTTAAAAACCCAGCTTATTTTAATCACTTTGAATGTCCAATATAAGAGGCATGCGTATTTTGTCTTCCAGGAAAGACACAAATGAAGAAACCAACAAAAGTATCTACGTTTGCAGAATATATACATATATAGAATGAACGCTACAGCAACGGTTGTATGACGAGACGACAGTTGGCTTGTATAAAGTGTCAAGTCACATATCGTATATGATCAACGCACACCCTTACCCGGTATGTTATGATTTATTTTAACAAAAGGTATATCTATGACATCATAACATGGTGCTAGTGTCCTTGTTTTGTTATCACTACAAGCACATCTGTGGATGATCGGGTGATTTCACTGTTAAGTCAGTCGGCCCTACTCTCCTAGAGAATATCTCTCGTGCTGATCTTAGGCTGGGTCCCTGACCCATGTCGATCTGATAAAAGCAATTATCGCTGCAAGCATCTGTAGAGCAAACCGACGCATTAAGCATTTCTCACTATTACTGTCCGTGCAACTATATGTTCCAATTGTAACTTTCATTAATATCGCTCGCTATAAATGTGTCCAGTAAATGTCTTTCCTCTATCACCTGTATATTTACATTTTACAAGCTGGCATAATAGTATGTGCATGTTTAGCAGACTAAATAATAAATGTTGAACATACATTGAGACGAACTTGGACGATGGATTCACATAATGCAAAAGCGAACAGGCCAAGAACTCAAATGGAGATTATGAGTTCCAAACAATATCTGAAGGGATGAGAGTTGTAAAACAATATATGAGGGATGAGAGTTGTAAAACATTATATGAGGGAAGAGAGTTGTAAAACAATATATGAGGGATGAGAGTTGTAAAACATTATATGAGGGATGAGAGTTGTAAAATAATATATGAGGGATGAGAGTTGTAAATCGATACATGAGGGATGAGAGTTATAAAACAATATGTGAAGGGATAGGAGTTAGAAAACAAAATGCGAAGGATGGGAGTTGTGAAACTATATGTGAATGGCTGAGATTTACAAAACAATATGTGAAGGCATGAGAATTACAAAACAATATGTGAAGGGATTAGAATTACACAACAATTTGTTAAGGTATGGGAGTTGTAAAATGATATGTGAAGGTATGAGAGTTGTAAAACGATATGTGAAGGGATGAGAGTGGTAAAACGATATGTAAAGGTATGAGAGTTGTAAAACGATATGTGAAGGGGTGAGAGTTGTAAGATTATATGTGAAGGGAATACAGCTGTAAAACGATATGTGAAGGTATGAGAGTTGTAAGATGATATGTGAAGGGATGAAAGCTGTAAAACGATATGTGAAGGGATAAGAGTTGTAAAACAATATCTAAAGGGATGAGATTTACAAAACAATATGTGAAGGGATATGAGTTACAAAACTTATATGTGAAAGGATGCCAGTTGTAAACAATGCCAGTTGTAAAAGAATATGTTCGTCAGCTTGAGAGCAATATATGAACGGCTACAAGTTGTAAAATAACATGTGATGACACACAAGTTCAACAACAATATATGACACTAGTTGAACAGAACGATACATACAAAGATATGGAGACGTTTGTGTATTGTATCACTGCACTTGTGACGTAGAAGTCCTGGATATTGTTCTTGGTACAACTTCACAAGAGAACAACAATTTGTTTAAAAAAATAATCACGAGTCCGTGTCAGCGAACAAGTGTGTCTGTCCAATGTTTTGGGTTTGCCCCGGGGACCGAACATTTTGTTATATAATCATATGATTAGTGTGACAGAAATTTGCACAGCTGCTTATTTTCATCCAAAAGCGACATTTTATTTATAATCTTGGCATTTTTCCAGCATTTATTCAACGGGTGAAAATGTCTTGAGCCTACTGCATTCCACAAATGTTTAAAATATATTATGGAAGTGGTTTGTGAAGCCACGTACAAACTTATAATTTCTAGCTAAAGTCAATATTTATGTATGAATTGATATTTTAATACTTAATGTTCATAATAAAGAGACAATCAACATTTTTCGGGCTCTTCGTGAAAAGAGAAAAGTTGGAATACTTGGTTACAGCTGGCAAAATAAAAGGAAAGAGATATCGCGGACGACAAAGAGAGAAAGTACTGGATAGCTTGGTGTCATGGCATGAAAAACAGTCAACAACAGAACTGATACGATCCACTGTAGATAGGAGATTATGAAAGGACATGATCGCCTACGCCAACCGGTATGGCACATCATGATTATGTTAATAAAAAAAGACCAAAGATTGGCAAATCTAAGAATTTTCTGGCTGCAACATTTAACGTTTAATCATTAAAGCTTTTACATTTTAAGATACAGGTTCTGCTAACTACTTTAAATGTATATAGAAGAGGACTGTGTATTTTATCATCATGGAATGACACGAATGATCACAATCGAAAGTATCAGTAATTATCAACAGTGGTGATATGTTTTTAGAGAATTGTTTGGCCCGTACTGACATGTAGCTCCATTACTACTGCTGTTAGAGAATAAAGCAAAGACCACGATAGAATAAGATAAAATAGGATATTATAAAATACAATACAATAAAATAAAATGAAAAAAGACAACATAAAATAAAACAAACCAAGAGATAATTCGTAGACAGAAATTGTTATTTGAATTGGTGCCGTGGGATTCAGGACGATCACATTTACTCTAAAGTGGAATCTGTGGGATGTGTGTATGTGTGTGCGAGCGACATGCACTGTGGGTAGGAAACAAAATGTTTGTATAAGTTACAGAGAGCCACTGAAGCCTGAAGGAGCTGCGATAACTCAGTGGTTTGTGAAATGGACTACAAAGGACAAGAGATTGGGTTACAACCTGACCGACGGCTCCCAGGTTCACCCAGCCTTAATATGGGTACCACATTTTTTTCTGGGAAAGTAAAGCAGTATGGGCCTATTGCCAGCCACATTACCCCAAAAATCATGTGTTGAAGGTCTAAAAATTATGGTCCCAAACACAATTTTCGCTATACGACACTTGACGTGACGGGGCTCTTTACTTTTTTACTTTTAATCAGGTATGAGTAATTTACGGAAATTAATGTTAGGAGGAAATCAATAACATAGAATTATGGAAATGTACCAGTCAAATACCAGTGGATAAAGAGATACAGCGAAGACGATGGCGCTAGATAGGGCACACACTGCGGAAGCCAACAGAGAGTATTACACAACAGGCTCTTTTTTGGAATCCCCAGGGGAAAAGACAAAGAGGAAGACCAAGAAATTCTTGGAGCAGACAGACAGAAGCAGAGATGAAGATGGTGGGGAAGACATGGAATTTTCTTAAAAGAACCGCAAGAAACAGAGTGACTTGGAACTTTGTTGAAGACCTATGCTCCACAGGGAGCTGAAAGGTTGAAGAAGAAAATAATGTTAGGAGGGAAAAATCTAGCATTCATGCCCACAATAGACACGGTAACTCTCGCAACACTCTGCTGCCTGAGTCAAACGTGGACACTAATAGTGCTTCTCCCTCCTCCCCCAATACCCCACACACCCCCATCCATTAAAAATTAAAGAAATTAAAATTGTCACAACAAAGATGATGTGTCTAGGAAAACTAGACAATGCGACAAGAATCGAGGAATGATGGTATGAGGAAAAGAGTTGTGATAATCATATTAGGAAACAAGGAATGATGGTATGAGGAAAAGAGTTGTGATAATCATATTAGGAAACAAGGAATGATGGTATGAGGAAAAGAGTTGTGATAATCATATTAGGAAACAAGATATGAAGGTATGAGGAAAAGAGTTGTGATAATCATATTAGGAAACAAGAAATGATGGTATGAGGAAAAGAGTTGTGATAATCATATTAGGAAACAAGATATGAAGGTATGAGGAAAAGAGTTGTGATAATCATATTAGGAAACAAGAAATGATGGTATGAGGAAAAGAGTTGTGATAATCATATTAGGAAACAAGAAATGATGGTATGAGGAAAAGAGTTGTGATAATCGTATTAGGAAACAAGGAATGATGGTATGAGGAAAAGAGTTGTGATAATCATATTAGGAAACAAGGAATGATGGTACGAGTAAAAGCGTTGTGATAATCATATTAGGAAACAAGGAAAGATGGTATGAGGAAATGAGTTGTGATAACCATATTAGGAAACAAGAAATGATGGTACGAGTAAAAGAGTTGTGATAATCATATTAGGAAACAAGATATGATGGTATGAGGAAAAGAGTTGTGATAATCATATTACGAAATAAGAAATGATGGTATGAGGAAAAGAGTTGTGATAATCATATTAGGAAACAAGATATGAAGGTATGAGGAAAAGAGTTGTGATAATCATATTAGGAAACAAGATATGATGGTATGAGGAAAAGAGTTGTGATAATCATATTAGGAAACAAGGAATGATGGTACGAGGAAAAGAGTTGTGATAATCATATTAGGAAACAAGATATGAAGGTATGAGGAAAAGAGTTGTGATAATCATATTAGGAAACAAGAAATTAAATTGTTTGTACACGCAGCACGGTCACCATTAGACAGAATGAAGAGCTTGTGAGAAACAATGAGAAGAGTGAAACAGCAAACTTCACGATGAGCACATGTAAGAAGCACATTAATATTAAGAACACTGACACGCACAATTTCGGTGTCATAAAATAGTAACAAGAAAAGTGTTTTCTTTTTTTTCTTCTTCTACGACCTTGGATTATGGCTAGGACTACGGACTCTCTTATGAAGGCAGCCTGTCTATTCAAGTAATTTGGTTGCCCCGTATAGTTTCAGAAGAGTATTTTAAAGTTGACAAAAGTGAAAACTGTTTTAGAGAAAAAGGGCGGGGCGGAGGGGTTGTCTAATCTCTGTATATGTGTTTGTTTTAGTCCTGTCAGTTTTGAGTCAATGATCACTTTCACGCTAAGAAATGTCCGGCGTCTTTTCCCAAAATAGTTATGTCTGCTGAGTTCGTGCTTTCTTGTGTGTTGGAGATAAGTTTTAGAAGTAGTGGCGGGTGAGTTATTCTGTAGAGATTAGTAGTGGCGGGTGAGTTATTCTGTAGAGATTAGTAGTGGCGGGTGAGTTATTCTGCAGAGATTAGTAGTGGCGGGTGAGTTATTCTGCAGAGATTAGTAGTGGCGGGTGAGTTATTCTGCAGAGATTAGTAGTGGCGGGTGAGTTATTCTGCAGAGATTAGTAGTGGCGGGTGAGTTATTCTGTAGAGATTAGTAGTGGCGGGTGAGTTATTCTGTAGAGATTAGTAGTGGCGGGTGAGTTATTCTGTAGAGATTAGTAGTGGCGGGTGAGTTATTCTGTAGAGATTAGTAGTGGCGGGTGAGTTATTCTGCAGAGATTAGTAGTGATGGGTAAGTTATTTTGTAGAGATTAACAGTGGTGGGTGAGTTATTTGTAGAGTTTAGCAGTTGCAGCTAAGTTATTCTGTAGATTAGCAGTTTTGCGTGACTTATGCTTCAGATCAGCAGTGGTGGGTGAGTTGTTCTGCAAATTAGCAGTGGCGGGTGAGTTATTTTGTAGAGATTAGCAATGGCGGGTGAGTTATTTTGTCGAGATTAGCAGTTGCGGGTGAGTTATTCTGCTGAGCTGAAGTAGTGCCAGGTTTTTCCACAGATAATGAAATATGCCGTACAGTATTTGGAAATTAACCTGAAAAAAAAAAAAATTTGTTATGACCTGTTCGATGTGCCGGAATAAAAGACGTTAACTCTGATTACATCTCTTTTGAAAAGCGGTATTGTTTATTTTTATGACAGCAAGATATACAATAAGATAAAGCAAGGTACAGTTTTTATCAGCACATACATATTTTAAAAGTCCGACGTTTAAATGTTAAGTCGACAATATTTATAACTGTGCTGAGATAACGAGTTCTATGTAAAGAAATAACAAGATCCACATTTTTTAAAAGCGCAGACAGGAAGAGCCAGACAGATATTGACACAGAGATACTACTATGACGACAGCACCTGTTGAGAAACTCGAGTAATTCATCCCGACAACACCATTGGGAGAGATATTCTATACACGTCGGTAGACAACACTACGGCGCTGCATACAGGTTGTCATCTTATTGCATCAAACAAGTGTCACAGTAATGACGATCACATGTTATTAAAAATGCATCTGTACTTAAAAAAGATCGAACGCTTTCTATTTATACAAATCGACCAAGTAATCTTGCCGCTGATACAGCTTCGATGTATCTTACAATTTATCAGCGCCGTTATTTATATTTGGGGAGCCGCGATAGCTCAGTGGTTAGTGAACTGGACTACCACGGACAAGGGGTAGGGTTCGATCCCAATCGACGGCTTCCGGGTTCACCCAGCCTTAAATGGGTACCGGATTTCTTTCTGGGAAAGTAAAGCAGCACAGGCGTAATACTGACCACATTACCCCAAAAAATCATGTGCTGAAGGTCTGTAAAATATAGGGTCACTAACACCATATTTCCCTATACGCCACTTGGCGTGACGGGAGTACTTTACTTTTTATTTATATTTATTCGTTTTCTTTTAAGAAATACTAAGATTATTTTTATATTTACTAAAATATTGTCCATTATCTTAGCAAAACGTTGTGAATACTTTTCTTAACTAGTCATAGTATTTATAAGATTATTCTGCAGATCTCGTAGCCTACCATTAAGATGTAAAATAAAATAAAACAGTCTTTCCAAATTGATGAAAATGGAATGGTCGTAATGAAATATTTTACATTGTAGATTCCTGACTATCGATCGTCTTCTGGAACGAGGTTAGCAGACACGAGCGGGATAATGAGGTCAAGTGTAGCTGCATAACCATTTCTGTGGGTCGATCAATGCACGAGAATGGGAAGTGATGCACTGCAACGACCTTCTTCTCCTGAAGCAGCATCACTTCACGTCTCCCATTTCCCGAAACTAACCCTCCCATCCGTCCCCTGCTTCTCATGTCACCAACACTTCAGTCAAATGTTATCTCCCCTTTCATTCCCTCACCTTTTCCCCCGTTCCTCTCTTTCGCTGGCTCTCCTCCCATCTTCCATCAGCCCGACAGCGCATTCCTTCGAATTAAGGTTATGGAAAAAAATGATAATAAA
Source organism: Megaustenia siamemsis (assembly GCA_032433765.1). Taxonomy (NCBI): domain Eukaryota; kingdom Metazoa; phylum Mollusca; class Gastropoda; order Stylommatophora; family Ariophantidae; genus Megaustenia; species Megaustenia siamemsis. The sequence goes on from JAVIAB010000124.1 coordinate 57,108,856, forward strand.
CTGAATTTTAATTAATAATAATTTCTTTATCTGATTAACAAAATGTGGGGGGAAAAAAACAAGAGCTGTGTTCTTCTAGTCTTCATATTCGTTTACACGGCACTCATTTCGATTTAAACATTCCTCTATTTTCCTTGCCTTTATTCTACTTTCATTTTTTTTCCCCTCAAGGCCTACAATTACAAATTAAAATTAAAAAAAAAAAAAACATCTGCAGGTCTTTAGAAGCCTCGCTCGAGTTCCCGTTTCCAAAATCACCCCGTTTAAAAAAAAAAAAATTGGGGGAAGGGGGTAGTAATATTAAATAGAAGAAAGCAAAAACTATGGGGATTTCCAACATGGGAACAAAATAACCCGAAAATTATTAACCCAGGAAAATAAGAACGAAACTCCCGTCACTGCAAAAAGCGAATTGAATCCCGATTGGAAGCTCGGTGATCCTGCGCACAAAGAAACGGTATTTAGAAACACAGATTAGGCCGTGTAGAGAGTATTATTGCTCTTTATCTCTGCAACTCTGCAATAATATACTCCTTGTTGGGAAAGCGTGAAATGAACGCTATTTATTCACTGATGTTGATACCATATGCTTTGTTCATGTTTTATTTTCAAATTAGTGTACTATATATAATCTATATGAGCCGCGATAGCTCAGTGGTTAGTGAACTGGACTACAAAGGACAAGAGGTAGGGTTCGATCCCAACCGAGGGCTTCCAGGTTCACCCAGCTTTTATTGGGTACCGGATTTTTTTCTGGGAAAGTAAAGCGGCACGGGCGTAATACCGACCACATTGCTCCAAAAAGCATGCGCCAAAGGTCTGTAAAATTTATGGTCACTAACACCATATTCCCTTTGCGCCTTTGGCGTGACGGGGGTTCTTTACTACTTTTACTTTTTTTTACATAATCTATATACAGGAAATGCCCTGTTATAACAACATCGAACAGATTTTGCCATAAGAAACAAGCACTACAGAGATTAAGTGAAGATATTTCTTCTTAATCTTCCTCTTCCTCTTCTGTGTTTGTTCAAAATTGCTCTTCTCAGTTGGTAGGTGGATGTATTTATTTTTGCGACGACCTATAGGAAAACTGTGATTTGTCTGTCGATCCGATGCATCTGATTTCAAATGATATTTTTGGATACCGGGCTTGACTTCCCGCTTCTATCTCAAATCACTTGGACAGACTGCGTAGTCTGTTCTCTAGGCAATCCCGCCAAAGATGAATCTTGATCAGCCTTTGTTCAGTTATATTTATGCCAGCAGTTAATTAAAAATCCTAGACATCTATCAGGTTGTAGCATATTTTCGCTTCAAATTATTCTTTCAATTCAACACCTTACATCGTTGATGCGCTCGACAAGTGGATTTTAAAATCTCAGACGAAACATATTTCCCAAGCGTTAAAGATTTAGAGAAAAGCTCGGGCATCCATGACAATTTAAATGGGAGAGAACATGAAACAAACAAGACGTTTTTTTTTACAGAAACTCTCACCTTGATTTTGTAAAAGAAAGAAGCTTTAGACTGTAAATTAGATACTTTAAATTAAATAGGAAAACACGAAAATGGACATTGTGTCCTATTTCTATAGATATCTTAGTTGACGTTAACAATTCTCTCTCTTTTGGCCCAAGATGAAGGACGTTACAAGTCTTTACTTGGTGAATGGTCTTCCCTTCACATTCACAACAATAAACTTTCTCTGATGATTTAATGAACAGGTAAGGATTTTATTCAGATCCCATTAATTTTTTCAAGAAAATAAACATTCAATTAGAAACAAGAATCCTACGATTCTCAACAAAATATACACAAAATGTGAAAACTACGAAACATACAGTATTACAATTATTACAGCAATGTAATATAAAAATGCGAAAGCAATGAGTCCCTGAAGAACAATAACAAAACTTCTCTATTTTTTTATTTGCACTAATGTCGGCTCTGTCTTGTACTTATGCACGAGCCGTACCAAAGGTGTGCATATTTTATATACAGACATATATCATATATATGTATGTTTGCATTCCCGGATGAGGAGGTAAAGGGAAAGATCAAAATATACTTGGAGAAGATTGGTAGAAACAGTGATGAAGAGCATGCGGAAGATATGAAACGAATCTTTAGAGAATGCAAGAAACAGGATCCCTTTGGTAAGTGTTTGTTCCACATATGCTTCACAGGGAGCTGAAAAGATATATATATATTTCCATCTTGATTGTTTTCGCTTCAACTGGGGATTCGTTGACAACTGGGGATTCGTTTTTACTGTATTATTTTATTAGAAAGTTGACAAATTACTTGATAATATATTTCCCCGAAAGATGTTATGGTTGTACGCAATAATCAGTACATTTGTACATATCACATTTCTTACACCAAAAATATGTACTCTGTTGCAACTGTATTCGTGTATTCATCGTCTAGCTTAGACAACTAACTCGATGCCTATTTCCATTTTACGTGGTCCGTGGTCAGATGCCTATTTCCATTTTACGTGGTCCGTGGTCAGATGTTTATTTCCATTTTACGTGGTCCGTGGTCAGATGCCTATTTTCATTTTACGTGGTCCGTGGTCAGATGCCTATTTCCATTTTACGTGGTCCGTGGTCAGATGCCTATTTCCATTTTACGTGGTTCGTGGTCAGATGTTTATTTCCATTTTACGTGGTCCGTGGTCAGATGCCTATTTCCATTTTACGTGGTCCGTGGTCAGATCCCTATTTCCATTTTACGTGGTCCGTGGTCGTTCACTGTTGAATGTCAAGGACTTGTTCTAACCTGCCTATCACTGCATCCAATAATCTCCACCTGAGATTTAAAATGTAAAGCTACGATCACATATACGATACTATTGTTACGGCATTTTCCCATTACTGGGTGAACTTGTCTACCGAGGACAAGAGGTCACATTCGATCTGGATCGACAACCTTTAGGTTCGTCCAGCCATAAATGGGTACAAAACAGATACGGCACTTGCCTTGTGCTGACCACATTAGAGAAAAAAGGATGCTCAATAGATTGCGGGAACTTACGCCATATTCCCTATACCGAACGCGGGGTGTGTTGTATGTTCTGTCTTCATTCGGTTTTCTATTTTTAGATGAATTGTTTATAGAATCGTCGCATGACACATGTGTACATTTTATCTATTTGGTACTAATATGATTGTCTTCTACAGCAATACATCTCCACAGTGTTAAAGGTAATACTATCAGGATTTATCAATGGTTATATGTATATGTATACAGAAGAAGCATGAACTTCAAGATAGTTAGTAATTCTTCTTTCTTTTTTTCCACGTTTGCCTTTCAACGTCGGGGGAGATATAGTTTGCGGTCTTTTACTCTTCTGTCGGCTTCTCCTGCTGTTATGTTTACTAGTTTTTCTAATATTCCATCAATCCACCTTTTTCATAGTCGGTTCTTTGGGTTGGTGTTCCTACAACGTTTATTGAAGGCTCGTTGTGTTATGTTTTTATATTTCTTATTTATCACGTGGCCAAATCATTATTATAATCGTTATTTTTTATGTCTTACTTTTAGTAAATAATTGCAATTTCAAAATAAAATTATTAAGTCCGAACTGATACAAAAATGTAGTAAAATATACATGATGTTTATTTTAGTTCACAAAGTTTCGTCTCTGTGTGTTCAAGGCATTCATCTTTAAAACGCATCTATTTTGGTTGTCGTTCACTAACCATATGTACTAAGTTTTATTATTCTTCTTAAATGGCAACAGTTGTGTTGGTTTTCATTAGGAAAACAGTTTTACCAGAATAATGGATCTCTTTTCTTTGGATTTGTTTCACATTTTCTTCCTTTGGTGCATTATTCATCAGAATCACCATGCTGCCCATACATTTAATTCTCATTATTGTTTTTACTAACCTGTTTTAATAATTATGTTGACAAAGCATTAACCGGTCAAATCATTAACCGGTGTGTGTCCACTTCAACCGCCGTTTCAAATACATGATTAAGAAGAAGTGTTTATATATTACTGTTTGTCATAAGACATAAGGAAATATATAATCTCCTTATGTACATATGCCCATACACAAACGCAGCAGACAAAACTCTCCATTTAATATTCTCTGAAATAATTATTTATCTGTTTCTGTAAAGAGAGCTAAAAAAAAAAAAAAAACACCAGAAACAATCGACATTTTCCTGGCACATCATGAGAAGAGCAAAGTTTGATTACTTGGTTACAACTGGCAAAATACTTGGAAAGAAAAATCGCTTCAAAGAGAGTATATGTTAGATTGCTTTATACATCGTGGCAAGGTAAAAACTCAACAACATAAGCAATACGATGCGCTGTGTGAAGAGAATTGTGGAAGGACATGATCGCCTACGCCAGTTGTCACGGCACATGGCGATGATTCAGGTACTTTAAATGATAAATGATCCTCCCGTGGACGCAAGGCGTCTGAGAACAGCGATGCTGGAATCAGCGACTGATAGCTGATGGTTTCAGCCAGAATAGGTGAACCAGAACCATCCAGACACTACTCCACCTCTTCGCGGTGCCTCTAGTAATAGACTAACAAGTCTAGCCTGGTAAACCGAGTAGGAATCGAAGAGGGAAAGCAACCCGGTACTCAAAGATGCAGCTCTGAAGTCGGATGTGTTGAGTCTAGAGCCGCAAATAAATAAAAACTCAACACATCAACGGCCACTTAGTAAAGTAAAGTAAAGAGCCAAGTGGCGTATAGGGAATATGGTGTTAGTGACCATAAATTTTACAGACCTTCAGCACATGATTTTTGGGTAATGTAGTCGGTATTACGCCCGTGCCGCCTTACTTTCCCAGAAAAAAAATCCGGTACCCATTTAAGGCTGGGTGAATCCGGAAGCCGTCGGTTGGAATCGAACCCTACCTCTTGTCCCTTTTAGTCCAGTTCACTAACCACTGAGCTATCGCCAACGCCCACTTAACGCCCTTTTAATGATGAACCCCGAAGAGAACTATCCTTTCCTTTAGTAGTCATTGGGAGATAGAAAGAAAAAAAAGAAAGAAAATATATGGGAGATAGAAAGAAAAAAAGAAATAAAATATAACTCTCTTATTATACAACCAAGATTTGTATGAAACGTTAATAAGTTACAAGTTCCTTGTTGACAGCAATTTTACATTTCACACAAAGGAAAAACACACACACAAAAGTGTTAGGGAAATAATTGTGAAGTTTCTTGTTACAAAGAATAATCTACTAATTTGTAACGAAATGAGTGTAGTTAAAGAGAAAATGAGATATAGAAAGGAGGTAGATACTGTATGGAGCGATATATTGTCACACAAACATGCACGCACGAACGCACGCGCACACACAAACACACATGTGTATGCACACAAATATATATGCATTAAATAAATTAACAGAAGATGGAGAAAGAAAGAAAGAGAGAAAGGTAGGAAGAAAGAAAGAAAGATAGATAGAAAGAAAGAATGAAAGAAAGAAAGAAAGAAAGAAAGAAAAAAGAAAGAAAGAGGATAAAGATAAAGCAGAGTAAAGAGAAAAAAAGACTAATTGAGATAAATAGACTAAGAGAAAAAAGAATAAAAAATAAGGAAATGAATCAAAAGTGCAAGAATGAGATATAGATAGTAAACGTTGCCTACTAATGACACTTATACAAGAGAAAGTATGTAATTATAATGCTAGAACTAAACCACCAAATTTAAGGTAAATCGAGCTGCAGTGCTCCTAACTACATTTGTTGCTCAGACCACGAGTCACACACATCTGTTTCTTGTTAGCACGCGCTGCTAAATGTAAAAGAATTTAAAAACCTATAAATTGAACACTGTACCCTCCTTAACACCGGAAGCCAGAGGTGAAAGCTGCATTTTAAAACCGGAAGTAATGATTTGCCTTAAACTTTACGCCTACCTGTAATCGGAGTGGATATGTTTCGGATTCTTTGATAATTATTTAAGTCATCGAGGTTGTACGTTTCATATTTTCTGTATACTGTACTTTCAGACAATAGTGCGTTTTCAGACACAAATGTATATTCAAAAACCAATCAAACACTTTCTCTCTCTCTCTCTCTCTCTCTCTCTCTCTCTCTCTCTGCGATCAGGACTCAATCAGAGTAGGATTCCAGACACTCACATGAAGTCAGCTGTCAGGTTAAGTGTGTTGATCACACAGACCGGAACATCACATTTAGAGTCTACCAGATCCACTCTGATTGAACACCCGTTAAAAAAGTTGCACTGTGTTCTGCGCCAGTGGCCCAGTGCATCCGATTTCAGCCAGCATTTTATTCAGGTTTGCATTCCTTAGCCTTTGATTGTCCCCAATCTTCCTGCAAGGCAGCAGATTGTCTTTTCTGTAGGGGGATTCTGCCCTTAGATGGTCTGCCCTCCCAGGTTTACGAGCACCATCTGCCCGAGTCACTAGAGGTGACTAACACATACATGAACACGCACAGATATGAGATGTGAATAACATAGACATGTACATAGCGATACGAGACATGACTAACACCTACACACATCAAAATATATGACACATGACTAACACAGACATGCACATAAAGATATGAGATATGATTCACATAGACATGCACACACAAAGATATGACACATACCTAACATAAACATGCACACAATGATATAAGATATGACTAACATAGGCATGCGCACACAAAGATATGAGATGTGACTAACATAGCCATGCACACACAAGGATATGAGATGTGACAAACACAGACATGCACACACAGAGATATGAGATATGACTAACATAAACATGCACACCAAGATATGAGATATCCCTAACCCAGACATGCACACACGAAGATATGACACATGATTAACACAGATACACTCTTAGATATGAGATATTACTAAACTCAGACGCACATAAAGATATGAGACATGAATAACACGGACACACCAAGATATGAGATATGACTAACATGACACACACCTAGATATCAGCCATGGCTAGCTCACGCACACACACAAGCTAAGATTTGAGCCACGGCTAGCACAAAAACACACCAAGATATGAGCCATGACTAGCACAGAAACACATTAAGATATGAGCCATGGCTTCACGGAAAAACACCAAGAAATGAACCAAGTCTAGCACATAAACACATTAAGGTATCCATATGCTTGGGTTTGTTGTAGTCTGCAGACTCTTCTTAACGTGGGAATCATCGACATACGAGACGCTTTCAAACACTATAGTTTGTTATACCTGATGAAGGTTTTTGTCGAAACGTTGTAATTTGTCTTGTGCTTCTTTTAGTTTAGCTGCTTCATGCCATTTTATATTTATTGTGCATGCTTTCGAAAACTGTAGTTTGTTATACTTGATAAAGTTTAAAAAAAAACAACAGTGAAGCCCCATCACGCCAAGTGGCGTATAGGAAATATGGTGTTAGCTACCATAATATTTTACAGACCTTCGGCACATACATTTTGGGGTAACGTTGTCGGTATTACGCCCATGTCGCTTCAATTTCCCATTTTAAAAATCCAGTACCCATTTAAGGCTGGGTGAACGCGGAAGCCGTCGATCAGGACCTATTGTCCTTTGTAGTCCAGTTCACTAACCACTGAGCTATCGCGGCGCACATACCTGATGAAGGCTTTTGCTGAAACGTTGTAGTTTGTCTTGTCCTTAGATTAGTTTAGCTGCTTCATACCATTTTATATTTACTGTACATGCTCTCAAACACTTCATTGTTTTTTACATACTAATTACTTTCAGACTCTAAACCTTATTATTATGCTCCATTTTGTATTTTCAGTCTCTACACTTTGTTTTCAGCCACAACAGTATATTTTCATACAAAACAGTATTTCAGCCACAACAGTATATTTTCATTAAAAAACAGTATTTTCAGCCACAACAGTATATTTTCATACAAAACAGTATTTTCAGCCACGACAGTTTATTTTCATACAAAACAGTATTTTCAGCCACAACAGTATATTTTAATAGAAAACAGTATTTCAGCCACAACAGTATATTTTCATTAAAAAAACAATATTTTCAGCCACAACAGTATATTTTCATACAAAACAGTATTTTCAGCCACGACAGTTTATTTTCATACAAAACAGTATTTTCAGCCACAACAGTATATTTTCATAGAAAACAGTATTTCAGCCACAACAGTATATTTTCATTAAAAAAACAGTATTTTCAGCCACAACAGTATATTTTCATACAAAACAGTATTTTCAGCCACGACAGTTTATTTTCATACAAAACAGTATTTTCAGCCACAACAGTATATTTTCATAGAAAACAGTATTTCAGCCACAACAGTATATTTTCATTAAAAAAACAGTATTTTCAGCCACAACAGTATATTTTCATACAAAACAGTATTTTCAGCCACAACAGTATATTTTCATAGAAAACAGTATTTCAGCCACAACAGTATATTTTCATTTAAAAAACAGTATTTTCAGCCACAACAGTATATTTTCATAGAAAACAGTATTTCAGCCACAACAGTATATTTTCATTTAAAAAACAGTATTTTCAGCCACAACAGTATATTTTCATTTAAAAAACAGTACTTCAGCCACAACAGTATATTTTCATTTAAAAAACAGTATTTTCAGCCACAACAGTTTATTTTCATACAAAACAGTATTTGCTGTCGCCAAATTAGAAATACTTAGCGGAAACTGTTGTAGGTCTAAGGTTATTGTTATTTTTTTTCTTCAGATTGTTCTTATCTTCGAACTTTGTCCTGAAAAGTGCGTTGAGTAGGCCTATCCTCCACATCTAAATTTGCGTTAAATTGCGTAGCTGCTACGTTCTGTTGCGAAAAAATGAACAAAAGAAGGAAAACTAAACAAGAGAAGGCAGTATATCGGGAGTGTGTATGTGGTGGTGTGCATGATTGTGGTAGCGCAATGGTGGTTTCGTGTGTAAGTAACGAAATATAAAAGTAAAAGTAAAGTACCCCTGTCACGCCAAGTGGCGTATAAGGAATATGGTGTTCTTCTTTTACCTTTTTAGCTCCCGGTGGAGCATAGGTCTTCAACAAACACTTTCCAAGTCGTTCTGTTTTTTGCCATTCTTTTAAGATCATTCCATGTCTTCCCCATCATCTTCATCTCTGCTTCTATCTGTCATCTCCAAGAATTCCTTGGTCTTCCTCTTTGTCTTTTCCCCTGGGGATTCCAAAAAAGGGCCTGTTGTGTAATACTCTCAGTTGGCTTCCGTAGTGTGTGTCCTATCCATCGCCATCGTCTTCGATGTATCTCTTTATCCACTGGTATTTGACCGGTACATTTCCATAATTCCACGTTAGTGACTTTGTCCTGCCATTTCCATCCCTTTATTCTGCGCAAGCATCCATTAATGAAAGTCTGTACTTTCGTGATTGTCAATTTTGTCATTCTCCATGTTTCACAGCCATATAATAGGACCGACTTAACATTTGAGTTGAAAATTTTTATTTTTGTATTTAGCCTAATTTCTTTGGATTTCCATATGTTTCCCAGTGCAATGAAAGCTCCTCTTGCTTTTGATATCCTTATTTTGGTATCATTTTCTGTTCCTCCCTCTTTATCTATATTACTGCCCAGATATATATAAGATTGTACGTCTAGTAGAGGTATTTCTCCTAGTTTTATATGGTTATTGCCAACTGCATTAATTCTCATAATGTTGGTCTTATCTCTATTAATCTTTAGTCCTAGCTGTTGTGATCTCTCATCTAATATACTCATTTTATCCTGCATCTGTTGATGGCTGTGTGATAGGAGAGCTATGTCATCAGCAAAGTCTAAATCATCAAGTTGTTTGGTCAGTGACCACTGGATCCCATTTCTGTTGTTTTGAGTTATTTTCATAATCCAATCTATGGCCAGTAGAAAGAGAAATGGAGACAGGAGGCATCCTTGCCTTACTCCTGTTTTTATTTCAAATGCTTCTGTAAGCTGTCCTTCATGCACCACACTACATTTTGTTCCTTCATACATTGTTTTTATCAGGTTAATAAACTTTATGGGGATTCCGTAATGACTCAGCAACTTCCAAAGCATTCTTCTGTCTAAACTATCAAATGCCTTTTCGTAATCTATGAATCCAATATATAGTGGGGATTTTAGTTCTAAACTTTGTTCAACTATTATACGTAGAGTAGTTATTTGATCAGCACATGATCTGTTCTTCCTAAAACCTGCTTGTTCATCTCTCAAGTGTTTCTCTATAGCCTCTTTTAGTCTCTCCAGAATGATTCTGCCTAATATTTTTCCTGGTACTGATAGTAGCATAATTCCCTTATAATTTGTGCACTCCTGTAAACTTCCTTTCTTTGGTAGTTTGATCATATAACCTTCTCTCCAGTCTTTAGGTATTTCTTCCCTCTCCCAAATTTTATCCAATAGATCCTGTAACATCATGGTAGAGGTGTTAATATCTGCTTTGATGGCTTCCGAAGGAATTTCATCTGGTCCTGTGGCTTTACCATCTTTTATAGTTTGATGGCTTTCATTATTTCTTCTTTGCTTGGTTTTCCGCAGTTAACGTGTAACTCTTCTTCTGCTGGTAGTATATCTGGAGGATTATTTGAGCCGGGTCTGTTCAAAAGTTCTTCAAAGTGCTCTTTCCATCTCTCCATTTGTTCCCTTATATTACTAAGCAGATTTCCTTTCTTGTCTTTGATAAAGGCGTTGATCTGTTTGTATTTTCCACCTAATTTCTTTGTGCTGTTGTACAGTTCTTTCATATTCCCTTTATTTGCTGCTTCTTCTGCCTCTTTAGCTAGTTCATCTATATATTTCCTCTTATCCCTTTTAATGCATCTTCTCACTTCTTTGTTCACCTCTGTGTAAGCTTCCTGTGTCTTGGCTTTATTACTTCTTGTTTTGCTTTTATTTATGTCTGCTTTCTTGTTCTTTCTTTCTTTAATTTTATCCAGGGTCTCTGCTGTCATCCATGCCTTATTCTGGCGTTCTCTTTTCCCTAGTGTTTCTTCGCATGTCTCTTTCCATATATTTTTTACCTGTTTCCAATGATCTTCTATATTTATTGTATTTTCTAGTTGTTGGAGGACTTGGTATTTGTTTGATATTGTGACTGCGAATTTATCTTTAATTCCTTGTTCTTTAAGAAACCCTACATTGAAATACTTTCTACCCTTATTCGTTGTATTATACCTTTTTAATTTAATTTTAAGTTTGGCTAACAGAAGATGATGATCAGAAGCTATATCTGCCCCTCTATATACTTTTACATCCTGTAAGGATGACTTAAACTTATTATTAATACATATGTGATCAATTTGATTTTCCGTTCTATGATCTGGTGACACCCATGTAGCTTTGTGTATTCTTTTATGTTGGAATATTGTTCCTCCTAGGCTCATTTGATTAAGGGCGCAGAAATTCACAAATATCTCTCCATTCTCGTTTATATCTCCAAGTCCTTGTTTTCCCATAATCTCTTCGAAGCCTCTGTTGTCTGATCCTACCTTAGCATTTAGGTCTCCCATCAAGATTATAATATCCTTGGCTCGTCTTGCATCCATCTGCCATTGTAGCTGTTTATAAAAATCATCTTTAACTGAGTCATCTTTATCGTTGGTTGGTGCATAGCATTGTATAATGTGTAATTTTATTTTGTTTTTGGTTGTTCTAAATGTTGCTCTCACCAGTCTTGGTCCCACTGCCTCCCATTCTATTAGTGTCTTCTGTGCATTCTTTGATAGCATTATAGCTACCCCTTCGCTATGTTGTGCTCCTGGTTCCTGGTGTCCTGATGATAAAATCATCTCTCCTGTATTCAATTTTATTCTCTCCGCTCCCAGCCATCTTGTTTCACACATCCCCAGAATATCTATCTTATAGTTGGTCATTTCTGCTGCCACTTGTGCCGCTTTTCCCTGTTCGTTAAGGGTACGAACATTCCAGGTGCCAATTCTGGATGATTTCCTGGTAGACAAAGGGTGAGTCGGCAACCCGGACTCCTTATGGCTTTCTCCGGATTGCGTCATACGTCTCTTAGACAGAGAGCCCTTCTCTTTCCTGGTTGACGGATTAACTTTATCTTTCTTTGACTTGTTCATGTTTGTGAAGTTTTTTCGGCTTACTTTTTTTACAGTATGGAATAGCCAGTCCCATGCCTAACCCTCCTTTCTCGCCTCTTATGAACATGCCTGGTAGGGTACAGCGCCGCTATTCTTTACTCCCCTTTCGGGCCCCGGCAGCGCACGGGCGGAATTTATTTTCAGCCACAACAGTATATTTTTCATAGAAAACAGTATTTCAGCCACAACAGTATATTTTCATTTAAAAAACAGTATTTTCAGCCACAACAGTATATTTTCATTTAAAAACAGTACTTCAGCCACAACAGTATATTTTCATTTAAAAAACAGTATTTTCAGCCACAACAGTTTATTTTCATACAAAACAGTATTTGCTGTCGCCAAATTAGAAATACTTAGCGGAAACTGTTGTAGGTCTAAGGTTATTGTTATTTTTTTTCTTCAGATTGTTCTTATCTTCGAACTTTGTCCTGAAAAGTGCGTTGAGTAGGCCTATCCTCCACATCTAAATTTGCGTTAAATTGCGTAGCTGCTACGTTCTGTTGCGAAAAAATGAACAAAAGAAGGGAAACTAAACAAGAGAAGGCAGTATATCGGGAGTGTGTATGTGGTGGTGTGCATGATTGTGGTAGCGCAATGGTGGTTTCGTGTGTAAGTAACGAAATATAAAAGTAAAAGTAAAGTACCCCTGTCACGCCAAGTGGCGTATAAGGAATATGGTGTTAGTGACCATAAATTTTACAGACCTTCGGCACATGATTTTTGGGGTAATGTGGTCGGTATTACGCCCGTGCCGCTTTACTTTCCCAGAAAAAAAATCCGGTACCCGTTAAAGGCTGGGTGAACCAGGACGCTGCCGGTTTATGATCGAACCCTACCTCTTGTCCTTTGTAGTCCAGTTCACTAACCACTGAGCTATCGCGGCTCCTAACGAGATACAGGCACACACAAAAATAAGCAAAGACTAAAATAACATCGTAGCAGAAAGCTTTCATCATCAGTTACTATAAAATTATGTTTCTTGTTTGTCTTCTTTGTCCTCTCGAGAATATCATTCTTCTAAAGCACAATTATTAGAAAAGAAGACTTAGAGAGCGCACACGCTCCCGACAACATCAGAGCTGAAAGTTGTCGGCGACTCATATGTGATTGAATGCGTCAGGATCTGTGAACCTGACCTACCAAACTCCATCTCTTCGCGGTGCCACTAGAAACAGACAAGAAACAGGCTAGTTTGGTCAAGTTAGTTGGGATCGACAGGGAAGGCAACCCGATACTCTAACATGCCGAGATGAAGTCGGATGTGTTGGGCCAAAAGACGGACATATCGCACCACTACGCCCATTTAGCGTCATTTTAAAGGTAGATAACAAAGAGGTATTCCTTTAGCCATCGAGTGAATGCAAACAACAACACTTGGAAACGATAATTAACAAACATAATGGGGAAAACAAAGTGGAGAAAGATAGATTTACAATCGAAACTGATTAGCACGAACTAAAGAAGACAGATCTACAATAGAAACTGATTAGCACGAACTAAAGAAGATAGATCTACAATCGAAACTGATTAGCACGAACTAAAGAAGATAGATCTACAATCGAAACTGATTAGCACGAACTAAAGACTGGATGGAAGACTCCACACATCAGGAGAAAACGCTCCGAACGTTAATGACAAGGTAAGTAATGCGAGCAAGAGTCACATACAATGCTCTATCCACGAGGAAGGACACCTAAAGACAAACAAACCACTGCTGCCGTTACCATTGGGAGAAGAAGAGACTATAAGGAAAACCCACGCAGAAATCATGAGTGAGCTCAACCATTGCTACTTATACTGAAAGCCGAAGGGCTGAAAGGATTTTTCAGAAAGCGCCCCAAACTTGTGAAGTCTTCAGCTAGGTTAGCTATACACGGCTGACGTCATTTTACCCACAACCGCCTCTACTCGCTATGCTGAAAATGTCACAAACTTTCGGTGCTTCCTCTCAGCGGACAGACATTCAATATAAGTGGCAATGACTCAATCATAGCCATCTATAGATTTCCAAAGGCTCGCGGGTAGAAAATAAAATCGGAAAACCCTCCAAGTAGCTTGACGTCATCAGCTATAGAAGCTACAGATATTTACGTCACTCTACGCAAAACAGCCCCTGTTCGTAAAGCTGGAGACGTCACGCTTGTTGGAGGTTTTCTGGGAATTTCCTGTCAGCATGTAGGCCTTTGTAAATCTATGGATAACTATGGTTCAACAGCCTTGGTAGGCATCAACACTATCATAAGGAAAGGTCCTACATCACACCAAAATCCAGCCTGCAGAAGACAATGTGTCGTCAGCCACAGAGCAGGTTTAGTGGAAAAATAAGAACAGAACCGCATACATGAGTAATGACCATGTCACATGTGAACAAATCACCTTGCTTCAATATCCCATTCCTAACCCCGACCACTGTAACGAAACAAGACAAAGAAATAAGTTTAACAGACTTGAGCATAGAAAAAGAAGGAGAATTATCAGCATATCCAAACGACACACACGTCACATTATTTGAGGGAATCATAGGAGGAAGAGGTATGTTTTACAGCAGTCAGAAAAGATGACAAATAAATAACAACAGAAAAAAACAATATATGGTCCAAAGCAGGATCTAACCCGTACTCCTTGGCACTGCGCATTGCCACAAAAAGCCGAACGATGGGGAACACTGCCACTCAGCAAACTCACATTATTTAAGGAGGTTCCCGCCACGCTAAAAGAGGTTGGGGAATTCTGATTTTAGCGCCCATATGACCAACGCACATTTTATGGGTTATATGGTCGACATCACACCTGGCTACCCTACTTTTCTTTTTGCAGAAAAAAATCCGGAACCCATTTAAACCTGCGTGAACCTAGAAATATTTAAGAAAGATCAATACATGTGAGATGCGTTGCTTGAGAAAAGTAACAAACAACACAAGAAGAGATAGAATACCAAATGAAACCATAAGAAAAATAGTACGAACAAAACCCTGCCAAGAATATATAGAACAACAACAACTTAAATGGTTTGGTCACCTGGTCAGAATGAATCCTTACCAAACACCGTCAAGGGCGTTCTTCTCGAGAATGCATGGAAAAAGACCAAGAGGAAGACCCAGAAGAAGATGGATAGATGCAGTGACAGAGACATAACAACAAAGGAAAATCACTAATTCAGGCAATTCGAGCAGCACAAGAACAACAGATGATATAAACCACGACAACTTTTAGGTATCAGTGAAAAGCAGAAGAAGAAGAACCTAGAAGCCATCTATCAGTAAATTAAAATAATGTCAAGTATAATTTATTTCCATCTAGACCCTGTAGGGCTAAGGAGGCAAACAAGGATTTGGACAGAGAGAACGAGTTTGAGAAAAGACTGTCCACCAGTGCTTCGCTTTCTCTCTTATCTTATCTGTGTTAATAAAATACAAAATTGAAATGGAAGATTATTGTGTTTGTGAAGAATGACGTAGTGGTCCACGGGGCTGATAAGACAAGATAAAACGAATCACAATTTTAATTCAAATTATCTTCAATAGGGAAGAAACATAAACCCACACATAAACATATACAAATCTTACAACTTCAGAGAAAACTGAGCAGTCAAATTACTAACAATAAAGATAGTGTTAGTTACAAAATTATGTCGGAATCGGGCAGAAATGATTTGTCTTCTCTTTCCATGACTCCGAAGTTCACCGGGGCGCCACTGGCAGACTTCGTCAACCTTCTTTATTTCTCTCCATTCTCATTCACTTTTTGAGACTGCAAATACCTCTTCATTCTTTGATATTATCTTCTCATTTCTTTCTCAGCCTATTTCTCAGTCTCTCTCCTTTCACATTTCCTTCCAGATGGACCAGTGCTAGACCAGACAATCGAGATATTGAGTCAAACCATTTCACTTTGCGCTTCTTCAAAATAGTTAAAAGATAATCATGTGCTCCCAATGCTTATTGTACCCGTTTGCGAACTTCTTCATTTGTGACATAATCTAAGTGAGAAATGATCAAAATCTTATAACAACATATTGTGCCCGTTTCTTATTCGCATTGTCTTATGTAGATGTGCTGTAAAGGCCAATGTTTCTCCAGTACATAGATAACCTGATACAAGAAGAGTACGCGTCAATTTGATCTTTGAGTAAGTCTTGTCAAACTCAACCTGTTGTTCTGTGTCCTACAAGGACCTGTTGTTCTGTGTACTACAAGGGATAAGGGGTCAGGGTTCGATCCTTATCGATGGCTTCCGGGTTCAACCAGCCTTAAATGGGTACCGGATTTTTTTTCTGGGAAAGTAACGCGGCGCGGGCGTAATACCGACCACATTACTCCAAAAATAATTTGCCGAAGGTCTGTAAAAATTATGGTCACTAACACCATATTCCCTATACGCCACATGGCGTGACGGGGCTCTTTAATTTTTACTTGTCGACCTCCAACTGTTGTCCTGAACCACTCCCCTCCGTATCCACTTATAAATGGAGAGATTTTAGAAAGAAAATAAAAACAGTCGAAGACGTATCTACTGTTTTGAGTCTTAAACAGTATAAGAGCAGTGAGTGTGTATACCATTTGTTGATGTATGGGTTTGAGTGCAGTCTGGTGTATCCTGTCAAACAGCACCAATAACATGCCAGCAATGTCAAAACAGAGGCCACGAAAAGGCGTCAGAATGGTTGGACAGTTAAAAAGCCCTAACGATTTGAAATGGATTCCAGAATTTGGGCGAAAGAGAAACAGTTAATGAGCAACCCGGAGGAGACGTATATAAACGGAGATGAGGGTCAGACATACGGCACACTGTCAAGGATGATTACGGACTGCACACAAAGTTGTTGTTGCCAGTAATATGCCGCAAGACATGCCAATTAATAAATTGTTTAATTTTTAATCACGAAAAAAAAGAATAAGAAAATAAAGAGTAAAAAAATAAGGCATTGGTAAGATACATATGTTATTAGAATTGTTATTTACTGAAATCACTGATTTATATTCTTTCATGAAACTGAAACCATTAGAAGCAAACATTTTACTAGAATTACTGAAATTCTGAATTTATTTGTCTTCATTGTCATGGACTGGGCGTGTGAAAGAATAAACAAAATACAAAAAAAAAAACAATTGAGGAAGGCAGACTAGCGAGGTCGTAAAAGGCTAACTTTTCATGCGGAACACGGAGGTTCGAAAAACTTCATTCCTTTGAACCACATGGAAAAGAAATTGTACTTGAAAGGGAAAAAAAAACATGCTCAACTTTATAAAGGGCCATCGAAATGAACGTTTTTTGTACCTAAAATGGCGACAAATATGAGCAAATATAAACAAGAAAAATGGTTTTATACCCCTGATTTGGTCAAATTAAGATATAAATTTAAACTGTCGTCAAAATATGCAATTGCATGACTATAATAAAACAGCATCAGAGTGTTCAGATAGGATTAAAACAAGTTGAAACAAACGTGGATTTCAAAATAATATTTCAGGGAAAAAAAATATGACACGTGATAAACATCAGAGCCCTAGTGATAGTAAATGCAGATCATAGCAGATTCATCATCATCGAGTGCCGTCTCCGCAACGAAGGTTGGCTACCATGGAGCGCCATTCTGCTCTGTCTCTTGCTTTGATGATGCAGGTTGTCATAGAGCTGATTTGTCCATCTTTTGATGTTACTCGTCCATGTTAGTCTTGGTCTGCCTCTGCTCCTTTTACCTTGTATTTTCCCCTCCAGGGTTACGTTTAGTAGGTTGTTGTGTCTTTTAACATGGCTCAAAAATCGCATTTGTCTTGTTTGATTGTGCTTAATAGTTCTCTTTTTATTGTTAGTTATTTTAAGACTTCATCGTTTGTTTTCTTTTCCTTCCATCCAATTCTACTTATTCTTCTATATAACTACATTTCAAAAAGGCTTTAATTCTCTGTTCTGTTTTCTTGTCTAATGTCCATGTTTCTGCACCATATAGGAAATTTGAGAAGATGTAACATTTTGCTATTCTTAGTTTTAGCCCTGGTGTTATTTGTTTTGATGTTAGTATGTTCTTCATAAGATTTCTTCATTTTAATAAAAGAGTTCTTAAATGTTAAGTATAGACAGTCTTAACATATGGAAGCGAATCATGGACAATAGGACAACAGACAAGAAAATCACTGGAGTCTGTAGAAATGTGGTTTTACAGAAGAATGTTGAGAGTACCATGGACAGCTAAGAAGAGTAATGAAGATGTTCTGAGAGAGGTCAAAACAAAAAGAGAGCTAATTTCCAATATTAAGAAGAAATAATCATCATTTTTTGGTCATGTAATGAGAAGAGAACAGCTGGGATATATTGTAACAACTGGAAAAATTGAGGGACGAAGAGATAGAGGGAAGCGAAGAGAAAAAAATAACAGACAGCTTAAGAGAATAGCTTGGCAGAAAGTCAACAACAGAAATGATAAATAGCTGCCGAGATCGAAAGTTGTGGAGAGACATAATCACCTACGCCAGCAGGCCCGGTACTTGATTATGATGATGTTCTTGATGACATTAAAATTACTTTTTGCCATTCCTATTCTTTTGTTTCAGTTGTACATTTTCCATCACTGGCTATAGTATGTCCAAGGTAGTTGTAGTTCTGAACTGTCTCCAGGTCTATTCCTTCAATTTTGATAACCACTTGTGGGTTTTGAGTATTTTCTTTGTTCATGATCTTTGTTTTAGGCTTTTTGATTTTCATATCTTGTCCATATTTTTTGCTTGTCGTGTTTTTTTTCATTAAGTAATTGTTGTAGATCTTTAGGATTTTCTGCTAGTAAGCAGAAAAATAGCAGGTTAGTGTGCGCAATACTTGTCATGCCCCTAGGCCCTGAAAATCTACGCAACGCCACTGAATGAGCGCTTCTTTTACAAACTCATTTTGAGCACGCAATCAACGCTTTTATTGTCTATTATCTATACGGTTGTATAGTCAAATCCCCAGAATAAATATGATGTCGTTTAGTTATAATACAGCTTGCCTACTTTAGCCTTTGCCTAATTATTATCTGGATAATGTCTTACTAGAGCTATTCTTGTAACATTTTATACATCTCTTGTTAATGTCTGTGGTAAAAAGTACTATAATATAATAGTACTATTTTTAAGCTCAAGCTATTTGAAGTTGATCTTTTCTCATTTGGTGTTTGTTCAAAGAAAGAACAGTATGTGGTGGTGTCTTTAATAGGACAGTTCATCTTCCTGTTTTGTCTTTAAAGGGGCAGTTCCTCTTCTTGTTTTGTCTTTAAAGGGGCAATTTCGTTTCCTGTTTTATCTTTAAAGGGACAGTTTCGTTTCTGTTTTATCTTCAAAAGGACAATTTCATTTCCTGGTTTGTCTTTAAAGGGGCAATTTCGTTTCTTGTTTTATCTTAGAAAGGGGCAGTTTCGTTTCCTGTTTTATATTTAAAGGGGCAAATTCGTTTCCTGTTTTATCTTTGAAGAGGCAATTTCGTTTCTTGTTTTGTCTTCAAAGGGGCAGTTCCGTTTCCTGTTTTGTCTTTAAAAGGGAAATTTTCCTTACCGGTGTGTCTTTAAAGGGAGACATTTATTTACTGTGGAGTCTTCATAAAGACAATTTATTCCCCTTGGTGTTTTTTTGATTCAATTTGTATCTCCCGTTGTGTCTTTAAAATGACAATTTATTTCTTGTGGTGTCTTTAGAATGTTTCAACAACAAACCAGTATTGGCTGCGTCTGTAAATGAAAAAATAGTTGTCTGCTATTTCTAATTTTTAAAAAAAACAGCAGCTGGAGACAATACATTTGTTTTCTGCTGTATCTGAAAGACAACAGATTTATTTGCTGTATCTTAAAGACTACAGATTTATTTGTTGTATCTCACTACAGATTTATTTGTTGTATCTTAAAGACTTCAGATTTATTTGTTGTATCTTAAAGAATACAGATTTATTTGTTGTATCTTAAAGACTACATATTTATTTGTTGTATCTTAAAGAATACAGAAAACGGGTATGTTCAACCCTTATGTGAAAAGTCTGTGACGGTGGATGGAGGCGGAGGAATCAAGAATGATCAACGGCACAGAAAGCGAAAACAGCAAAGTGTGTGGTACACAAGAGGCATGTTCAGAACACGAAAGACGAACATGGCTGACCACCGTGAAAGAGATTGGAGCCTCATCACGTACCAGTCCAGAGGAAGCCATGGAGAGTCGGAGAAATTCGAACTTATGTCGGAGGAAAGATCTTAAAATAAGTACTTGGAATGTTAGGACTCTATATCAACAAGGGAAATTGGAAAATCTAATTCAAGAAGCAGAACGAATAAATATAGATATTTTAGGCATATCAGAGACTAGATGGAAGGAATGTGGGTACATTGAAGACGAAAAATATACATTTATATACTCAGGAAACACAACAGAACATCAAAGGGGGGTAGGAATACTGATAAAAAGAGAGCTACAAAAATATATAAGTACCCACTGGACATACAGTGATAGGATTATACTACTCAAGTTGAAAGCAAAACCATTCGACATAGCAATAATACAGACATATGCACCTACTCAAGACTACACAGATGAACAAATAGAGGCATACTATGAAGACCTAAATAAAGTTATGAAGCAAGTGAAATCTTCAGACATCTTGATTGTAATGGGTGACATGAATGCTAAAGTAGGAAAAGGTAGATATAAGACAATTATAGGAAATCATGGTTTAGGAAAAAGAAATGACAGAGGAGAAAGATTAATACAATTCTGTGAAGAAAACAGGCTGATAATATGTAACACCTACTTTGAGCAAGAGAAAAGGAAACTATACACATGGAAAAGCCCTGGAGATAGGAAGAGGAATCAAATAGATTACATAATGATAAAAGAAAGGTTCCGTAACAGCGTAAAGAAAGCCAAAACTACCCAGGAGCAGATATTAATTCTGATCACAATCCTGTAATGATTAAAATGAAAATCAAACTAAAGAGAAACAAGCAAAAATCTGATTCATCAACAAACCCACTCGACATAACAGCTTTAAATCAAAAAGATATTAAAGATACCTATACAATACAAGTAAAGAACACATACCAGAAGCTGCTAGAGGAAGGAATTGAACAATACAGAAGAGAAAATCCTGATGAAAAAGTAACAACCAAATGGCAATGCATAAAGAAAAGCATACAAAAAGCCTGCGACACCTTACCCAAAGAGAGAAGAACAAAAAACAAAAATGGATAACTAACACCATCTTAGAAAAAATGGAAGAAAGGAGACAAGCGAAGAACACTGCCCAATACAATAAAATAGATAATGAGATACGCAAAATGTGCAAAAAGGCAAAAGAAGACTGGCTCAACCAAAAATGTAGAGAAATAGAAACTATGGAAAGCAAACAAGACCTAAGAGGAATGCACACAGAAATAAAGAGAATGACTAATAAAAATAAAAAAGCCACAGAAGGTGGATGCATTGCAGACAAAAAAGGAAAAATGCTAACAGACAATAAGGATATCATAGATAGATGGCAGGAATATATAACAGAACTATTTCATGATCAAAGGGACAAGAAACCAGTTATAAAATGTACATCAGGCTATAAAATCTTAAAATCTGAGGTGGAAAAAGCTATAAAAACAATGAAAAGGGGAAAAGCAGCAGGACCTGAAAGCATACAGATAGAGATGATACAGGATCTTGAAGATTTTGGCATTGAAGTGATTACAGACATATACAACGACATATACCACACAGGATACATACCAAATGAACTAAAAACATCAACTTTCATTGCATTGCCTAAAAAGAATGGTGCAGTTGAATGCAGTGACTTTAGAACAATAAGCCTAATGAGCCATGTTACAAAAATCTTGCTAAAAGTTATACAAGGAAGGATTCAGAATAAAATCAATACTGAATTAGATGAGCAGCAATTTGGATTTAGGAAAAATAGCGGGACAAAAGAAGCCATATTCTGCATGAGAACATTAATCGAAAAATACACAGAAGTAAACAAACCAATATATGCCTGCTTCATAGACTACACCAAAGCTTTTGACAGAGTACACCACAAACAACTTATAGAATGCCTAAAAGAGATACATCTAGATGACATGGATATACGACTAATATGCAATCTATACTGGGAGCAAACAGCAATAATAAAATATAACAAAGAGTTCTCTACACCCATTGATATAAAAAGAGGAGTAAGACAAGGATGCATCCTATCACCAAGCTTGTTCAATCTATACACTGAGCAAATCTTTAAAAACATCATAGAGATGCCAGGCCTACAAATTAATGGAAAGATAATCAATAACCTAAGATATGCTGACGATACTGTACTACTAGCAGAAAATCCTAAAGACCTACAACAATTACTTAATGAAATAAACACGACAAGCAAAAAATATGGACTAGATATGAATATCAAAAAGACTAAAACTATGATCATAAACAAAGAAAATACTCAAAACCCACAAGTGGATATCAAAGTTGAAGGAATAGACCTGGAGACAGTTCAGAACTACAACTACCTTGGACATACTATAACCAGTGATGGAAAATGTACAACTGAAATAAACAAAAGAATAGGAATGGCAAAAAGTAATTTTAATGTCATGAAGGACATACTAACATCAAAACAAATAACACCAGAGCTAAAACTAAGAATAGCAAAATGTTACATCTTCTCAATATTCCTATATGGTGCTGAAACATGGACATTAGACAAGAAAACAGAACAGAGAATTGAAGCCTTTGAAATGTGGATATATAGAAGAATAGGTAGAATTGGATGGAAGGAAAAGAAAACAAATGACAAAGTCTTAAAACAACTAAAAATGAAAAGAGAACTTCTGAACACAATTAGAACAAGACAAATGCGATTCTTAGGCCATGTTAAAAGACACAACAGCCTACTGAAAGTGATCCTGGAGGGGAAAATACAAGGTAAAAGAGGCAGAGGCAGACCAAGATTAACATGGACGAGTAACATCAAAAGATGGACAAATCAACCGATGACAACCTGCACCATCAAAGCAAGAGATAGAGCAAAATGGCGCTCCATGGTAGCCAACCTTCGTTGCGGAGACGGCACTCAATGATGATGATGAAAGAATACAGATTTATTTGCTGTATCTTAAAGACTACAGATTTATTTGTTGTATCTTAAAGACTACATGTTTATTTGTTGTATCTTAAAGACTACATATTTATTTGTTGTATCTTAAAGACTACAGATTTATTTGTTGTATCTTAAAGACTACAGATTTATTTGCTGTATCTCACTACAGATTCATTTTTAACTACCTCTTAAACACTACAGATTTATTTGCTGTATCTTAAAGACTACATATATATTTGTAACTGTATCTTAAAGACTACAGATTTATTTTTAACTGCATCTTAAGAAAACAGATTGATTTGCTGCATCTTAAAGAAAACAGATTGATTTGCTGTATCTTGAAGACAACATATTAGTTTACAATTTTGATTTCACAACAGATCTATTTTCTTCAATCGTGTCATAAAGACCAACAGATTTGTTTTCAACAGTGCCTTAAACTCAACGGATTTGTTTCTAGCAGTGCATTAATGACAATAGATTTATTTTAGGCCATAGCTTAGCCCGAGCTGTATCTTAAAGATAAGGTATGTTTAGCTGTCATAAAAGCAAAATATTTATCTTCTGGTTTTTTGTAAAAATGACAGGCTTGTCTTATGCATTGTCATATCATAGACATGGGACCGGTTGGTCTCCAGGCAAGACGCCGGCCTCGAGACAGAAAGGCTGTGGGTTCAAATTCCGGTTGCACCAGTTAGGATTTTTATTTATGATTTCTCTCTGCGGCAACTACCACTGGTCTCAGCAGCCAGGCCCGGCTTGAAACGTCAATTACTCATGGACGGAAAAAATATGAGCACCTCTGAAGAAGGAGCTATCTGCCTGTGCCGCGAGGGACCCCTGTGCACATGGCTGCCAGAGAAAATCGGATTAACACGAAAAATTCAGTTCCTAGTCTCTAGGGACTTCGTCAGAGCTAAAAGCTGATGAATGCAAAAAAAAAAAAAAAAAAATCAATAAATCATGGACAGTTATTGCTTCTTCATTGCTTCATGGTTGACGTGAAAACTATGCAAGAACCAGAATTATATAAACCAATAATGCAAGTGAGCGACTCATCGTCTTTCTAGCCAGTTCATCCCTCAAGTTATGCTCGATGGTGATCACAGTTGGACGATTGAAGCACGTCTCCTCAGTTAAGCGATCTTCTCACACTGTGCTGACAATCTTCGATTGATTTCTGCCCTCTCACCCTCAGCACCCCCTCCCCTTTTTTTCTCCTGCAATCCGCCCCCCCCCCATCCCCACCCACTCGAATCGACTAAACTACAAGCTGCTTCTCCGTGGCTCCGCCTAGCGTCAACAATGCAGCACAGCAACCTTAATATAAGAACAAACAGTTCAAGGGCGAAATCGCAGCAAGATGACTAAGAGATTACTGCGTGCACTCAGTTTGACACAGCTGCTCTCAGCACAAAGATAATGTCAACAAAAACTACTTGGATATTTTAGGCCGTAACTTCCTGCAATCATCAATTTGCTGTTATCCACTACATTCCACCTTATTTACAAAAGGCCTATTTAGTCATGTATCTTAGTAGTCTCTACTCTTAGGAAATTGAAACAACTATCCTCTCGTTCACAGATAAATTAACGAAGCTTGCATACAAATATGAAAGGAAAAGTGCAATTGTTTAATTTTAAAAAATACATTCAAAGTTGCTTATATTTTGTTGCGCGTCAATCCAACATAAAATGTGTTAACATCAGTGTAGATTGGGCGACATAAATACGTCAAGATGTATTTCACACCTGTTTGTTTTAAAATCAGTCTGACATTTTTAACATTTTGGAGCGTGTAGGGATAGAGGTGATGGGCAACTTTCCTTCTTTTAAACAGCAAATTTATTTGTGACACCACAAGATTGTGAATCATCATCAAGTACCGGGCCTACTGGCGTAGGTGATCATATCTCTCCACAACTTTCGATCTCGGCAGCTATTTATCATTTCTGTTGTTGACCTTCTGCCAAACCATTCTCTTAATTTAGCTGTCTGTTATTTTTTCTCTTTGCTTCCCTCTATCTCTTCGTCCCTCAATTTTTCCAGTTGTTACAATATATTCCAGTTGTTCTCTTCTCATTACATAGCCAAAAAATGATGATTGTTTTTTCGTAATATTGGAAATTAGCTCTCTTTTGCTTTGACCTCTCTCAGAACATCTTCATTACTCTTCTTAGCTGTCCATGGTACTCTCAACATTCTTCTGTAAAACCACATTTCTACAGACTCCAGTGATTTTCTTGTCTGTTGTCCTATTGTCCATGATTCGCATCCATATGTTAAGACTGGCTCTACATAACATTTAAGAATGTGAAGATTATAGCTTAATTAATATATGTGATTGTGGGAGCCGCGATAGTCAGTGGTTAGTGAACTGGACTACAAAGAACAAGAGGTAGGGTTCGATCCCAACCGACGGCTTCTGCACTCACCCAGCCGTTAATGGGTACTGGATTTTTTTTCTGAGAAAGTAAAGCGGCACGTGCGTAATACCGACCACATTACCCCAAAAATCATGTGTCGAAGGTCTGTAAAATGTATGGTCACTAACACCATATTCCCTATACGCCACTTGCCGTGACGGGGGTACTTTACATTTTTTTTACTATGGTGATAGTTTAATTATTTGGAAAGATAAGAATATAACTCTCCGCTGTAAAATCGGGCTGATTCTCATGTTATATAAGTGTTTCTATCTGCTTGCGAAACTTTGACCCATACAGATGAGCTGTAGAGGAAAATAAGAGCTATTAATTTGAAATGTTATAGTAAGTTTTGGTCATCTCTTATTTAGATCATATGACAAATGAAAATGTTCGAAACAAAAATCAACAAGAAATAGGAATACATGATGATCTCGAGACTATTGTGAACGCAAAAATAAATGATTTGGCAACGTTTCTTGATCGATTAGCAATTCATCCTACGTAGAATTGTGAAAGGAACAAGAAGGAGGTGTAGGCAGAGAAAGCTTGAAAAATAAGAAATGGGCATGTATTGACTTTGCAGAGTTCCAAATAATGAATGATGATAGAGAGAAATTAAGAAGGCGTCTAAAGTCTGTCAGTGGTGACTCGACGAAACCCACAGTTATGGAATGAAGAGAAGAAAATTTAGTAGAAAAATGCTAATGAGACGAAACATTTTAGAAATAGAAAAGTTTGCCATTTTGTTGTGTAAAATATTCTCGTTTTTTCATCTTTAAAAAAAAACAAACAATTTAAGCAATAACTTCTTCTAACCAATTTAAATGTAAAATAGAAGAATCATAAACATATTCCATTTATCAAATCAGCAAATGATGAAGACAGCTCAAATATCAGTGACGACCTGAATTTAATTAGACGGAAATAACAATAATCTAGAACATGCCTCCCAGATAAAGTTGATAGAATATCGAATTCTAATATCTATGCCGACTGTTACATTTCCATATGTATGAAGACTTTATTAAATTGTACATTGTAGGGAGATGTGTTATAATTTTTAAACGTATTAAGACAGCCCAGAGTTTATCTATCATTTGACGACTAATCTCTTATTGGGCAGCTCTCAATCATGAGACAGCAGTTGGCCAAGCTATGATTAGGCAACTAGAGACGTTCAATTATCTTTAGACAACCCGGGATTTAGGTATCGTCAGACAACCTTGGATTTGGCTATCGTTAGACAATCTGGGATTTAGTTATCGTTAGGCAACCTGGGATTCAGTTATCATTAGACATTTAGTTATCGTTTGACAACCTGGGATTTAGCTATTGTTAGACAACCTTGGATCTAGTTATAGTTAGACAACCTGGGATTTAGGTATCATTAGACAACCTGGGTTTTAGTTATCGTTAGACAACCTGGGATTTAGTTTTCGTTAGACAACTTGGGATTTAGCTATCGTTAGACAACCTGGGGTTTAATTTTCGTTAGATAACCTGGGATTTGGCTATTGTTAGACAACCTGGGATTTAGTTTTCGTTAGACAACCTGGGATTTGGCTATCGTTAGGCAACCTGGGGTTTAGTTATCGTTAGACAACTTGGGATTTGTCTATTTTTAGTTAGACATCATGGAATTTGGCTATCGTTAGACAACCTAAGATTTAGTTTTCGTTAGACAACCTGGGGTTTGGCTACTGTTAGACAACTGGGATTTGGATATTGTTAAACAACTTGAGATTTAGCTATCGTTAGACAACCTGGAACGAGGTTCACGTTCTCTGGACCGCTGCAGGAATTGCATTTGTGGACTGATTAGCTTCGGCTCTTCAATGCAATTTTCTGCGTTAAAGTCAGTCTGATAATCCACTTAACAAATTTCACCGATGATGCAGAGTCGTACACACACCTCAATGCTCCTCTTTGTCAAGTCCAAGTTTATGAATACGACCTTCCCCCGTCTAGAGTTGATATGCGGTTTACGTCAACACATTGAGTGATGTTCCAAGGTCATCGTTGAAATTATTTGACGCCAAGTATTTACATGTTACAACTCATTAATATGGACTGCTCTGCCAAGTCAATCACAGTTTTCACTTTAGAGATTGTGCATCATCTTTTCATGCGTTGTTGGCTACATTTATTAGGGTAATTGGGATTTTATGGGCGCAGCCACTGTTGTGTGTGCTGCATCATCACAATGGCTGATTGTATATCCTAAAACGGCCGTAAGCTAAGAGTGAAAGGTGGAATGGATTTTCGTATATGACTTTGCAGCACCGGGGTCACTACCGAAGGTTCATCATGTTAGTCAGGAGGGATTCATAATTTCACAAATTCACATTGCAGGAAGATCTTACAGTCTGTTGTTTGATGTGTGACGGGGATAGTCCGATGACTAACTGTGTTTCATGTGTTCGGATTTGGAGTCAGGTTGATGTCCTAGCATCAGCAAGCGCTATACATTTTTTTTTTAATGACGGTCATAATTTTCTCGAGGACGTGAACTTCCGGTCAATATGGTGGGTAGGCGGCATGAACCATTATAGGCTATGTCTGAAAAGTGTTCCTTGTTGCAGTTTCCTCATATTCCAAGTCCGGCTTGTTGCAGGAGCTACTGAGTTAAGTGCTCTGTGCACACTGTGAGCTGTGCGTTTCATCTGTTTTGATCGTGTTTCGATATTCCGATTGTTTACGATGAATGATGATATCGTATGATGAAGAACAGATGGCTGTGTTCACTTTCTGTGCGGTTTTGCCTTATGTCTTTTGGTGTGTGCTGAGACTGATATGTTGGGGACTACAGCTACCTTTCTTTGTTTCGGAGATGAAATAGTAATTCGGATGATTCCACTGGCATGAGCGGTTGAGCAATTATGGATTTTAATTCGTTTGCAGTGATACCGGGGTCTTCCATAACCATAACCATAACCTGGGATTTAGCTATCATTAGAGAGTCTGCCATTTAGTTATTATTCGATAACCTGCAATTTTGCCATCTTTGGACAAATAAGAGGTTAGCTACCATGAATCAGTAATTGATTAAGGTATCATTAGACTACCGGCATATACGATATCCTGAATCAACTCGAAGCTCAGTTCTATTGTTAGGATACCCGTGACTTGGTTGTAATAAACTGACCCATTCTTTTGTCGCCATTAACAATAAGCCCACCTTTTAACAATCAATAAGAAACTTTTGTTAAGCCATCACATCATGAACCAGTCACAGCTCCGCTAACATCTGATAACTTATCATCAGGTAATATCGTAGCTGATATCTTAAATTGAGACAGTCATAAGCAAAGTTATTATCAGATCATTGCTAAGCCAGAACTTGATAGCCACTGAGTTCAGCTATTATGATAGTGGATTTCATCTCTTATCCCTCTGTTTATTTCTCCTTGATTTACATGTCCTTCTCATCTTAGATGCAGTAGAGTTTAATTTATTTCGTTGTTCGTTTGTGTTCTCACTGTCTGGGGAAGGCCGCATGTAGGCCGAAAAGTCTATTTTGTTGTGTCCCTTTTTTTGTAAAGCTGTCACCATACTTTGCATAGGAGTGTGCGTTCCACCCTATTACTTGCTCCTGCTACCAGCTTTACAGCAACACTGCAATTATTTGCCTCTTCCCCATTATAAATCAACACGTTTTAGCTTTTAAAAAACCCAGTTCCCCCGGCTGTACGTGCTTAACATTTTATTAATAACTCACTGTGTGCATTTTTTATATGTCGTCACATATGTAGTATTTACAACATTCTCACGTGCTGACATATTTCATAAACAACTCTGGAGTTAAATTTCATGAAATAAAAGCGTCCGTACATAAATTGTATTACATAAACTACAACAACACGATATTTCATGAAATAATCAACTTTGTGTACATTCCAAGTAACAGCCTCACGTTTTATGGCATACCATTGTGATCGCTTTGAGAATCTCAATTTAACTTTAATGCCTGAACTTTAAATAGCGAAAATATGTCTTATTTGTTCTTTTGCAGTTGTAGCAGTTACTAATTTTTTTCTAAACATATCAATTCGTTGTTTTTTTTTTTTTATTTGTGTGTGTGCCAATAGTAATTTCTATCTTTGTTAGGTACCTAAAATTCGTCATTCTTCTTTGTTTTATCATTTTTACCGGTTCTTTCCTTTTATTTTTCGGTGTCAAATATTATTATTGCTTTTTGTTTGTTAACAACAGTTCATCCTTTATTAGACAACTGTAGTTCTTTCAATTGTGAATCCTGCGTCGACTTTTATTACTGGCAACAAGAATTTTGTTTTCTTAGATAACTGAAGTTCCTTACATCTGGTCACGCAAAAATTATCCCTTCCTTTTAATAAACAACAGTTGTTCTTACGTTATGGTCCACAACAAATAATTATCTTTTATTCGACAAAAGTAATTCCATGTTTTTGTTATAAACTATAGTTCTTTCTATTTATATTAGACAACAGTTCCATTCTTTTGTTCGTCAACGGTAGTTCTTCCTATTTTTTTAAAAAACAAAAGTAGATCATTCTTTCTTTTATTAGACAACGTTATCTCACTGATTCTATCCGAGATCTTTCGTATTTTCTCTTTATTGAAAGTTGTTCCTAATACTTTTGTTTATTTCCTCATTTGTGTCTTTCTAGTAATATCAAATACGCATGTTTCTTCTATTCTATATTCAAATTAGTTATAAAAGCTGTGTCTAGAAACTTAAAACAAAACTTTTGTGGTTAAAATTGAATAATTTATCTCCAAAAACTCAGTTTTGACAACCTTTTTGTTACGAACATTACCTGCTGAAATAGCATTCATGCATGAATGTTAACTGCAGCCAAGCTATTTCACGTTGTGTATGTAGTGTCACACATTGGAACCACTTTCATGAAATATAAATTATTAAGAGTCTGTGGAATGTACTAGACTCAGGACAACTTATCCAAAAACGCTGCAAAATTTACAAGATTAGAACTAAATTGTCACTTTGAGATTAAAACAAACAGATGTGTATTAGGCAACTAGTTGTATTTAATTGTTTACTAAAAGGAGTTAATACAAAGGAACGAACATTTCATTAGTTATGTACACATTAATGAAAGTGAGCAATTCATGTATATTATGATATCTCTTATTTCATTCATTATCCATCGTTGCTAGAGATGTTGGCATCAAGGCAAACATTTAGGTGTTCACTTGCAGTTGATGACGAAGTGTGTGCACATAGTGATACTTTCAGTAGTTCGCTGGTTATGCATATACCTAATCGCCCTTGAAGGTTTTGTATGTCTTACGTTATGTTCTAAATTGTTGAAATCCCTC
Source organism: Megaustenia siamemsis (assembly GCA_032433765.1). Classification (NCBI taxonomy): domain Eukaryota; kingdom Metazoa; phylum Mollusca; class Gastropoda; order Stylommatophora; family Ariophantidae; genus Megaustenia; species Megaustenia siamemsis. The sequence continues at coordinate 57,139,794 of JAVIAB010000124.1, forward strand.
ACTGTAGGGACAACAGTAGATCAATCTCTCTTCTTCTTTAGTGTAAAGATAAAGTACGAGAATCACGTCTTAGCGCGCGAGTTTTCACCCATATGTGCTTGGCCGCCTATGCAGAAGTGCTCGGAGACTTCTGAATACTGTCGCTTCAAGCATCGAAACTCACAATGCGAGGCGGTATTCCTCACCTTCCCAGAGTACTAACCTGCCAACCATATCTGCCATTGGCTGGGTCGACCGCTGGGGAATTTTATTTTCCAACCACGAGTACAACTTCCAATGCTTCCAGCGGGAATCGAACACGGGTTATCCGAAGTAGCCCAGTCGGGTGGTTTTCCCAACTATGCCACCGAGGCCCCCCCCCCCCCATACACAACCTTTAGTGTTTACCAGTTAACTGGGTATTTATCACTGAAAACAACCGCGTGCAATAACAGCTCTAAATGTAACTATTTCTTTATATTTATAATCGAAATGGCAGTGCTCTTAAACATCGTCAATAATCTTTCATAAATTATACTTTTCTTTCCCGCTCCTCAAATCTAGCATGTGTTTGTTGACACTGTTAGACAATTTCAAAATAAGTTTATGTGAATTATCTCCACTTTTATACTTTCACCTCCGTTACGTTGATTATTGTCAATAACTTTTTAACAATATATTGTGTTTATCTTCCTTCATTTGAAATACATTTTACTTTTATCTTATCTTATTTTACAAACATATGACGGTATGCGTCATCAGGAGCTGCCGATTTTTCGTCCCCTGCTAACTATTTAGCGGGAACCGCGATAGCTCAGTATTTAATGAACTGGACTACAAAGGACAAGAGGTAGGGTTCGATCCCAACCGACGGCTTCCGGGTTCACCCAGCCTTTAATGGGTACCGGGTTTTTTTCTGAGAAGGTAAAGCGGCACGGGCGTAATACCGACCACATTACCCTAAAAATCATGTGCCGAAGATCTGTAAAATGTAAGGTCACTAACACCATATTCCATATACGCCATTTGTCGTGACGGGGGTACGTTACTTTTTTTTTAAAAACTATTTAGCAGTTGTTAGCCCGTGTCGCTGCGGCATTTATTAGCATGTCTGTTACTTCTGATGAGATCAAATTTGAGAGATTTGTTTGTTCGCAAGTTGATCTATAGTTTGTATGTGATGCTATCTGTTATATTTGAGAGGCGAAGGTCTCATCTACGTTCTCCAGTCGACCAGAGTGGGGAACAAAGTACCTGACTCACTGAGTTGAAGACGGTAACAGTATCAAGATCTCCACGCTTCAACATCACTCATTACTTCAACTCTCTGAGTTGAAGACGGTAACAATATCAAGGTCTCCACGCTTCAACATCATATAACTTAGCATGATGGTGTAATTATGTTGCATGACGTCATTTATTATTTTCCTTTTTTTTTTTTAACATCCAATCAAAAACATTTTCCTTAACAATCTCACCTCCCTCGCAAAATACAATATTCGACAGTAATACATTTTTAAAAGAGAATCTTCACAATATCGTGGTATATCACTGATGAGCCACTAGGCAAAATGTATGCCAAGATCATAGAGACAAGATTCAGAGACCTATTATAGAACCCAAGTTGGCGGAAGAACAGATGAGGTTTAAGGGAAAAAAATTGAAGTTGCACAGATTCAATATTTTCACTCAGCTACTTGTAGAGGAGAACATAGAATATAACAATTATATCTGCATATGATTTGTGGACCAAAAGAAAGCTTTTGATAGGGTAGATATAAATATATTATGGCAAACATTGGCCTATTACGGAGTAAATGACCACCTTCTGTTTAACTGCAGAAGTGTGATTACATCAAGTAAAGGAACATCAAAACTATTCTCAGTAACATCTGGACAAGGCTGCGTGTAGTCACCACTCTTGTAAAACTCTACAAAGAACTAGATAAACGATGCAAAAAATACAAACAAATATTGGGACTGCTATCTCTTATAGTTCAACACAAAAACAATACATATTACCACCAAGAAACATTTTATACAGAGTATATTAATTCCAACATTGTGCTACCAATGCCAAACATGGTTACTTATGTCTAAGCACAAAAGAAAGCTTGTCACCACAGAGATGCGATGCCTCAGAAAAGCGCTTGGATTAACCAGAAAGGACAGAATCGGAAATGGCATAGGAGAAAGAGTAGTTAATTCTCGCTACATACAGAAAAAAAAAACAAATAAATTGGTTTACCCATCTAGAAAGAATGCCATGTGATTCCTTAACATACAAAGCATATATTAAAAGAGGAGAAGGGAGAAGATAAAGAGGTACATCCAGAAAAGAGGCAGACGCAGAGTAAGATGGACAGACAATATCTAAGAAACGCTATAAGGGCATCAAGTGACAATGATGAGGCCACCAAAAGGGCGAGAACCAAAACTGTATATCTCCCTCGACACCCGAACGGGTACAAGAGGAAGTGAGGAAATAGAAGGAAGAAAGTGCATTCTAATAACTCTATATATGATTTAAAAAACTAACTATTTTTTTTTCAAACTAAAAACATTTATATCGATACAGATTAGCTGAAAAAGAAACACGTGCTAAAAGTCACCATTATTATGTAACGTAAGCTTTCGGCAGACCGTAGGTTCAAGGAATTGACTTTTAACATATCTTAACAATCATTAATATCCCGATTCTTCACGGCCTTTAGGTCAAGGTTTATCAGCAGGACTGTCTATGACGCAAATGAGTAGTTGGTGCGAAGTACAACGGCGCTTCTCAAACACTTCTGTTCTGTGTTCCATGTTCTATGTTCTGCTAAACCATACATCATCGTCGTGTGCCTTCAGATCATTGAAAGTTGGCTACCATGGAGCGCAATTTAACTGTCTTTTTCCTTGATAGCACACACCGTCGGATTCCCCCGTCCACCTCTTGATGTTGTCAGTATGTATTACAGCGTCGAGGGGCAACGAATTTTTATCCATAGTTGTACAATTTGATTTAACATAGCAATTTGTGTAGGTTCAGCCTGCCTTATATTGGTACCGCGGATATATTTGTTTTAGGGAAATAGGACACTACGGTAATGCTGACTATATTACTACAAAAGTTTCTTAATGCTCAAATAAAAACATAGTACAGCCACAAAGTAGGCACCTCAAAATGCTATTTTATATGAATGGCATGGTTATAACCTTGGGAATTTAGCAATATTTATGGATGATGCAATCCCGAGTACATTTCTCTCATTCTATAAATATTGATATTTAATGAGAGTGGTTTCAATTTGAAACATCTGACACAAAACGTGATTTTTGTTGAAGCTCAAGTCAATATTTATATGTGAATGATATTTTAGCAGCCAAAGCTCGTCAAAAATAGAAGAAAGATTGGCAAATGTAAGAGTTTTCAGAGCGTAAAATTCACTTTTTAATCACACGTTTTTTTTCAAATTTTAAGAAAATGCTTCTTTGCATCTCTATGAATGCATCATGGAAGAAGCATGTGTATTTTATTTTCTTGAAAAGACACAAATGAGCGGAATCAACTAAATTATCAAAGAGAGACAACTGTAATGAGCACTAACGAGGATTCCCTAGACGCGACGAAGCGTGACAGCCTACTGTCTTTATAATTTACTTTTTACTTTCACATTAAAAAATATAGTCCAACTCTAACGGTATTCAAACCAGTTTGTAACAATTAATTTTCAGCAAAATTGATTACCACAGATTTCAAAAGGTAAACGTTTGACAATTTCTTTCTTGGCGGTCACAATCTAATCTCTAATCTTCTGTTCATTTCTTTCTTGGCGGTCACAATCTAATCTCTAATCATCTGTTCATTTCTTTCTAGTGGCTTCTTGCTTTCAACCTGTCGCTGTAAAATCTCGATATCTTCTTATTCATCCTACAATACAGGTGATTGCTAGGGTACTAGTGACAGACTTCGTCAACCTTCTCCATATCTTCAGTCATTCATTGGGACTCTACAACGTCGAGGACAGTCCATTAAAAAAAATATATTATCCTCCCTTCTCTGTTTCTGCATAAGCGAAATTAGGCGTAAAGTTGTACTAAAGAGAGAACGTATATAATCTTGCTCGTTACGAGAGTCATATAATCGTTTTAATAACAGGTTCAGCGGGTCTTGGGGGCATGTTAAAAGACACAGGCTACTAAAAGTAATATTGGAAGGTAAGTAAGTAAAGTCACGCCAAGTGGCGTATAGGGAAATATGGTGTTAGTGACCCTATATTTTACAGACCTTCAGCACATGATTTTTGGGGTAATGTGGTCGGTATTACGCCTGTGCTGCTTTACTTTCCGAGAAAAAAAAATCAGGTACCCATTTTAGGCTGAGTGAATTCGGAAGCCGTCGGTTGGGATCGAACCCTACCCCTTGACCTTTGTAGTCCAGTTCACTAACCACTGAGCTATCGCTGTTCCCCTTGGAAGGTAAAGTACAAGGTAAAAGAGGTAGAGGCAGACCAAGTCTAACATGGACGAGTAATATCGAAAGATGGACAAGTCAGCCTATGACAACCTGCACCACCAAAGCAAGAGACAGAGTGGCACTGCGCGCCATGGTAGTCAACCTTCGATGTGGAGACGGCACTTAAAGATGATGATGATGATGATGATGATGATGATGATGATGATGATGATGATGATGACAGGTTCAAATGGAACATTTCTATCAGCGAATTACTGAATGATATTTCGATCATAAGATTGGCTCTAAACCACTATACAACCTCTACAATCAAAGAAAGCCTTAACAAAACAGTGCAGATTTTTACTGTCGGTCTCATTTTCATGCCGGGCCGTGGAAAAATTCGCATTTCGAACTTGAATTCAACTCATAGAAATGCTAAAATGTTCACGGCGTGGCCTTATTCAATTGTTCATGACAGCAGATCAATCAATCAACCAGGGAGGGTACTGGCTCATTACAAAGCATAGGGCGGTGACTTATCCAACTCAGGGATCTCCATTTTTTATTATTTTAGATCTTGCTTTATTTTATTGGTTGAATCGTTTGATTTACGGGGGGGGGGGGGGGAATATTGATCTTCTGATATTTGTTAATGGTATACTGGAGGAGTTCTGTAGGTATATTAATGATATACTGAATGTATGATGATGGTATTCTGGAGGAGTTCTGTAGGTATATTAATGATTTACTGAATGTATGATGATGGTATTCTGGAGGAGTTCTGTAGGTATATTAATGATATACTGAATGTATGATGATGGTATTCTGGAGGTATATTAATGATATACTGAATGTATGATGATAGTATTCTGGAGGAGTTCTGTAGGTATATTAATGATATACTGAATGTATGATGATGGTATTCTGGAGGAGTTCTGTAGGTATATTAATGATATACTGAATGTATGATGATGGTATTCTGGAGGAGTTCTGTAGGTATATTAATGATATACTGAATGTATGATGATGGAATAAGAGGAAAGCAAAGAGGAATGAAACCAGACAGCTTAAGAGAATGGCTCGGCAGAAGGTCAACAACAGAAATGATAAACAACTGTCGAGATCGCAAGTTGTGGAGAGACATGATCACCTACGCCAGCAGGCACGGTACTTGATGATGATGATGATGATAAAGATGATGATGATGATGGTATTCCGAAGGTATACTGGTGGTATTCTGTAGTTATATAATTATTAAGTATTATAATTATATTGATGGTGTTCTGAAAGTTTTCTGTATTAGGAACAAACAAAGGAATAAACACAACGTAATATTTATCAAACATTAATGCTGCATGATAACAAAAATAAAAGGGCCTGTTGTGTTAAACGTTCTGCGGAAGCCAACTGAGAGTATTACACAACATGCCCTTTTGTGGAATCCCCAAGGAAAAAGACAAAGGAGGAAGACCAAAATATTCTTGGAGAATACAGATGGAAGCAGTGATGAAGTTGATGGAGAAGACATGGAGTATCTTAAAAGAATAGTAATAAACAGAACGGTTTGGAAAGTGTTTGTTGAAGACCTATGCTCCACAGGGAGCTGAAAGGTAGAAGAGAAGAATGCTGCATGGCTTCACGACATATCAACACAGAGGTCACGCCATCTAGCATGTCTAGTGGTGTTCTATAATTCACACCAAGATACTCATGGACAACAATAATTTGTATACTTCGATTACTATAGAGATCAGTGGGGAAAAATAATCAACTGAACTACTATGCATAAGAAATAGCTCTCCAGATTAAAATAAGGTTCCCCTATAAAAATAAAGAAAAAACACTCAACGGAGAAATATTTTTAAAAAAGCTGAAAACATCACTTATCTGTTTGCTTATGTATTTATGTTACATATGTTAAACTGTATATATCCTTAACTCATCATCATCATCATCATCATCATCATCATCGAGTGCCATCTCCACAACGAAGGTTGGCTACCACGGAGCGCCATTCTACTCTGTTTCTTGCTTTGATGGCGCAGGTTGTCATAGATTGACTTGTCCATCTTTTGATGTTACTCGTCCATGTTAGTCTTGGACTGCCTCTGCCTCTTTTACCTTGTATTTTCCCCTCCAGGATTACTTTTAGTAGGCTGTTGTGTCTTTTAATATGGCCCAAAAATCGCATTTGTCTTGTTTGAATTGTATTTAGTAGTTCTCTTTTCATTTTTAGTTGTTTTAAGACTTCATCGTTTGTTTTCTTTTCCTTCCATCCAATTCTACCTATTCATCCATATATCCACATTTCAAAGGCTTCAATTTTCTGTTCCGTTTTCTTGTCTAATGTCCATGTTTCTGCACCATACAGGAATGTTAAGAAGATGTAACATTTTGCTATTCTTAGTTTTAGCCCTGGTGTTATTTTTTTTTAATTTTAGTATGTTTTTCATGGCATTAAAATTACATTTTGCCATTCTTATTCTTTTGTTTATTTCAGTTGTACATTTTCCATCACTGGTTACAGTATGTCCAAGGTTACTCTTTTCCCTTTACTTCAGCCTCTTCTGTTTCACATTTTCTCTCTCGTTTCATTCATCTGTTTCAACTTCTCTCTATCTTTTCCCTCCTCTCTATATTCGTCTTTTCTCACTCTCTCCCTTTTCATTCATAGTTCTCCCTCTCTGCCTCCTACTTCACTCTGTCACTCTTCACTCCACTTCCCTCTCAACCTACTATTCTTCTCTCTCTCTCTCTTTTCTGTCTCACTCCCACTTCCCCTCTAATAAATTTCCCGAGCCACTAATTTCATTTACAATCATTTCATTTACAATCATTTCATTTACAATCATTTCATTTACAATCATTTCATTTACAGAAAACCATACATTCTTTATTACAGTTTACTTTTGGGGAAAGGAGGGAACGAGACAGGAGAAAGGGAGATGAGAGAAAGAGAGTCACAGTTTAGCACTCTACAGCAATAATCGCCGGCTGTTGTGTGGCTTCAGCTGATTTCAAACATTCGTATAGAAGACAGAACGATGGCAAGTGCAAGTGTAAGCAAGAATGGTGGAGCAGAGAGATTGTGCATTAAAACAATATATCGCATGTACAGTAAGGCATACACATAGAGGAAAAAAAGAGAGATATAAACAAATTAAAGAAAGAAAGAAAGAAAGAAAGAAAGAAAGAAAGAAAGAAAGAAAGAAAGAAAGAAAGAAAGAAAGAAAGAAAGAATAACGATGACCAAAAAAAAAAGAAAAAGTCACTCATGGATTAAGTGTATGTTTATTTGTGTGTGTGTGTGTGAGAGAGAGAGAGAGAGAGAGAGAGAGAGAGAGAGAGAGAGAGAGACAGACAGACAGACAGACAGACAGAATCGATAAATAACATTAGCTACGTAACGATAAACTTTAAAATGCAAATTCTCTTGTACCAAAAGCGTCATCAGCTAATTGGAAACCCACTTTCATTACCCGGGACAAACACTGACAACGACACTAGCAACGGCACCTTGCTCAGGAAGCTTCCAATCCCTTACACTAAAGTTACTGCCAACAAATACTCATCATAGAGCATAATCTTCACATCTCTGAAGGCAGTTCCAGTTTTTCACGGATTTTTAAAGTTTTTTCGGGTATTTATTCCTGACCCGGTCACAGCAGAGAAGTTTCTTTTCATTCTCCTTTAGTATTATTTTCTTGTCTAGATATTTCATTATTAGTCAGCTATATAGTGTAAATTTTATTTGCTTATATATTTTTGCATGTGTTGTTTATTATCCCTGCTGAAGGCTTGTTGGGCCGAAACGACTTTTAATTTTGTGTTGTCCATCACCTACGTAGAGACGCAACCACACCATATTTTTTCCCTTTCGCCTAGATCAACAGTTTAATAGACATGAATGCCAGTTGTATTCTTGGAATTTGTTGCTGCCCTGCCAATACTGCCTCAGTCGCTGTTCTATTGTTTAAACAATTTTGTGAAGAATAGGATATACACAAGAGGTGCAGAACGGCTCAGACAAAAGCAGCTTTCCAAAAAATGAGGAAGATATTATACAATCCATTTTTGACAATAGAAACAAGAAAAAGAGTTCTTAAATGTTATTAAGAGCCCAGTCTTAACATATGGGTGTGAATCATGGACAATAGGACAACAATTAAGAAAATCACTGGAATCTGTAAAAATGTGGTTTAACAAAAGAATGTTCAGAATACCATGGACAGCTAAGAAGAGTAATGACAATGTTCTGAAAGAGGTCAAAGCAAAACGAGAGCTAATTTCCAATATTAGGAAGAAACAATCATCATTTTTTGGCCATGTAATGAGAAGAGAGCAACTGGAATATAATGTAACAACTGGAAACATTGAGGGACGAAGAGATAGAGGGAAGCAAAGAGAAAAAAAACCCAGACAGCTTAAGAGAATGGCTTGGCAGAAGGTCAACAACAGAAATGATAAATAACTGTCGAGATCGAAAGCTGTGGAGAGACATGATCACCTACGCCGGCAGGCCCGATACTTGACGATGATGATGATGTGAAGAATAAACACGATGCAGATACATAGATCAATTACAATTTCATTCTTGCGGCTGTTTTTCAACATATTATAATGAATTTGAAACATGAGATTTGGACGCTAATACTGGAAGCAAAAGTAAAGTCAGTCAAGATTTGATCCACGCCTCGCTAGTCGTATGGCGAATATGCTATTAGTGACCATGTTTTTCTATGACCACGGCACATTTTCGGCTGATGTGGTCAGTATCGCGCCAGACCGGTTTACAAAAAAATCCCACAAAAATCTGTGGTACTCATGTTTAAAGGCTGGGCTATCCCCGGAGCCTTGTCAGAACTTGAAGTGTCTACTAAAAATAATTTGAGAATACTTGCTCAAACATGTTATTTTATTGACCTTTCCTCTGCAATTTTCATTTATATTCTGAATTGTTACAATTTAAGAAGTACAACACCTACAAGTCAATATCGAAGTACTTTGGCATAGTCTAGTTATAGTTCATTGAGTTATTTGCGAGTCATCATCATTGCACTCCGAACATATCCATAGGTGCTCAGATTCCCTTCTCAGCAAGTCCCGCAGTGTTCAGCGACTGACGACTCCAGTTCTGTTTTGGTTGATAAGTCTTCTTACACGCCCACTAAGTTTCTCGTTTTTGACTGTGCCCATCTCAACTCCAATTTCTTTCTCCCGAAGAAGTGACGTGGACTCATGGTTGTCGAAGTCCTGTGTTCTTCCCACATCACGTAGGGCATTAACGCTATTCGCCCGATTCATTGGTTGACCGTCTTCAACGACAACACAGCTAGCCAACCTGTCCGCTCTTTCATTTCCCGTACTCCCGCATGTCCAGGGACGTAGATAAAGGTGACTCTACAAATTGTTTACTTCTGCAATGACTCTACCCGTTGCCCGCGTACAGAGCCCGCCTCCACTTTTATTATCATGTTCATCGAATCACTTAGTATGCAGGTTTGGGTGTAGTCGTGTGACTCTAAGAAGATGAATGCCCTTGTTACTGCCATCTCTTCCATTGTCATGCTACTCGTGGTCAAAACGTGAGCACCTATGGACATGTTCGGAGTGCAATGATGATGACTCGCAAATAACTCAATTACGGATCCGTCTGTAATCCTTCCTCTCTTCCTATAATCTTGTGCCTTCCTGACTTTTCTTTTCCCTGTAGGTTCAAAGACATTGCATGTCTTACTATGCTGGCATCATACTTTCTTAGTGGTTTCTCTTGTCCACAGCAATAACCTTCCCCAATAAAATCAGAACAAAAACAGCGAATAATAGAAAAATCGTATCTACTCAGCATTCCTGTTTGGTGCAGAAATATGGACATTAAGAAAAGAAATTTGAAATTGGTGAAATGACGCGCATATAAGAGTTGGGTTGTGAAACATAAGAGATGATTATGATGACGAAGATAATGATGAAGATGATGATGTTGAAGATGATATGTAACCGACACAAACAAAGAGTAGGCGGGGCAAATCTTCACACACCAAGAAAAGATGGGCAAAGCTTCAGCTACAACTATAATGAAGCTGTAAAAATGCGTTCTTTTCTGACACTGACAACACAAGATTCATCACACTAGCAGACATACCTTTAAGAAGTGACAAAGTGCACCGTGCACTTATTTATCTGATGAGCAGTCAAAGATGATCAGTGATAAGAATCTCCCGCCCAGTTCTCGTAACCGTTGTCTGTATTTAGAGACGGCGCGAGAAAGTGAAATGTCAAGGTTAAATGGTTTTTGTAGATAAAAACGTGGAATAGGACATCGATAAGACACGGGATACAATCATGACATCGGAAAAACACTGAAAAATACAGCCATAAAAAAGTGGCCCTGTCACACCAAGTGGCGTATGGGAAACATGGTGTTAGTGACCATAAATTTTACAGACCTTCGGCACATGATTTTTGGGGTAATGTGGTCGGTATTACGCCAGTGCCGCTCTACTTTCACAGAAAAAAATCCGGTACCCATTTAAGGCTGGGTGAACCCGGAAGCCGTCGGTTGGGATTGAACCCTACCTCTTGTCCTTTGTAGCCCAGTTCACTAACCACTGAGCTATCGCGGCTCCCTAAAAATACATCCATGATATCTAGAAAAAACGATATCGGGAAATTTCGGAAGAACTCAAAGAGATCGATAAGATACAGGATACAGTCATGACATTCGGAGGAACAATGAAAAATGTAGCCATAATCTCTAGAAAACAGGACATCGGGAAATTAGAAAAGAAATCAAAGCTGATCAAGACTCCACATAACCATTTGCTCCTGGAAAAAGCAACTTAACTAAGTATGACCAAATGAAACTGGGTCGAAACGAGAAGACACGTTCGGTTGCAAGATAATAAAATGATATAGTCGTATGTGTCGAGCTGAAAGACACAAATATACGCTGGCTATACGCTGCGACAAAGTGCAACAAAAACATCATACCAGCGTATGATATAATATGCAAAAAGACACCAAAGAAAAGATAGTGACACTGACAACAGAAACATGGCAACATTTTGCTATCACTTGCTTTATTTGTTTTTATGCTGAAAATAGTCTCATGGGTTGCTTGCGAACACTTTCACAAATTTGCTACACTAGAATGGGAAAGTGAAATAGAATAACATGAAGTAAGCACAAAAAATAGTTGCAAGAGCAGAGTGAGAAAGTGAAATAGAATAACATGAAGTAAACACAAAAATGGTTGCAAGAGCAGAGTGAGAAAGTGAAATAGAATAACATGAAATAAACACAAAAATGGTTGCAAGAGCAGAATGAGAAAGTGAAATAGAATAACATGAAGTAAACACAAAAATGGTTGCAAGAGCAGAATGAGAAAGTGAAATAGAATAACATGAAGTAAACACAAAAAATGGTTGCAAGAGCAGAATGAGAAAGTGAAATAGAATAACATGAAGTAAACACAAAAATGGTAAGAAGGAACAGAATGGGAAAGTGAAAAAAGATTGGCAGAAAGTAAAAAAGAAATGGTTGCAAGAACAGAATTGGAAATTGAAATAGAATGGCAGGAAGTAAAGAAAAATGGTTACGATAATCATCATCATCATCGAGTGCCGTCTCCGCAACGAAGGTTGGCTATCATGGAGCGCCATTCTGCTCTGTCTCTTGCTTTGATGGTGCAGGTTGTCATAGATTGACTTGTCCATCTTTTGATGTTACTCGTCCATGTTAGTCTCGTTTTGCCTCTGCCTCTTTTACCTTATATTTTCCCCTCCAGGATTACTTTTAGTAGGCTGTTGTGTCATTTAACAAGGCCCAAAAATCGCATTTGTCTTGTTTGAATTGTGTTTAGTAGTTCTCTTATCATTTTTAATTGTTTTAAGAATTCATCTTTTGTTTTCTTTTCCTTCCATCCCATTCTACCCATTCTTCTATATATCCACATTTCAAAGGCTTCAATTCTCTATTCTGTTTTCTTGTCTAATGTCCATGTTTCTGCACCATATAGGAATATTGAGAAGATGTAACATTTTGCTATTCTTAGTTTTAGCCCTGGTGTTATTTGTTTTGATGTTAATATGTTCTTCATAACATTAAAATTACTTTTTGCCATTCCTATTCTTTTGTTTATTTCAGTTGTACATTTTCCATCACTGGTTATAGTATGTCCAAGGTAGTTGTAGCTCTGACCAGTCTCCAGGTCTATTCCTTCAGTTTTGATACCCACTTGTGGGTTTTTAGGTTACGATAATATAATGGCAAACCGAAATAGAAACTCAAGTCTACAAAGTGGCTACAAGAACAGAATGGCAAAATGAAATAGAAACTCAAGTCCACAAAGTGGCTACAAGAACAGAATGGCAAAATGAAATAGAAACTCAAGTCTACAAAGTGGCTACAAGAACAGAATGGCAAAATGAAATAGAAACTCAAGTCTACAAAGTGGCTACAAGAACAGAATGGCAAAATGAAATAGAAACTCAAGTCTACAAAGTGGCTACAAGAACAGAATGGCAAAATGAAATAGAAACTCAAGTCTACAAAGTGGCTACAAGAACAGAATGGCAAAATGAAATAGAAACTCAAGTCTACAAAGTGGCTACAAGAACAGAATGGCAAACTGAAATAGAAACTCAAGTCTACAAAGTGGCTACAAGAACAGAATGGCAAACTGAAATAGAAACTCAAGTCTACAAAGTGGCTACAAGAACAGAATGGCAAACTGAAATAGAAACTCAAGTCTACAAAGTGGCTACAAGAACAGAATGGCAAACTGAAATAAGGTACAGATTACTAAACCTTAAATGTTTAGATCAGTACAGAATATGTTGGGACGGATACCTTACACGACTAAATGACCTGTGCAAGAACATATTACACGAACCAGTGAATGGCAGTGGATGGATGACAAAGGAAAACATACTTCGATGTTATTAAGAACAGAACATGAAACACTATTGAGCAAACTCTGGTAGTGGACACAATAGAAAAGAATGAATAAAGATCTACAACTGATCACGTAGGAGTTTCAAGGATCCCTGGGGAACTAAGGGGATATCACGCAGAGAGGCAGGCGTCAAATTATTTCACATAAATAACATTATTACTGTAAAAATAAATAACCCATACAAATTATATGGGTAATATAACAACAAAAGCACTTTAGAATAAGAATAATTGAGCTGCTCTGATAAAATGAACGGAAGGAAAACAAGAACACACCCCAATCATCTTTAGAGGTCACTATAACCGGTTATCGTAGACCTCTATGCACTCAAACCCTCAAGCAGCTTTCAGTAATTGTACCAGGACCACGGTCTACATATCGACTGTTGGGCGACCGTCAAGGTCGCTGTTTGATGTGTGCTGGAGTGGGGAAAAAAAAAGGGGGGGGGGGTGCTGGAATAAAAGATAACTTGTTACGTCGTCGTCACTGGTTTCGGAATAAAACACACGGCACGATCGGTGTGTGCTGTGACCTCATTTCAGCTCAGCAGGAGCGCCAGTGTTCGCAGTTAGAAATGTTTACGTAAAAAAACCGATTTCCATGGTTGTGTGGGTGGGTGTGTTGATTTGATGGGATAGCGCTTGTTTTCAGAAATTGTTTAATACAACTAATCTCACCGAAGTTTTGACTGATATGCAGACTATGTCCTTTTCAGTAAATAGTGATGAGTGTATTAGTGTCTTCAGTAGTCTTTCTTCTTCTACCTTTTTAGCTCCCAGTGGAGCATAGGTCTTCAACAAACACTTTCCAGGTCGTTCTGTTTTTTTTTTTGCCATTCTTTTAAGATAATTCCATGTCTTCCCCATCATCTTCATCTCTGCTTCTATCTGTCTTCTCCAAGAATTCCTTTGTCTTTCTCTTTGTCTTTTCCTCTGGGGATTCAAAAAAAGGCCTGTTGTGTACATTCCAGGTGCCAATTCTGGAGGATTCCCTGGTATACAAAAGGTGAGTCGGAAACCCGGACTCCTTACGGCTTTCTCCGGCTTGGGTCATACGTCTTTTAGACAGAGAGCCTTTATCTTTCCTGGATGGCGGATTTACTTTTATTCTTTTCTTTGACTTATCCATATTTGTGAAGTTTTTTGGCTTATTTTTTTACAGCATGGGATAGCCAGTCCCATGCCCAACCCTCTTTTCTCGCCTCTTACGAACATGCCTGGTAGGGTACAGCGCCACTATTTGTTTCTCCCCTTTCAGGCCTCGGCAAAGCACGGGCGTGTGTGTCTTCAGTAGTAAGTTGGTTAAATACATTTCTCTAGTGTCTTCGGTAGTCATCATCAAGCACTATCCTTGCTGGCGTAGGTGATTATGTCTCTCCACAACTTGCGATCTCGACAGTTATTTATCACTTCTGTTGTTGACCTTTAGCCGAGCCATTCTCTTAAGCCGTCTAATATATTTTCTGTTTGCTTCTCTCTATCTCTTCGTCCCTCAATATTCCCAGTCGTCACAACTGTTATTTTTCAACTGTTGCCTTCTCATTACATGGCCAAAAAATGATGATTGTCTCTTCCTAATATTGGAAATTAGTTCTCTTTTTGCTTTGATGCTTTGACCTCTTTCAGAACTTTTGCATTACTCTTCTTAGCTCTCCATAGTACTCTCAACATTCTTCTGTAAAACCACATTTCTACAGACTCCAGTGATTTTCTTGTCTGTTGTCCTATTGTCCATGATTCGCATCCATATGTTAAGACTGGCTCTATATAACATTTATGAGCTCATTTTCTTGTTCCTATTGTCAAAAATGGACTGCACAGTATCTTCCTCATTTTTTGGAAAGCTGCTTTTGCCTGAGCCATTCTGTATCTCACCACTGTTGTACATCTACCGTATGAGGTTAACAAAGTTCCCAAATATTTAAATTCATTTACCTGTTTTAATATTGTTCCACTTGTCTTTATTGTGCACTGAGGTGATGTCTTTTTCTTTGTTGCTGCCATTACTTCTGTCTCTTTTTACTATTAAGGCTGGGTCCTTTTTTTTTTTGCTTTCTTTCACTATAATATCTAACATTTCTTGTAACTTCTTTTGGCTCTTGGCGATTAAGACTGTATCATCAGCATACCTTAGATTATTTATTTTATGACCTCCAATTGTTAATCCAGGCATGACTCTTATGAATCTGAAGATAATATCACTATAAATATTAAACAAATCTGGTGACAGCACACAACCCTGTCTAATACCCGATGTTATTTGTTGAAACATTCCCAGCTGATTTTCAGTTCTTATGGCCGCTGTTTGTTGCCAGTATATGTTCTTTTTTTTTAATTCTTAGATCTTTGCTACCTACGTTTATGCTTTCTAAAATTGTGATTATTTGTTTATGCTTTACTTTGTCAAATGCTTTGGTATAATCTATGAAACATAGGTATAGATCTGTTTTCACTTTTATGGCACTTTCTGATAAAGATCTTATGATGTACATGGCATTTCTCGTTGCTTTACCTCCAACAAAATCACACTGTTTATCACTAATTTCTGGACTGATTTTGTTTCGCACTCTTCACATGATGATTCTTAGTAATATCTTAGTCATGTGACTCATAAGGCTTATTGTGGGTTGATCACCGCATTCAATCGCACCAGATTTCTTTTTTATGGCTATGGGTACTAATTTTAGCAGGTCGACTGGTATATATCCGCGGTTGTAGATATTCACTATTTTTATTATAATTGTATTTGTTGCCCTATTCCAAAATCACACATGGCTTCAATCTCTTCTTTAGTTATACTATCTGGTCCAGGAGCTTTTCTTGCTTTCATATTGCGCAAGATATCTTCCACCTCTTTGAGTATTTCTGGTCCTTCCCCATTTTCCTTAATATTTACTTCTGTTCGTTTATCATTATAAAGATTTTTAATGTATTCTGTCCATCGTTCCCTTATGCTTTATTGTTCAATCAACAGTTCTCTTTACATCGATCTTAAACATCCAGTTATTTTATTGCGTTTTTCTTACTATTAAGTAACAAATACTATGGCCACATAAAAATACACAACGAGCTGGAAAGAACAATAATGGAAGGCATGGTTCCTTGACGACGCATGAGAGGCAGACGAAGAAGAAGATGGTTTCAATACATCAAGAGATCTTGAACACGACAGCTGTTGAAATGGGAGATCTGGCTACTGGAGACAGAGATTCTTTCAGACGAGCAGTGGTGAATGCAACGTTCTGTGAAGGACATGCGACCTGATGATGATAGAATATCTGGGGGTCTGTCAGTGTGTTTTACGGGATGTGAGAATAAATGCTGTAAAGTTACGTACTGTTGCCACAAGTTGTGAGTTTGTGTACACTCACACCACAAAACAATCCTCTCATAAACTGATCTCGCGTCAACAAATGACAGGCTGTAACCCAGTCAGCTTCCCGTCATCAGGTGAAATGAAACGTAAATAACACACACATGTAAAGCACAAAAGAAGACCGATTTAAAACGACCAAATAAAAAAAAAGGCCAAACAACTGTTCGTAAAGAGAACAAACAATTAAATAGAGAGGAAACACTTGATCTTGGTCCAGCGAACAGTAATTTCTAACCGCTTTATTTCCTCTTGATCATGACTTAACCTTTGTACCATCACTCGATATGACCTTGCTTGATTATGTAGTTTATTGGCGTGGTGGTGGAGGTAGGGGGGTGGGTGACTTAGTGGTAAAATGTCTGCATCTGGACTCCCGGCTTCGAACACAGCCATGAGAGGTGGGCCATTTGTAAATTAGAATCGGGGGGGGGGGGGGGGGGGGGGGTGGTTGGTCTCGAGGCAAAACGGCGGCCTCGAGACAGAGAGGTTGTGGGTTCAAACCGGCTACACCGGTTGGGATTTTTATTTATAATTTCTCTAAGTGGCAACCACCTCTGGTCTCAGCAGCAAGGCCCGGCTTGAAACGTCAATTACTCATCAACGGAAAAAAATATGAGTACCTCCGAAGGCGGAGTTATCTGCATGTGCGGCGCGGGACTCCTGTGCACACGGCTGCCAGGGAAAAAATGAATTAACACGTAAAATTCAGTTAGACTTCGTCAGAGGTAAAAGCTGGCGAACGAAAAAAGAGAGAGGTGGTTTCCTCGTGGTTTCTAGATCACGAGATTCGATGTCTAGTCCTCTCGGATAACGGCGGAAAGCAAGGAGGCCCGTGTGCACTCACGGAAAAAAATCAGTGGCAAGTGAAAATCAAACGGATACACCAAAAACGGTAAAAAAAAAAAAAACCTGGACCAATCAGCAGCAACGATGAAACGCGATGTGCATGAAGTTATACAATTGTGACACGTAATACTAAGAACTCTCAAAGACTTTAAGATTTCCACTGAAATATTACGGGAGCCGCGATAGCTCAGTGGTTAGTGAACTGGACTACCACGGACAAGGGTAGGGTTCGATCCCAACCGACGGCTTCCGGTTCACCCAGCATTAAATGGGTACCGGATTTTTTTCTGGGAAAGTAAAGCAGCACGGACGTAATACTGACCCCATTACCCCAAAAATCATGTGCTGAAGGTCTGTAAAATATAGGGTCACTAACACCATATTTCCCTATACGCCACTTGGCGTGACGGGGTACTTTACTTTACTTTATTTTACTGCAATATTGTAGTAATGTTACGCTATACAGTCATCCATATCTGTTCATCATCGATAGAGTAATGTTCCAATCCAGGTATACCTTTAAAACACAGCTTCCTTATATTGTGTCCATCACATTAAACAGTTTCTATTTATTTATTTATTTATTCGTATTGATATTGTTAAATGTTGGACATTATAGTGAAAGAAAGCAAAAATAAAGGACTCGGCCTTAATAGCAAAAAGACAGAGGTAATGGTAACAACAAAGAAAAAGACATCACCTCAGTGCAAAATAACGACAAGTGGAGCAATATTTTAAAACAGGTAAAGGAATTTAAATATTTGGGAACTTTGTTAACCTCTGACGGAAGATGTACAAAAGAGGTGAGATGCAGAATGGCTCAGGCAAAAGCAGCTTTCCAAAAATGAGGAAGATACTATGCAATCCATTTTTGACAATAGAAACAAGAAAAAGAGTTCTTAAATGTTATGTAGAGCCAGTCTTAACAAATGGATATGAATCATGGACAATAGGACAACATACAAGAAAGTCACTGGAGTGATTTGTAGAAATGTGGTTTTACAGAAGAATGTTGAGAGTACCATGGACAGCTAAGAAGAGTAATGAAGATGTTCTGAGAGAGGTCAACGCAAAAAGAGAGCTAATTTCCAATGTTAGGAAGAAACAATCATCATCTTTTGGTCATGTAATGAGAAGAGAACAACTGGAATATATTGTAACAACTGGAAAATTGAGGGACGAAGAGATAGAGGGAGCGAAGAGAGAAAAAAATTACAGACAGTTTAAGAGAATGGCTTGGCAGAAGGTCAACAACAGAAATGATAAATAACTGCCGAGATCGAAAGTTGTGGAGAGACATGTTCACCTGCGCCAGTAGGCTCGGTACTTGATGATGATGATGATTGCTATTGTTATATTTATTTCTGTGTGTTTAAAATAGTCAAAGTGACAAGGAATTGGATGTTCACTTGGATCTCAATGGGAGGACCCTTGATTTTACGGACGACATAGTCCTTATAAATAACAAATATGAACATGATGCACACAAAAAAAAAAAAAAATGGCAGGTCATCATGACTAGGAAATTTGGACTAAAGATCAGCCAAGAAAGTACAGGAGTAATGACAAATCAAATTCTTGCAGAAGAAAAAGTACACCCTAACGGAGAGTCAGTGGAAGAAGTAGGTCACTTTGAATATCATGGAAGCTGCATAGATCAGGAGAGACACAATGAGGAAAATTAGAAACAGAATAGAGAAGGCAGCAATGACTTTCAGAAACCATGATAAAATATGGAAATCAAAATGACTATGCACAGAAACAAAGCTCAGGATTTTCAAATCAAATGTATTATCCACCCTTACTTATGTATGCGAGAGCTGGAAAACAAATAAAGAAAACAGAAAATATCAACGATAATCAAGAGAAGAAGGTGGTAATACGCTGGTCATGTGATGAGAAAAGACAACAAAAATAATCTCAAAACAGGCCCTCAAATGGTAAATGAAAAAGTGGCCGACCTAGAGAAACACTGAAAAGAATTTTAAAACGAGACAACAATAGCAGGCATCATCTCTCTCGCTCAGATTGAGTAACTCGTCGAGAGCAGAGCCGTATGACGAGATACAATGCAGATCTTTTGCAAGGTCTGACAGTTGAAAGAGTCTACAATTGCTGTCCTATGTGCCGTCTTCGGCTCTAAAAGACAATAGATAGTGTTTAAAATAGTAAACAGTAATATTTATTTGTTTTGATCGCAAATCCCTAGACTCTAGACCGGCCGTACGTAAATCTTACGGTCGATTGTTTGATGTACGACAGGGATAATCTGACGACTAACTGTGTGTCTATATGTTCGGAATTGGAGTCAACAGCGATGGCATAACATCATCAAGTGCTCTATATTTTTTAAAAATGTGACGATCATCATTTTCAAGAGGACGTGAACTCCCGGTATATGGTGGATAGGCGGCGGGAGCAACTGAAGGCTATGCATGAAAAGTGTTCCTTGTTGCAGTTTCCTCATATTCCAAGTCCGGCTTGTTGCAGGAGCTACTGAGTTAAGTGCTCTGTGCACACCGTGAGCTGTGTGTATCATCCGTTTTGATCATGTTTCAATATTCCAATTGCTTTCGATGAACGATGATATCGTATGACAGGGAACAGTTGGCTGTGTTCACTTTCTGCGCAGTTTCGCCTTATGTCTTTTGGCGTGTGCTGAGACTGCTACGATGGGATTACAGTTACCTTTCTTTGTTTGGAAGATGAGATTCGGATGGTTACACTGGCACGGGCGGTTGAGCAATTATGGATTTTAATTCGTTTGCAGTGATACCGGGGCCTTCCATAACCTACTTCTTCTTTCTTCTTTTCTCTTTCACTGATACCTAAAAGGTGTCGTGGTTTATATCATTTGTCGTTCTTGTGCTGCTCGAATTGTCTGAATTAGTGATTTTCCTTTGTTGTTACATGTCTCTGTCACTGCATCTATCCATCTTCTTCTGGGTCTTCCTCTTGGTCTTTTTCCATGCATTCTCGAGAAGAACGCCCTTGATGGTGATTGGTGAGGATTCATTCTGACCAGGTGGCCGAACCATTTAAGTTGTTCTATATATTCTTGGCAGGGTTTTGTTCCTATCATTTTTCTTATGGTTTCATTTGGTATTTTATCTCTTCTTGTGTTGTTTGTTACTTTTCTCAAGCATCGCATCTCACATGTATTGATCTTTCTTAAATGTGATTTAGAAAGGGTCTATGTTTGACTTTCATAGCACAAAGTTGGTATGCAGATGCTATTTATCATTGTTGTTTAGCTGGCATAGAAATGTTTGGATGTCTTAACAATGGTGAAAGCTGGTATGTGATAGCATTTGCTTTTTGTATTCTCATGTCAATTTCTCTGTCTAGTTTTCCATCTTCTGTGAACATTGCGCCTAAATACTTGAATTCCTCTACTTATTTTATTTCTTTGTCTTTGATCTGATGTTTAATGGGTGTCTCAATTTGCTTATTCTTATAGCCTCTGTTTTTGCTGTGTTAATTTTCATACTGTAGTTTGTGCAGCTTTTATCTAGAGATGTTAAATGCTGTTATAGCAGGTTTTCATCCTCATATATTAGGCATTGATCATCTGCGAAGAGTAGCTCATTGATGTTGGAGTTTTCTACCTCTATGTTATTATTTGATTTGTCCTTGTTGTTGGTTGTTTCCTGATTTATTTTGTCCATATATATGATGAAGAGAAGTGGTGAGAGGACACATCCTTTCCATAACCAAATAACCAAATAACCAAATTTATTTGTTTGTGTGTATTGGAGCCACGATAGCTCAGTGGTTAGTGGACTGGACTACAAAGGACAAGGGGTAGGGTTCGATCCTAGCGACGGCTTCCGGGTTCACCCAGCCTTAAATGGGTACCGGATTTTTTTTTCTGGAAAAGTAAAGAGGTACGGGCGTAATACCGACCACATTACCCTAAAAATCATGCGCTGAAGGTCTGTAAAATTTATGGTCACTAACACCATATTCCCTATAAGCCGCCACTTGGCGTCTCGGGGATACTTTACTACTTTTTTTTTTATTACTGAAACATTGTTATTTATTTATCTTTGTTTGTTATTGAAACATTTTTTTTTAATTGTAGTAAACATATATTTTCATTTAATTACGTTTATTAATTTAAATAATTTGTGTTTATAAGTGTTTATTTTAGTTATCAGTTATTTTTATTTATATAAGTGTTTATTATATTAAACCGTTGGGAAAAGCACATACAATACAGAAAGAAAAACAGAATGAAAGAGAAAAAAATAAGGAAGGAAGGGAGGAGGGGGAAGGAAGGGAGGAGGGGGAAGGAAGAAGAAAGGAACGAAGGAAGGTGTATTATATTAATTAGTCTTTAAAATCTTCCCATGGCAACGGTTTCCAAGTGGTTTCTTTGATATCAATGAGAATGTAGAAAATAGAAAGCATTATCTTACCATTTTTGAAATCCGTTTTGTCTATACTGCAGAACAGTGAATCCAATGTTCTTAAAATATCTTGTCAAATTATTTTTCTGATTTCCTACAATGAAGAGTAAATCTTCTTCTTCTTCTTTTCTTCCTCATCTGCCTTTCAACGTCGAGGGGAGATATAGTTTACGGTCTTTTGCTCTTCTGTTCGCCTCTACTGCTGTATGTTTCCTAGTGCTTCTAATATTCCATAGACCCATCTTTTTCGTGGCCGACCCTTGGATCTGGTGTTCTTACAACGTTTGTTGAAGGCTCGTTGTGTTGTGTTTTGTTCTTTCTGCCTTGTCACGTGGCCAAACCATTTTATCTGTTGTTTCCTTATATATTCTATGGCGGGGGCTATTCTTAGATTTTTTCTTAGTTCTTCATTTCTGTTCTTATCTCTCAGACTCTTTCCTGTTATTCGTCTAACATATTTCATCTCTGTAGAGGTTATTTTTCTTATTGTTCTTGCATCTAGGGTCCAGGTCTGGCATTGGTAGCACAACGTTGGGATGAAGATTGTATTGTATAGTGCTCGTTTTGCCTCCAGAGTTATTTCCTTTTTGGACAATAGCGGTGATAACTGTCCGATGATTTGACAAGCTTTTTTGCATCTTGATTCTATCTCTGCTGCTTGAGAATTATCGTTTGTCATTAGACTTCCTAGGTATTTGAATTCCTCTACTTGTTTTAGTTGCCTGCCTTCTATAGTTATGTTGATGTTCTGTTTATTTTTGGCAACATTCATAACTTCTGTTTTGTTGATATTGATTTTCATGTTGTATTTTGTGTCTGAGATGTTGAGTTTGTTTAAGTGTTCTTGTAGGTCTTCTATTGTTTTATGTATTAGTGCCTGATCGTCTGCAAATAAAAGCTTTCCTACATGGCTGAGAAGAGATATACCTCTATATTGATTGCAGTCTCTTTTGCTACCTTTCTTTTTCCATATTGATATGATGATTGCCTGTTGCCAGTCTTCTGGGGCTTGTTGTTGGTGCCATGCTGCATTAAATATTCTGTGCAGCCATTGCATTCCTGTTTCTCCTGCTGCTGCTGTTATTTCTATTGGTATGTTATCTATCCCCGGTGCTTTATTTCTTGACGCATATTTGATTACATCTTCGATTTCCTCTTTCATGATGTTGGGTTTAGTATTTGTGAGTTCTAGCGTGGTTTTTGTTGTCTTATTGGTAGTTGGTATGTTTAACAAGTCTTCAAAATATTATTTCCATCTATTTTGCATACATTGGTTATTTGATATTGGCTGTCCGTCTTTGTCATTTATGAGCTCAGTAGGATCATGGTTTTCTTCTCTCGCTCTTGTGGCTTTTACTGCTTTGTAGAAATCTCTTGTGGCTGTCTTGAAGTCCCTGCTCATGTTTTGTCCGAATTCTGTCCAATTCTTTTGCTTAGCTTCTTTGATCAACATTTTAACTCTTTTCGAACTAAGGCATATTTTTCATATTTTTTTGTTGTTCTTGTTCTCACTCCAATTTTTAAACAGTTTCTTCTTTTCTTTAATTACTTCTATGATTGTTTCGTTCCACCACGGGGTGCTCTTTTTACCTTCTATTGTTCTTAGCTTCGATCCACAAGCTGTTTTAGAGATGTTGGTTACTGTTTCCTTAAATTGTTTCCACTCTTCTTCTACCGTGCATACTTCGTTAAGGAGTTTCTTTAATTCCTCTGTTTTTCTTCTAGGGTTTTCCGTGTTTCTTGATCTTTTAATTGTTTTATTTTTAATGTCTGTTCTTTCGCTTCTTTTGTTTGTTTTCGTATATTCTCTATATTTTTGGCTGTCTAAGTGTGATCATAACCATCTTGTGATCGGTGTTGTCTGTAATATTAGGGATTGCTCTACTGTCGGTTACTCTTTTCTTGTTCTGTTTTCTTGTTAGTATAAAATCTATCTGGCTTCTGCATGTTGTGTCATTCCATTTGTACCAGGTGTATACTTGCGACTCTCTGTGGTTGAAGAATGACGGTAAATAGTTATATGTTTATATAATAGTTAAATGACAGTAAATGGCTATAGTAAATAAAGAGTAAATAAAAAGTCAAAAGTCATTTCCGCAGAGAAAACAGAGTATAAATATTTCACTTACCTTGGGAGGCAAAATGGAAACATGAAAAGAAAATACGACACAAATCGCCCTGGCTTCTAACGCATTTATCAAGAGAGCAAAGGACTAGACGTTCAATGCATTAAGTAGACAAACGAAACTCAAGATGTACTATTCACACATAACACTAGTACTGCAATATTTTTGCGTGAGTTGGAAGTCAATATAAGCTTAAACAAGAAACGTAACACCCTCGAAAACAAAGGTCTTCCATGATTACTACTAAATACCAAGTGGAAAGTTTTCAAATTGAAAAAAAAAAACAACTACAGCTATAAAGTCAAGCTCGATGAAACAGTCCAAAAAAATATGTGGAAACCTTTATGGTGAAGAAGAGAAGGACTTAAATCGGTTATTATTTAAAACGGAATTCACAGTCCAAACTGAACAAACAAATGTTTTCGCACTTATCGTCAATACAAATAATAACACTTTTACTACATCTTCGTAACTTCCACAATTTTCGCGTTTATTTGAACCAATTAAGAAATCCGGATACGATGACTCCTCATGGGTCACCCACCAATTAGGAAAGATCACGGCGAGAAAAGAAATTTGCGCGCAGAAACTGTCGAATAAAGCCAGAAGTGATTTGAAGCGGTCATTTTTACGACGTTGTAGTATTCTAGGGATAATATGGTCTGTTGGGATAAGATTGTTTGGTTATTGGTTCCAAAGAAAATTTAATTAATTCATGATCCATGCCAAGAGGCGTTAGATATCATTTTCCGACATAATTCTCATGTTAATGTGCGATGTGTAACTGCTCAACCGTTGACCTTTTCTCGTGCCACGCCATCAAACTATCCAGCATGTTTTCTTTTTGTCTACCTCTATCTCTCCTTCTATTTCTCGTGTTATTTCTCTTTCTTCTATTTCTCGTGTTGTTTCTCATTTCTTCTATTTCTCGTGTCGTTTCTCCTTTCTTCTATTTCTCGTGTTGTTTCTCCTTTCTTCTATTTCTCGTGT
This sequence comes from Megaustenia siamemsis, assembly GCA_032433765.1. NCBI lineage: Eukaryota > Metazoa > Mollusca > Gastropoda > Stylommatophora > Ariophantidae > Megaustenia > Megaustenia siamemsis. The sequence goes on from JAVIAB010000124.1 coordinate 57,164,922, forward strand.
CGTTTATCCTTTCTTCTATTTCTCGTGTTGTTTCTCCTTTCTTCTATTTCTCGTGTCGTTTCTCCTTTAGTCTATTTTCCCAGGTATTACTAAGTATACTATCCTGGTTCTTCTGAACACTAATCAGGACTTTCTTTTTCTAAACTTGTTTTGGAATCTTCTCTTCATCTGATTTTTTAGTACCACCACATTTGCATTTTTGTTGGCTAACCACGGTATCTACAGCATGAATTTCGTTTTATTATTATTTTTTTTAATGACCACCGTAGAGTTAACTTGAAAAACACTGTAACGTTAAAAAAACACTCATAGTGACTGTTCAGTGCTTCTCTGACATAACACATTGAGAGGGGGAAAAGCATAATTCTTCATCACAAGTAAGGATATAATCTACACGCTGAAGTGTTGTAGAGTGCCCATCAAGAGGGCATAGCCTATGATAGGATACATCAGACTATACAAGACTTACACAGTTTCTGCTTATCCATTGAAAGCCCATGAAAAGTATCTCATCTACAAGTCTATGTCAATATAAGTGAAAATGAGAGATTATATGTGCTCTATAGAGCCAATTGTGACCCATGAAAGCTATTCATGAACAATAGACGAATAAATAAACGATTGAAAGCCACAGAGATGGATTTCTCAGAAGTATGTTGGGAGTTCCTTGGACAGCTAAAATGGCTAATGACGAAATTCTTAAAGAGGTCAACACAAAAAGACATCTCGTAAAATACATAAGAACAAAATTGTATAATTTTTTCGGGCATATCACGAGAAGAGGAGAGTTAGAATATTTGGCTACAACTGAAAAAATACAGAGAAAGTGAGAATTATGGAATGATATGATACCCTGGCCAAACGGTATAGCACATGATGATCATTCAAAATCATTGTTAACTGCAAACACCGGTCAGTCCACTTGCTTATTATGCTTCTGTAAGGTAACTTCAAGTCTCCATCTTAGCTTCCAAGCCAATGATTCTCAAGCTGGCGTACCACTTGGTAGCCAAGTCACATAGATTGTGTCATAGATACCAGGAAAATGTTGATGAAATCATATGCGAAAAATAAAAATTATGTATTGTTAGAGCTTGTCTTTTGTGGTATAAGGCCCTCCGCATTCCAGTGTATTATATTCAGCTGTTTCTTGAAGCCTTTCCGGTCAGCGGTAGTTTCTATCATAAGGAGTCCAATGATAATGGACATTCCACCCAGTAGTTTCTATCATGATTGATTACTTGTTAAAACCCATTTATTATCCTTAGAAATGACATCGTAATGGACATTCCACCCAGAATACACTCAGCAATATGCGCAGATGATCTGGCGTTATGGGCTCACGGGGAAAGTATGTCGGTGGCTGGATGCAAGATGCCCTAGGTGAACTTGAAAAGTGGACGAACACCTGGTTCTTACAAATCACGGGAAAAAAACCACATATACAATTTTCAGCCTATCAAGAAACACACTCTCTGCAAACTTGAAGATAAAAGACCATACACTCCCTATTGACCAAAACCCAACATATCTTGGAGTCACCATGAATCGCAGAATGACTTGGAAAAATCAGATAGACAGAGCAAGGAAAAAAGCCACAAAACGAACTAATATTATGAAGAAATTGGCAGGAACGGACTGGAGAGCAGACAGCAATATTTTGAAAAGACTATACGTAGGAGAATCAGACCAGTTCTAGAGTATGGAGCCTGGGCTATGGCTTCCAAATCACACCGTAGCAAAAAAACAGAACACAGAACCAAGCTGCCCGTATCATCAATAGTTGCTATGAAATCTACACCTATCATGACTCTAGAAACAGTAACAGGTTTACAACCCTTAGATGACAGACGGGTCACTAAAGTATTGCAACAAGCGGAGAAATATAGAAGGCTCCTTAGCCACCCCATGCACCAAAGAATAACTGGTTCCGGAATTGTACGACTAAAGAGGAGCAACTTCGCTGCAATTGCCAATGAACTAACTACTGGAGACCCAGTACTTTCCCAAAAAATATCGAAATCCTTGGACCCATCTGATATGTCTCCTCATGGAAAACATAAAATACCAGAACTTAAGGAAAATATAACAGGAATCATGAAAAAAAGGCACTCAATCAGACACAGAAAGAAAACACGTAGTAGAAAATCACATACACGATACCTACCCACAGGACTCTTGGTCCCACATATACACAGATGGCTCCGCTACAAATGCCACCAAAAATGGAGGGGGGGGTGTGTTCTTGACGCTGAATAATCAGGACAAGATCACCAAGTCAATAGCTACTGCAAAATTCGCAAACAACTTTAAAGCAGAAACTGAGGCCATCAGAGATGCTGCAACACTGGCTACTTAACACAAAAATAACATGCACAAAATTGGTGATTCTGACTGATGCACTGTCAGTATTATCAGCTCTAAAAAGCTCCAAGAACAATGAACTAGATTATTTGAGAACTACCCTGGTCCAGCTATGCAATAACTTCCAGAGAGTAGTCATTCAGTGGATACCATCACACTGTAATATACACGGGAACGAACGCGCAGACAAATTAGCTAAAGAGGGAGGGAGATTACCACAAGAGAACCATCCGTTCAGTTATGATGAAGCCAAATCCATCCTCAAAGGTCAGTTCCATGACAAATGGAAACGAGAACACCCAAAGCATAACGAGAGGGACGGATACCACCAACTATCAAGGAGGGATCAAGTCATCATACTTCGCCTACGCACTGGCCACAATAGAATGAGAAATCACATGTTCACCAAATTCAAAATAGGTACAACCAGCCGATGCCACTGTACACTGGACAATATGACTACAAAACATGTTCTAAAGGATTGCCCCCAGTACACAGTCTTGAGAAGAGCAATGTGGTCCACACCCACCTCCCTGGAAGAGAAACTATATGGGGCAATGGATTCACTTAAACAGACAGCTGACTTCATGAGAGAGCCTGGAATCCTACTCTGATTGAGTCTTGATCGCAGAGAGAGAGAGAGGGGGGATACGCCTCTGATTCGCCATAAAAAAATTAACGTGATCTACTGCTAAAATATAATGTTTAGGCAACCCCCCCCCCATTTTTTTGTATAGCTTTATGAAACTATATAACAAAAAAACTATTTGTGCAAAATACAGGCTGCATTTGGACTTAAATGTTAGAAAATCTTAAGGTCGGTGAAAATCTAAGACTGCATGCAAAACTACACTGCAATTCATCAAATAGTTTCCGAGAAAAGTGAACGACACTGTTTCATGAACTTATGAACGAAATATAGTTATATAGTTACTGTTATTTCATATTCGCATGTTGTAACAGGCGCATAAATAAACCGATAACTCGATAATGAAGCAATTAATGGAACAATAGGTGTACAGACAATGCACAAGAGTTCAGAAACTGAAGAAAATGAAGGCATAACATGTGAGAGCTCACCGCTGAACATGCGTTTTGTAGAGGTAGTATTCTGAACAACTCGTTTATGTATTTGCCATAGCTGTAATGCAAGAAAATGAAACTTTTCTCCTTATTAAGATAACTAAGAAATTTCATTCCTTGACACGTAATAACGGTAGATCCATCTTCAATTTTTCCCCACTTGTATTTCGTGCTAGACAGCAAATATACGTACTTTTCCCCGCCATTAATTATATGTTCTTTCCCTGCCATTAATTACACGTTCCTTTCCCCGCCATTAATCATACGTTCCTTTCCCCGCCATTAATCATACGTTCCTTTACCCACCATTAATCATACGTACTTTTTCCTACCATTAATTATACGTTCTTTTCCCCGCCATTAATCATACGTTCTTTTCACCGCCATTAATCATACGTTCCTTTCCCCGCCATTAATCATATGTTATTTTCCCCGCCATTAATCATACGATCCTTTCCCCGCCATTAATTATACGTTCCTTTCCCCGCCAATAATCATACGTTCCTTTCCCGCCATTAATCATACGTTCCTTTCCCCGCCATTAATTATACGTTCGTTCGCTTTCGTCAGCTTTGACCTCTGACGAAGTCCCACCCACTCAATTTTGTTGTACTGAATGTAAAGTCTGTTTTATCCCATTACAGGATGCCCCTCGCCATGCAGGCAGATTTACTCCGACTTCAGAGGTACTAATTTTTTTAGGGAATTAGTAAAACCCAGGTGTCCTCGCCAGGGTACGAACCCCGGCTGTTGCCGTGGTAAGCCAACCGCCTATCGATTGCGCTAACCGGACACCCAATTATACGTTAATTTCTCCGCCGTTAATCATACATTCCTTTCCCCGCCATTAATTATACGTTCCTTTCCCCGCCATTAATCATACGTTCCTTTCACCGCCATTAATAATACGTTCCTTTCACCGCCATTAATCATACGTTCCTTTCCCCGCCATTAATCATACGTTCCTTTCCCCGCCATTAATCATACGTTCCTTTCCCCGCAATTAATCACACGTACTTTTCCCCGCCATTAATCATACGCCCCCTCCTCCGTTTCTTTAAAAACCCCGGAACATTCCCAAGCTGAGAATCCCTGTTTTCCAAAGGGGACAACGTTTCCTTAGCGACATTATCGTTCGCTGTGGGGAAATCGCTGGAAAATAAAGGATTTAATCAAGCCAAAGGTAATTTATCGTCCAACAGTAAAAACGGGTAGGAAACAATACCAACGGTTAGATTACAATGTAAGCTTCTCTATTGAAACATGATGCTTGCTAATCTAATTCTGGGTATACTAGAAGAAAAATTAAGTGAAACGGGGAAAAAAGGACGATGTTAAATGAATAAATTTAATATCGAAGTTTGTAAATGCCACGAGAGCTTAGACTTACTGAAGACCTCAATTGAGGATAGAAGACAGCGAGAGGTTCAGCACGGGAAAGTAAAAACAGTAAGGAAGATTCTCACATTCAAATGTTGAGGTACATTATCTAAGGTGAAATACGTCCCTTAGACATTGCACGTGTCGAGTTTAACATGTTTGACGTCAGCACAGATTATACAATTACACTAAAAAGAATAAATGATGATACTCATTAGACAATTCAGAGTTGTCCTGTTTTATACTTATTTTGACCATGCAAAAGGGACTATATCATTGTAGACGGATAATGTACTTTATTACTCAAATGTCTATTCTGATTACACGGACATTGTTGTGTAATATTCTCTATATATCTGTGTATGTAAATCAGTGAAAGAGATCAATCACTTTATCTATCTTGGAAATCACATTGATCAGGAGGGGGATACAAGTAAAGAAATTAGAATCAGAATAGCTAAAACAGCAATGTCTTTTAGGAACCTTGAAAAGTTGTGGAAATCAAAACTCGTCAGCACAAACACGAAACTTAGACTGTTCAAATCAAACGTACTATGAACCCTTACGTATGCATGTGAGAGCTGTAAAACAACACGAGACATAGAAACAAAGTTGAACGCATTCGAAAATAAATGTCTAAGGAAAATACTTGGTATAGCGTGGAATGAATTCAAAACGAACGAGGAAATTAGAGAAATCGCCAATCAACCACTAATATCTTCAGTAATAAAGAAAAGACGATGGTCATATGTTGGACATGTGATGAGATGAGATAACTGAATAACAAAACAAGCCCTCATGTGGGAAACAACAGGTAAGAGGAAAAGACCCACCCAAAGAGACACTAAGAAGAACATTGATCAGAGAGGCAAGAGCAGCATGAATCGACTCCCTCAATGAGATAGAGTTTCTTGTACATTAGATAGAAAGAGTATCTGGGTCTATGCCCTATGGGCCTGTTACGGCTCGAAAGGTCGATAGATATATTTGGATACATGTACATAGAATATAGTATATGTAAGAATCGTTACCACAGTAAAAGTAAAGTAAAGTACCCCGTCACGCCAAGTGGCGTATAGGGAAATATGGTGTTAGTGACCCTATATTTTACAGACCTTCAGCACATGATTTTTGGGGTAATGTGGTCAGTATTACGCCCATGCTGCTTTACTTTCCCAGAAAAATATCCGGTACCCATTTAAGGCTGGGTGAACCCGGAAGCCGTCGGTTGGGATCGAACCCTACCCCTTGTCCGTGATAGTCCAGTTCACTAACCACTGAGCTATCGCGGCTCCCCGTTACCACAGTACTTTTACTTTATTTATAATGACTACAGACTTCAAATGTTGACGATACGGTTCATACATTATATAAAATAGTATATCTTATGGGAATCGTTACAACACTTCTTTATAATGCCTATTGACAACCAATCTGTACGATGTGTGAGGTCAAATCGATGAAGCTCATCTCTAATAAGGTAAACGAGAGTTCAATTTGATGTAGGGGTAAATTTTTTAAAGCTGAAATGAAAGTGGAAACTATGACCTGTATACCACGTTGCGTCTGTACTGTGCATGCGCCACCTATGTCCCCACCACATTCAGTTAACATCATCCACCAGCAATGACATGAATGCAGTTAGGAGTTATTTGTTATTATTGTTATTATAAGAGTTATTTTTAGTTATTTGTTACTGCTATAATATTTCAACTGAAATCAAATTCCTGAATGCAGGCACTGATCATGTTGTACATATGCCAGTCCTATAGATGCTTAGTTCTCCCAATAATATGATAAAAAGTATTCACGTTTATAGTTTCCGTATCTTAGTGTTTACACACACTTCTAATCCGAAATTTCAGCTACACCATTTTACTCGTGCCTATCTTTACTTAAAATTTAACTTAAATTCACCAGACAAGAATCCCAAACATAAGTGAAAAAATTCATAAAGATGGGAAACCAAAACGTGGGCCTAATTAACGTTATATATCATCAATAAAACTAACCCAAAAGACTACATCATACAAACGCTGCATGTTAAGACACGTGCTTACCTGATGAAAGACAACAATCTTGTCATTACCAGCAACAACATATAGAATGAGCTACAATGGGTAAAGCACTTGCTTTAAAACACATAGTGTAACACTGCCCAAAGTCTTTCTTGACGCATCCGTACAGATTGGTTAGCAACCAATACAACAAAAAACGAAGGATGAGGTATTCTTCACGAACCTAAAAAAATTGCTCCAACTTTCAAAAAGGCTATCTATGACAACAAGAAAACTCTCAAGTAACTTTAAAGCAGAGACACACTCAACTTAAGAAGGTGCAACGGACGGTATTTAGGAGGCAGAGAAAAAAACGTGTCCTTCTTGGTTTCTCTGTCAGTAAATACAAGACTGGGTCACAATTACTAAAAATACAGCCTTCAAAGATTAACAGAAATATTCTACAAACGATGTTTTCGGTACACAATAACTGGACTATATAAAAATGTAGTACTTCTGAGATATGCACAAATATATAATATTGAATACTATAGGGGCTGCGGGAGAATATGACAATACACTTGCATCTAGTTGCTAAATAAGTTGAAAAATGAGACAAACATTTTTTAAAATACAGTTGGGTTCGTAGTCCACACAAGGCATGAACATATCGCTCTAAAAAAAACATAGGATACCTGCTACGTACATCTTCTCAATATTCATGTATGGTGCAGAAACATGGACAATAGACAAGAAACAGAACAGAAAAATGAAGCCTTTGAAATGTGAATTTATAGAAGAATGGGTAGAATTGGATGGAAAAAAAAGAAAACAAACGATGACGTTTTAAAACAACTAAAAATGAAGAGAACTACTAAACACAATTAGAACAAAACAAATGAAATTTCTGGGGCATGTTAAAAGACACAGAGCAAGTCAACCTATGACAATCTGCACCATCAAAGCAAGAGACAAGAGTAGAATGGCGCTCCATGGTAGCCAACCTTCTATGCGGAGACGGCACTTAATGATGATGACCTGCTACGCATATCTTACTCTCATGCGCACCTGCACCAACCTATATATGTGTGTATATTTGTCTGCATGTGTACTTGCACATTTAAACACCTTTGGGTGATTTTTTTTTATGTGCTTTATGGTAATATATAGAGACGTATGCGTTTATGATTAGGCACGCTTGCGTTTGTACACATCTGTTCGGTGTGCCATAGCTGCAGACATACACATTTGTATGTGTTCGCTTGGACACGTATAAAAAAGTTTCAAATGGATTAACCTATTGGGAATCAACTCATATAAACGTTTCCAGTAATAGTAGAGTATGGGATCTGTACCCACCTCTTCATACGTTTAGAACCCTTCAATTTTACTGTATCTTACACGTGTGTCCGCCCTATCAGCCGGCCAAATCTGACCAAGCTCAGAACCACTGGGAAAAGACTTATTTTTATTTTAGAATAATATTTGCCTTTCGTATTAACTGCTCTTCGTAAATTGTTTTGTCATGTAGCTGATAAGTGTTATTGACGAAAATACAATTTGTATAAATAAAATACATACAATAAATACAATTTGTATGTTTATTTTACATGCAATAGTAGATGATTTCTGTAGATGAGGAGACTGATAATTTAGTGTACTGGCAAAGACTATATGAACTAAATAGATGTGTCACTTATGAAAGGCTGAAGGGATTCACTAAGAGTGGCTATGCGCGAATGAATTATATACCCCAGGCAACATGAGTTACCAGAAAATTGGCGTATATTACTTGCCCAGCGACCAAAATTGGCGTATATTACTTGTCCAGCGACCAAAATTGGCGTATATTACTTGCCCAGCGACCAAAATTGGCGTATATTACTTGCCCAGCGACCAAAATTGGTGTATACTACTTTCCCAGCGACCAAAATTGGCGTATATTACTTGCCCAGCAACCAAATTTGGCGTATATTACCTACCCAGCGACCAAAATTGGCGTATATTACTTGCCCAACGACCAAAATTGGCGTATATTACTTGCCCAGCGACCAATAGATGGAAGTTCAACATTCAAACTTTGCTTAGGACATTAATGTTTCAACTTTCCAACATCTTCAGAATTGAACAATTAGAGGATTATGACTGTGACAACAATCAGATGAACTATGACTGTGACAACAATAAGATGAATTATGACTGTGACAACAATCAGATGAACTATGACTGTGACAACAATCAGATGAATTATGACTGTGACAACAATCAGATGAACTATGACTGTGACAACAATCAGATGAATTATGACTGTGACAACAATCAGATGAACTATGACTGTGACAACAATCAGATGAATTATGCCAGTGACAACAATCAGATGAATTATGCCAGTGACAACAATCAGATGAATTATGACTGTGACAACAATCAGATGAACTATGACTGTGACAACAATCAGATGAATTATGACTGTGACAATAATCAGATGAATTATGACTGTGACAACAATCAGATGAATTATGACTGTGACAACAATCAGATGAATTATGACTGTGACAACAATCAGATGAATTATGACTATGCTTTTCTCTTTTAATTTCACGGGTTTTGACTCCATATCATCTACCTTGAATCGTCTGTATATTACTAACTACCTTCAATAATTGTAATAACAAATGTTCCCGTAGGCGTGCTGCAAAACATGTTTCTGCGTTTTTATTCTAAAAGAATTTTTAACTTTGATGTGCTTCCAAAACATATTTCAAAAGCTGCCTGCTTTTTTTTCCCTCTTTAACTAATTATACGATAGTGTGATGTCTAAGGCTAATTTCTTTCTGATATACATTTCTATGTGACATACTTTCTACAATTAATTGTAAAATAATCTTGTGCGTATTATGCATATATAAACAATTTCTAATACGAAACACTTGTTATACAATGTCTTTCATGAAAGTGACCTCTAAACCAATTATAAACGTGTTTCCAGGAATTAATTTTTCAGAAATGTATTTTATAAAAACCACTTTCTAATATATACCATGCATTTTGAACACGTATAATAATGCAATGTTATACAATTGTAACACAGTACTTGTTTTTAACAGCATATAAATTACAACAGCATGACAACATTATCTCAGGAGCATGATGACGTATTGCGGGAATTTAATTGTGGCAGGGATGTTTGTGTTCGCAAGAAAGACAAAAATGAAAGAACCAGATATAGGTTAATGACAGAATATGCCAGAGATAGGTTAATGACAGAATATGCCAGAGATAGGTTAATGACAGAATATGCCAGAGATAGGTTAATGACAGAATATGCCAGAGATAGGTTAATGACAGAATATGCCCAAGACGTCTCGAACACTTGATCTCAGAGATGTCTATAAATATGATCTCTAAGGAATGTGAACATACATGAGACATTGCGAAGACCGCACAGTAGAAAAGGATATTAGTTCAGTAATGAAAACAACAAACCAAAATATATATCTGCTTATTCCTACATCTAGCAATTAGCAGTTGTTATCCGACGACCATATCATATGGCATTGCTTCAGTTATTAGGTTGTGAGCTATGAGCCAAAATTGGAGCCGCGATAGCTCAGTGGTTAGTGGACTACAAAGGACAAGAGGTAGGGTTGATCCCAACCGACGGCCTCCGTTCACACAGCCTTTAATGGGTACCGGATTTTTTTCTGGGAAAGTAAAGCTGCACGGGCGTAATACCGACCACATTACCCCAAAAATCATGTGCTGAAGGTCTGTAAAATTATGGTCACTAACACCATATTCCCATATACGCCACTTGGCGTGACGGAGTTACTTAACTTTTTTATGAGCCAAAATATATATTTTGTGTATTTTAATCAACCTGAAATATCAGCTAATAATATATGTAAATGTGAGAGCTATATTCCTCTACAAAGCAGGAGCCAAAGAGTTATCTCATGAGATCATAATCTTGCTGGTTAAATTCATCACAACGTAGCAAAGTCAGCAAAGAAGATAGAACGAAAGGTTAAAGAAATGAAGAAAATAAAGAAATGAAGAGAAAGAAAGAAAGAAAACAGAAAGGAAAAGAAGAAAGAAAGAAAGAAGGACTACATGTTGAAACCTCTTTGTAGATAATTTTCAAACAAATGTAGAGAAGTATTTTTATTACTGATATTCAACATAGCAATTGTTCTTTGAATCTTTCAAATTTAATTAATATTTTTTTGTTTCGTGTTCTCCACTCGACTTTAAACAACGCAAACATTTTAATGGAGATTCCTGTTTTTTTTTTTTTTTTTGCTCGATTAGTTTATGTATGCTTTATTAAAAGAAAAAAAGTGTATACGCAAAAAAGAAATGCAGTAATGAACATAATAATATACTTTTAATATATAAACTCGGCCATGGAAGAAACGTAAAGAAAAATAATAAATTGGTTTTTGGTTTCAGAAATGACCTTACTACATTCCAGCATCCCCCAAAGGTGATCGATTCGATTAAGCAGACGGAAAAGTGCATCTTCTACCATTTAGCTCCCAGTGGAGCATAGGTCTTCAACAAACACTTTCCAAGTCGTTCTGTTTTTTGCCATTCTTTTAAGATCATTACATGTCTTCCCCATCATCTTCATCTCTGCTTCAATCTGTCTTCTCCAAGAATTCCTTGGTCTTCCTCTTTGTCTTTTCCCCTGGGATTCCAAAAAAGGGCCTGTTGTGTAATACTCTCAGTTGGCTTCCGTAGTGTGTGTCCTATCCATCGCCATCGTCTTCGCTGTATCTCTTTATCCACTGGTATTTGACCGGTACATTTCCATAATTCCAACCGGTACATTTCCATAATTCCACGTTAGTGACTTTGTCCTGCCATTTCCATCCCTTTATTCTGCGCAAGCATCCATTAATGAAAGCCTGTACCTTCGTGATTGTCAATTTTGTTATTCTCCATGTTTCACAGCCATATAATAGGACCGACTTAACATTTGAGTTGAAAATTTTTATTTTTGTATTTAGCCTAATTTCTTTGGATTTCCATATGTTTCCCAGTGCAATGAAAGCTCCTCTTGCTTTTGATATCCTTATTTTGGTATCATTTTCTGTTCCTCCCTCTTTATCTATATTACTGCCCAGATATATATAAGATTGTACGTCTAGTAGAGGTATTTCTCCTAGTTTTATTTGGTTATTGCCAACTGCATTAATTCTCATAATGTTGGTCTTATCTCTATTAATCTTTAGTCCTAGCTGTTGTGATCTCTCATCTAATATACTCATTTTATCCTGCATCTGTTGATGGCTGTGTGATAGGAGAGCTATGTCATCAGCAAAGTCTAAATCATCAAGTTGTTTGGTCAGTGACCACTGGATCCAATTTGGAAAAGTGCATGCATGCTAATAAAGCTGTTTAGACGAAGAATTTTGAAATAATGGTTCTTGTAAAGAAGTAAAATAGGTTCTCTCCCCTGAATTGCTAGGCATATGGGGAATATGGTGTTAGAGACCAGCATCAGTACAACACACCCAACATCAGCACAATACACCCGACAACAGCACAACACACCCAACATCAGCACAACACAACACACCCAACATCAGCACAACACAACACACCCAACATCAACACAATACAACACACTCAACATCAGTACAACACAACACACTCAACATCAGCACAACACACACAACATCAACACAACATCAGTACAACACATGCAACATCAACACAACACACCCAACAACAACATATCACACCCAACACCAACACAACACACTCAACATCAGTACAACACAACACACCCAACATCAACACAACACACCCAACATCAGTACAACACACCCAACATCAACACAACACATCCAACATCAACACATCATACACAACATCAACACAACACACCCAACATCAACACAACACACCCAACATCAACACAACACACCCAACATCAGTACAACACACCCAACATCAACACAATACACCCAACATCAACACAACACACCCAACATCAGTACAACACACCCAACATCAACACAACACACCCAACATCAACACATCACACCCAACATCAGCACAACACACCCAACATCAGCACAACACACCCAACATCAGTACAACAAACCCAACATCAACACAACACACCCAACATCAACACAACACACCCAACATCAGTACAGCACACCCAACATCAACACAACACACCCAACATCAACACATCACACCCAACATCAGCACAACACACCCAAGATCAGTACAACACACCACCATCAGTACAACACACCCAACATCAACACAACACACCCAACATCAACACAACACACCCAACATCAACACAACACACCCAACATCAGTACAACACACCCAACATCAACACATCACACCCAACATCAACACAACACACCCAACATCAGCACAACACACCCAACATCAACACAACACACCCAATATCAACACAACACACCCAACATCAGTACAACGCACCCAACATCAACACAACACACCCAACATCAGTACAACACACCCAACATCAACACAACACACCCAACATCAACACATCACACCCAACATCAGCACAACACACCCAACATCAGTACAACGCACCCAACATCAACATAACACACCCAACATCAACACAACACACCCAACATCAACACAACACACCCACCATCAATGCAACACACCGAACATCAACACATCACACCCAACATCAGCACAACACACCCAACATCACACAACACACCCAACATCAGTACAACACACCCAACATCAACACAACACACCCAACATCAACACAACACACGTCTTGTCTTCGGCACCAGCAATAGATTAATGAGCAGTTAACTTAATCACTTGTTGTCTTTCGCGAAACCACAAATTAGCTCCCTGACGCAAGCAGTCAGCTATGAGTCGCAGACCCCTGTCAACTCGTGCTCCGTGACCTCACAGCTCAATCCAAGGCGAAGGTTAAGGTTAACAGCAAGACGACTCAGTGACCCAGATCCTCGCTTCTGGGGGGACAGTTAGGGAGGCCAGTAGTCAACGGGAATGGGGTGAGGGTTATGTAAGGGCGTGTATGGGGAATTCCTTACAAATTATTGCACAACACCTTTCAAAATAAAATTAATTAATTAACCCTGAATAAATTTAAAATAAATCGTATTCGTCGAATTGCTCCTCTTGGCGTTCATCCGTTTGTGATTGGTATTAATGGAGATTGCATTTTTATCTTTCTCTGTTAAAGTTGGTTCGGAGATGATAAAGATGATACAAAACAACAAACAGATAAATATTTATTGGCAGGATGAGACTTCCAGGTGATAAACGTAGCTGGTAAAGGAGCATAGATATTCGGGAATATCCCGAACAATAACAATAAGACGAGCCTCGTTGTGGTTTTGGTTTCTTGTATCATTGATGTTTGTGATTTTTTCAGGATGTTGTTAAAATACATGTGTTTCTGTATTATTTGTATTTTTGTTTTGGAGATATCCGAACATAGAGTGACAACTACAGTGTGTACTTTGAAGATCGTATTGTTGACCAGTGGAAGAAAGTAATGTTGTACTCCAGTATTTATGTTGGTTCCATCGATTCAACATACTCTACTTTCGTTTTCCCTCCCCTCCCACTCTTAACTCTCCACACCCTCAGTCGTTCTGCCGTGCCAGTGAGAGCGCAATCCAGCAAAACACTCCCATCCATCATGAAATTAAGTTACACGCGCATGGAAAATAATCAAAATAATTTGATGTGCAAATTCCGATAAAATAATAATAATTTATCAATACTAATGTCATTTAATCTTCATAAATGTATGTATATGTTGTTTTCATGCTTTGGAAAACAACTGGTGTGTACATGTGTGTACTCTCGATGCAACTTTCTTAATGTTTGACTGCAGCTCACAAAATACTCTATATATTCATATATGCTGCAAACTTCAACCCAAAAAGTACCTCAAACCCGTTAATTTAGTGCTCTCGATTATTATTCTTTTCACCTGGTATTATTCTTTTCACCAAATTAATTATTTTCATTAGAATAATAATTAAGGTGACCATATTTTTGAAACCCTAATTCGGGACGGATAAATTTGACATAAATTTCCCATCAATAAAATGAAATTTCTTCCGTCTTTTTCAAGTGAATAATACATATATTTTAAAACTTATTAAAACACCTAACAATATAGGCTTACAAAACGTTATCAGGAGATTAAAAAAAACATTAGTGATACTCACTTAAATGGAAGGTGAAGCAGAGTTGCTGTAATTTTTTTTATCTGTCTTTCAGTTTCATTATTTAAGATTTAAAACTTGGAGCGCATTTTACTGTTACTGTTTCGCCAAATGAATAGCCAGTTCAACTTTTTAAACATTTTCTACACAACAACGGAATAATGTCTATTTTTAAGTCGAAGAGACGTTTATCATATTGGCAAAATTGGTAAACGTTTGTGTCCCTAATGTATTTTGACAAATCCGGGACAAAAGCTAAAAAATCCGCCAAAATCGGGACAAATTCAGGACAGTGACAAATCTGGGACAAAGGTTGAAAAAACAGTAAAACATCGGGACTGTCCCGGAAAAATCGGGACGTCTGGTCACCTTAATAATAATACCTAGGGACTGCACATGTAAGTTTGCTAACCTATCGGAGACAGAATATTAACGAGCTGCTTTTAGCAGACGATCAGACACTAAAACATATGAAACTAATATATCTACAGGAACACTTTTATAGACTTAACACGACAAACACTCAATGCAACATTAAAATCAAATAAACAAAACAGAAGTCGCGAGAGAGAAACAGAACATTAATATAGCGATAGACGACATACAATTAAAGCAAGTAGAAGAATTAAAATACCTGGGAGGTCTGATAACAAACACAAGCAGCAGAAATAGACTCAAGATGCGACAAATCTTGTCAGATCATTGAACAACTATCACCACTATTGTCCAACAAGGAAATAACACTACAGGCAAAACGGGCACTCTACAACACAATCTTCGACCTAACGTAGTGTTTACCAATGCCAGACATAAACTATACAATCAAGAACAATCAGAAAAATAACCACTATGGAAATGAAATGTTTTCGACGCGTGACAGGAAATATTCTGAGAGATAAGATCAGAAACGAGGAACTTATAAAAAAAACTATGAGTAATTGCCGCCAATGAATACATAAAGAAATAGTCAAAATAGTTTGGCCACGTAATAAGACTGAAAAATAAAATCACAACACGACGAGCTTTCAATAAAGTTTGCCAGAAAATACCAGACAGGTGAGCCAACCACAAAAAGGATGGACTAAAGGAATATTAGAAACACTAGGAAACACAACAGCAAGAGAAGCCAATTGATGAGCAAAAGACCACAAACTATATCTCCCACCGACGGTGAAATTAAAATGAGGAAGGAAAGGAGATGAGAATGCTACAGAACGGGGCAAGAAAAAAAACGGAATCACAAAAGACGATATGAAGAAAAAGAGTTAACTTTGAACAACTGTGGGATCGTTTTAAGAAACAACAGGTTTCGACTAGAAACGTAACACGATTACCACCAGACAGTATTACCCTCAGAAAAGATAAAATAATTGCCTCGTAACGCCACGTGGCGCAGAAGGAATATAGTGTAATGCTAACATTTTGTTTAGTAAACCTACGGCTTATTATTTGGTTCAGTTATGTGGTCGATATTACGCCAGTGCCGTATTTTTCCCCAGAAATATGCGGGTACCCATTTAAGGCCAGGTGAACCTGGAAGCCGTTGATCAGATGTTAACCCGACCGCTTCCCTCTAACACCAACCACTGAGTTGTTGCATCCCCCATTACCCACATATCATTAGTGATGATGAATTTAAGGGCGTCATTGTGAAGGGCATACCTGGAAGATGTTGAATCAATTGAATATTAAGCACCAAGATGGGCATCATCTATAAGACACACTAAAGAGCATTGACATGAACGCTCCATCAGAACTAAAGGCAACAAATGTGGAGGACAATAGACAACAATGACATGCCATACATTCTGTCATGATTTGTCATATAAGAATATTGTGTGTAAACGTGTGTGTGTGTGTGTCTGTATGGTGTGTCTGTGTGCCTGTGTCTGTCCGTCTGTGTATTGGAAAAAAAGGGGAGGGGTGTGTCCGCCACGGTAGCTCAGTGGTTAGTAAATGTGGCTACTAAGAACAAGAGTCGAAGGCTTCTAGGTTCACCCAGACTTAAATGAGTACCAAGTTTTTTTTTTCGGAGAAAGAAATACATCACCTGGGTAAAGTCGATCACACTACCCAAAAAATAATGTGTCAAAGTTCTATGATAATATTCACCTAAAATAGACACTAACATCACTTTCCCTAAACGTCACCACCAAGTGGTGTGACCAGCATCTTTCTTTATTCTCTCTCTCTATCCCCCCCCCCCCAACCTCTTCTCTTTATTTAAATACACTCGTAGATAGCTAGTTGAAAGAAAAATTTAGCGAGGACGCTCTATGAGAGGCCAAAACATGTTATGAGAAGGGAATAGCTGGAATATATTTTGACAACTGTTGGTGGCTCTGTTATTAGATTGGGACTCTGTTGTTAGATTGGGGCTCTGTTGTTAGAATGGGGCTCTGTTTTTATATTCGAGCTCTGTTGTTAGATTGGGGCTCTGTTGTTAGAATGGGGCTCTGCTATTAGATTGTGGGCTTTGTTGTTAGATTGGGGCTCTGTTGTTAGAATGGGGCTCTGCTATTAGATTGTGGGCTTTGTTGTTAGAATGGGGCTCTGCTATTAGATTGTGGGCTTTGTTGTTAGATTGGGGCTCTGTTGTTAGATTGGGGGAGGGGACTCTGTTGTTAGATTGTGGCTCTGTTGTTAGATTGATAGAAGCTGAAAGGTAGAATAAAAATAAGAAGAACCTATAATTTACAACGTGCAGAAAGATAAAACAGAGAAAGAAGATTATGTGCTTTGAGAAGATGAAATCGAATTACTAGTGTACAGAAATTGAAGATCTGTCGTACAAATTATAACAAAAACGGCGTCATCTACAACATCTCACGAAAGATCAATCGCAAATAACCAGATTTAAGCAACACCAGTCCGAATATTCAGACTTGGAGTAATGATTGCTGCCATGTGGTCCAGATTCAGAAAAAAAGAAAACACATTTTTTAGCCTGGAAACTTGCACAACCTATTAGATGACAGACCCTGGCCAGCCATGACTGTTCTAATGAATAATAGCTTTATCTGAAACCCATACTACATTACGCTCGGAGAAATGAAAAAAAAAAAACATATATAAATATAGACAAAAAATAGTACGGTTAAAGTTTCACGTAACAAGTGGACACGACAAATCAGAACGATGATTCGGCGAAACGGTTTCAATAGGAACAAACATACAACACACGTACAAATATGTCTTTAAAATAAAAAAATAAATAATTTTAAAAATGGGACTAGAAAGAGAAATGAAAAGTAAATTAGAATAAAATGCTAATAAAAAGTTCCCTGTAAGAACTAAGAAGAATCTTTCTTCTGAAAATCTACTAGTACAATATTACCTTATAATAGTTCCTTATTGGAACTAAACCCATAGTACATTACGCTCACTGGAATTGAAACCCATAGTACATTACGGTCATCATCATCAAGTACCGGGCTTGCTGGCGTAGGTGATCATGTCTCTCCACAACTTTCGATCTCGACAGTTATTTATCATTTCTGTTGTTGACCTTCTTCCAAGCCATTCTCTTAAGGTGTCTGATATTTTTTTCTCTTTGCTTCCCTCTATATCTTCGTCCCTCAATTTTTCCAGTTTCTATTGTTGTGGCGATTCATGATTGTACAAAGAAGTTACGACGGTGTTTTTCTGTTACCTTCCCTCGATTTGTTTACGGTTGGCTCCGCTAGCCTTTGACTAAAAAGTCTCACCCACAAGGCAGTGGCATTACGCTCATTGGAGCTGAAACCCATAGTATATTACGCTCACTGGAGCTGAAACCCATAGTATATTACGCTCACTGGAGCAGAAACCCATAGTATATTACGCTCACTGGAATTGAATGTGCAAATCGGTCTATTGGTTCTTGATCAAGCACTGGTGTAAAAAGTTGTTGTTTTTTCTGTGGAGGTGAAATCAAAAACAGAAAAAAACTCAGATCCGAACACCTCGTGGCGACAGCATTGGACTAGCAGTCTTTATTTATTCTTCGGCGGTAGAAGTCCTACGGCAGATCCCAGAAATGGTATAATGTCGTATGGATAGTTATTTTGTTATTGGTGTTCTGGATTTTTGTCTTTTCTAGTGACATCCACTATTCTTCTCAAACGTATCGTTGTTATAGTGATTAATCCTCTTTCATCATCGGTATATATGGTTTCAAAAAAAAGGAAGGAAACTAAAAAGAAAACGAAGGGGAAAAAAAGAAAAAGAAGGAAGGAAGGGAGAGATAGGAGGAGGGAGGGAGGAGGGAGGGAGGGAGGAAGGAGGGAGGGAGGAGGAAAGAAGGAAGGAGGGGAGGGAAGGAAGGAAGGAAGGAGAAGAAGGAAGGAAGGGGAAGGAAGGAAGGAAGGAAGGAAGGAAGGAAGGAAGGAAGGAAGGAAGGAAGGAAGGAAGGAAGGAAGGAAGGAAGGAAGGAAGGAAGGAAGGAAGGAAGGAAGGAAGGAAGGAAGGAAGGAAGGAAAGGAAGGAAGGAAGAAGGAAGGAAGGAAGGAAGGAAGAAGGAAGGGAGGGAGGGAGGAGGGAGGAGGGTGGGAGGGAGGGAAGGAGGGAATGAAGGACTTTCTTGTTAAGCCAGAAAATTCCTCCTAAGTCAACAGAGCGTTTGATCAAAATCGTCATTGATAGTCCCCTTAAACCTTAAAACAAGCAATAATGCCTCTTAGTCAAGTCACTAATTATTGATTATGAGAAGTTCCAAGTGTGTGCTTCCATCACTGTCCACATCCCACTATTTATAATCTACTGGCTTAAGTTGGGTTTATCAGGGAACGCTATCTGATTGGGAAAATAATACATAGCATATTTGTTACATTCTGAAGTGGGTAGTTTTTCATCGTGTGTCTGCTCAATAGCGGTTGGCCTTCAGAAAATCATTAGGTCGATGCTCTCCCTGATTTAGATTCGCCTGAACGCACCATCTAATGTCATGAAGTATGTGTCTATGATGGACTGATTACATATTTATTTATTTATTCACTATTAACTTCTGTTGAGTAATCTACTCTAACTAATAGCTTTTAACGACCGATAACTACAACTAGCTTCAGAGTCGGCAAACTAGAGCAGGACCAATATACATCTCCTCGCGATTCCTAATGCAAGCTAAAAATGAATAAGTGTAGGGAAAGAAAACCCGGTCATAAAAAGACCACGATGTATTTCGATATACCGTACAGAAAAGCACAATAATCTTAACTTAGCTGTAAACTAAGTAAACAACACAGCGTTGCAAATCTCTAATTCAGTATAAATAACGTTGGTGAAGATGCAATAAGATAAGAGCAGCTACCTAGACAGTACATTGGTACAGTTATAACATTTCTGGTTAATATATAAAGATACAACAAAAACATAACTTTACTCCCCGCTGCCTTTTTGCCTTTCCCAGGTCAATGGAAAAAAAAGTGGAGTATTTGGGTCAATGCTCTGCAGGGATACAAACACATTAAAACCATGTCGGGCCGGGGTAAAGCGCATTAGATACAACAGCTAGCTTGTTTCAGCTTTACAAACAATACAAGACTAAATAAACAAAAAAAACCGAAGTTTCAACCCAAAAAGCTTCAATGGGTCTGAAAACAAAAAAAAACATATAAACACGAATCTTTACAAATGAGAAAAAGTGTAAATAATGAACAGAGTCATCAAGTATGTCTATTGCATGATGCTTATAGCGATTCATCGTCATGACTGCTATTTCACTTATATATTGCCTTTTATGTATACCTTTTCCTCTCTTTTTTGTTTTATCTGAATGTTAAGACAATCTGACGGACACTATTTGGTGGTGATGGTCGCTTCCATATTCACCTATTTCTGGTCGCTTCCATATTCACCTATTTCTGGTCGCTTCCATATTCACCTATTTCTGGTCGCTTCCATATTCACCTATTTCTGGTAGCTTCCATATTCACCTATTTCTGGTCGCTTCCATATTCACCTATTTCTGGTCGCTTCCATATTCACCTATTTCTGGTCGCTTCCATATTCACCTATTTCTGGTCGCTTCCATATTCACCTATTTCTGGTCGCTTCCATATTCACCTATTTCTGGTCGCTTCCATATTCACCTATTTCTATGAGTGACGTTTATATATATATATATATATATATATATACCAACATAAGTAACGGACAGCCTGTTGGTTATGATTTGCTGGTTCGGGGTTAAAATACCAGTTGGGGCAGAATTTTTGTACGACCTAAAATTGCTCTGGATTTTCACCAAACTTCATTAAATTGGTACAGGAGATATTCTTTAAGAAATGAAAGGAAACGGTAAGAAAGGAAAGGAAACGATAAGAAAGGAAAGGAAACGATAAGAAAGGAAAGAATAAGAAAGAAAATGAAAGGTAAATCGGGATAGAAAAAGAAGGAAAGGAAGAAAAGAAAAGAAAATGAAAATGAAGGAAAGGAAAAGAAATAAAGAAAAGGAAAAGAAATAAAGGCAGGGAAAGGAAAAGAAAGAATAGAAAAGGAGAAGACAGAAAAGGAGAAGAAAGGAAAGGAATGGAAAGGAAAGGAAGAGAAGGGAAATGAAAATCTGCGAGAAAATGAACCTGGCTTCCCCCCCCCCTCCCGCTCCCCCCCAACTTCACAAAGCTGACAGTATAACGCAGTCACTAACATTTCACTACACAACGGCATTGGTTCCGGGACTTCCTTAACCGTAACATACGTCACACATTAACCTAACTATACTCATACATGCATAATGTGTGATTCAACATTCCATTGAAACGGCTGCCATATATGATCCATGCTGTCTCTAGGGCCGTCATTCTGTTGTCCATCTCAGGCAGTTTATACTTCTTTATTCATTATTTTTAATGGTAATAAAATGACAGATATACATTTTATTTTTATTTTTTTTTTTGCTTTGGAATTTCGGTGGAAAGGCACCGGTCCGTGAACTGCCATTTTCAGATGCAATCAATAGAGCCACGCAAGGTTGTTGCTAAACCGGAGCATATTTCGCGGGCGGGTTTATTCAATGGGATGTGATTATATTATTTCACCATTGGTGGGCGAATGTCTATGTGGGTTTAAAATCTAATGCTTGATTTCGTTCAGCCCATGGAAGATGCTCTCAGGGAATGCACGTCATTATGTGAGTGATTGTGATGGAATGTTGTAGGGTAAATGAATGAGTGGAAGTGCGCTAAGATGGTATTTGATTGGTGGATGTGTACGAGATAGTGTTTTGATGAGTGGATGCATGCGAGATTGTGTGTAATGAGTGGATGCGTTCGAAATTGTATTTGATGAGTGGATGTGTGGGGCGAAAAAAACGACGTTTGATAGGTGGATGTGTGCAAGATAGTGTTTTGATGAGTGGATGTGTGCAAGATAGTGTTTGATGATGGATGTGTGCAAGATAGTGTTTGATGAGTGGATGTGTGCAAGATAGTGTTTGATGAGTGGATGTGTGCAAGATAGTGTTTGATGAGTGGATGTGTGCAAGATAGTGTTTGATGAGTGGATGTGTGCAAGATAGTGTTTGATGAGTGGATGTGTGCAAGATAGTGTTTTTGATGAGTGGATGTGTGCAAGATAGTGTTTGATGAGTGGATGTGTGCAAGATAGTGTTTGATGAATGGATGCGTGGAGGATAGTGTTTGATGAGTGGATGTGTGGAAGATAGTGTTTGATAAGTGGATGTTTGGAAAATGGTATTTGTTTGATGTGTGGATGTGTGGATGCGTGGATGTGTGGAAGATGGCATCTGATAAGTGGATGTCAGCAAGGTGGTATCTAATGAGCAAATGTGTCCGATATGGTAGTTCATGAGCGGATCTGCAGACTAATTATAAGTATAATTAGTTTAATACTATCAAAGACAGCAGTAACAACAAAACAACAACACAATATTATTCATTACGTTGTAACAAACTAAACGTTTTTTATGTAAAAAAAAAAATTATAACATTTTAAATGCAAATTAAAGACACCCTTTCTGCAGTTTACTGACGGCCGCTAAAGCAAAGATTAATTTTAAAAAAAAAAAACAATATTAAGGCCAGTTCCAGCGTTAAACAAAACTAAAGGTGTTAATTTACTTTGACCAGCTGATTAGTTAACAAAACAGATGTAACTAACTGAATTGCATTCACGACAGTCATAATGATGATTCTTTTTGATAATGGTGCGGTGAAGGGTACATTTATTGGCTGTTACAGTAGCTCTTTCTTATTTAAATAAACATTCCCATCGTTCTCTACTATTCGTGCTATATTTTATTCAAGAGTAAGACAATTTGTGATCCTTGGCCTCATGTAAATTAAATCTCAGTGATCTCAGCATGTTATTTATGTTCATAACCAATGTAACAATTTTCGATGACTTTAAAGCCAACCCGGCAATTCATTGATTGCTATACTGCTGCATTAACCAGGACAAAGGTCAAATTAGAGCCCATGAACGTTTTATTTACTTTAAGGAATACTAGAAAAAATATTGAATGAAAATAAATAATAATTATATTTATTACCCTATACATTTGATACAAGTGCAACGCGCCAAATACTTGGGCACAATAATAACATCAGATGGAAGATGCATCACAGATATAAACATCAAAATATCTCAGGCCAAAATAGCATTTCATCTTATACAAAAAGTCTATGTCAATATAAGTAAGAAAGAGTCCATCGGTGCTATATTGAGACAATTATGACCTATGGAAGCGAATCAAGGACAGTAGACAAACAAGTGATAAGACAATAAGAGGTCACAGAGATGGGGTTTCTCAGAAAGTTCTTGGACAGCTAAAAAGACCAATGAGGACATTCTCATCTCAGAGAGGCCAACACAAAAAGGGAGTTCCTAAAAAACATCAGAAAAAAAATCTATATTTTTTCGGGCACAACATGAGAATAGGAAGTTGGAATACTTGGTTACAACTGACAAAATACAGGGAAAGAGTGATCACGGGCGACAAAGAGAGAAGATTCTAGAAAGCTTGTTGTCATGGCATGGGAAACAGCCAACAACAGAACTGATACAATTCACTGTGGATAGAAAATTGTGGAAGGACATGATCGCCTACGCCCAACCGGTATGGTATATCATGATGATACATTTTATACAAACACTAAATGAAATAATACGGGACGATACAGTGTAGGGGTTAAAATACAATTTCAAGGTGTAGATAAAAAAAAAACTAGAGCAGTCGTTGTGCATGACGCCACCAGCGTAGGTCTGTACCTTTGTCAATATTCAATTTTGTTTGCTCAAAAAAAAAATAAGAGTACTTTAGTTCGCATAGTTAGGGGATGCAATAAGCGGGAGATAATTACTGGTAACTCCGTCTTTGACCATAGTAAATTATCTTATTGACGTGGTCTAGTAGTTTGGGGTAAAATAAAAATAACTTCGACAACTTTATGGCGTTAGGGTAGAACTAATTTCTATAACTGTTTGTAATGTGTTATATTAGTTTACACTTTTTAAACTGTATCATTCTTTGGATGCCGTCTGCGCATCGAAGGTTGGCTACCATGGAACGCCATTCCGCTCTGTCTCTTGCTTTGATGGTGCAGATTTCATAGGTTGATTTGTCCATCTTTTGATGTTACTCGTCCATGTTAGTCTTGGTCTGCCTCTGCCTCTTTTACCTTGTATTTTCCACTCCATGATTAATTTTAGCAGGCTGCTGAGTCTTTTAACATAGCCCAAAAAGCATTTGTCTTGTTTGAAAGTTCTCTTTTCATTTTTAGTTGTTTTTAGAATTCATCGTTTATTTTTTTTCTTTCCATCCAAATCTACCTATTCTTCTATAAATCCACATTTCAAGGCTTTAATTTTCTATTCTGTTTTCTTGTCTAATGTCCATGTTTCTGCACCATACAGGAATGTTGAGAAGATAAACATTTTGCTATTCTTAGTTTTAAACCCTGGTGTTATTTGTTTTGATTTTAGTATATTTTTCATGGCATCAAAATTACATTTTGCCATTTCTATTCTTTTCTTTATTTCAATTTTACATTTTCCATCACTGGTTATAGTATGTCCAAGGTAATTATAGCTCTGAACTATCTCCAGGTGTGTTCCTTCAACTTTTATACCCTTACATAAGCTTAAACTACACTAAATTATTAACTATTACAAATACGATAATTCCCATTGCAAAATAATTCATCAGGCTATTAAAAGAAGTTAAATTATGATACCATTAAGCCATTTCTTTTAAGGCAATATAATATATGGGGAATTGATAATTAAACGATTTGACGAGCACATGCAATTTAACTGTTTCAACAGGTTGCCACGGCGGAATAATATGCATTATATTTATCTGCGAATTTAACTTGAGGACACAGACAAGCCAACTGGCGGGTTTGTATACAACAATTCAGAAATGGTGCAACACTTTGCCTCACGACCTATACGAGGACACTCATGACCCAGTAAAGAGAACCCTAGCTTTGCACGACTCCACTCGGCAATAGCAGTTTGCAAGACAGGTCAAACAACACACTAGTTAGTATCAGTGTTTACGGAAAGTCATCACATCGACAAGAACAGTGTTTTAGGAAAAAAAAAACATATATATTCAACATAAAAGTAATCGAGCGGTATAAAAGTATTAAAAGATTGAATTAGTAATATTTTAAGAAATTTGTGATTTCTATTTTAACTGTAAGCTTGCCTCTATGAAATAAGAATAAAACAACAAACAACCGCTCACACCCCTTTTTCCTTTGTTAGACGATTACCGAATTATAATTTTGTTAGCCCCTCCCCTCTTGTCGAACGTGACTGATGTTAACGAACTTAATGCTACATTTATACACACACACACACAAACATGTTTGTCTGTTTGAATATTGAAAAGACGTTAACGTGTATGACAGAACACAATCTCTCCTTTCAATTCACTGTTGAAAAGGGATTGTTCATTTCCAGAAAAAAACTGATATCACGCTGCAGCAGTTGTTTGCCTGACTGCCTATGTGATGTTAATGTGTTCTGTTATACAAGAAAAATAACGCCCGCACGCAAACTGAGTTATAAAATCATTGAAGTCAGCAAATTGTTTACTCCGTTAAACCACTTCGAAGGCTTACTTTACTCATTGCCTACGTTTACGATTGTGTATATTTATTTCAAGTTGATCTTAAATTTGCAACTAGATAACAAAGCAATATTAGTACTAGTATTTGAACTTGGATCAGACCTCTTCTGTATGAAATAAATGTTGCAAGTATCAAACGTGGGCTTATTAAAATAATCAATCGATGATTTTTCGAGAAATTTGGAATCATTCGGACTATCCTCCTTACGATTGGAGCCAAAACAAATAAATGAACACCCAAACAAAACAAAACAGGAAAAAATAACCGAAAATATGCAGACGAATATTTGCCTTTGATAAAATAATATACGATACACAGCACGCACTTATACAACCCATTGCTGTAAACAAGCCAACAAAACTACTAACATAAACGTATAACGATATATAAAGTACATAGCCCCAAATGATGAGATAAATAAATAGAAATGCCAAAAATGCGGACAGCACCTAACAGAGACCTCGTCATTACACTATACAGTTGTTGCCACCGCGAAATATGTACTTGTCGATTCTAGCTGTTGTATACCACGATAAATGCTGAACGGAATGAAGGCTCTCGAAAAATAACAGCACATTGAGTATTGTTTCTCTTACCTTAGAGATTACATCTTAGTCCTGATTGGAGACTCCAGGATGAGTTAGAATTCGCTTAATAAAGAGTATCCCTTGTCATTGCAGCCAATTTGAACACATCGTGTTGAAAGTTATTTTAGGTCAGGATGCCGTTATGTCAGAATGACCTCATGTTACCTACTCGCTCAGGTCAGTCACCGTGGATCGCTGGCAGAGCTGCGCTTGGAGAGCTGGCTGCACACCCAGTTCGCGCACAGACTTAACACGGTCGCGTACACTTTAACACTGCACAAAGCCAGCGGCAGGGAACATCTCTCTACATAGAAAACTATTTTGTTAGGCTTTTCATATTGAGACTGACCGAGAAAAGCTAGCAACTTGACAGCGTGGAAATAAATTCAAGGGAAAGGTGGAGGGGTTTCGTGTTTTCTGTTCATATCAATTTTATAGTCTTTTAAAGGCATTGAGTCTTTTTTTTATGAGATGCCCTCCATGACGGAGTGAGAGAGGAGGGAGGGTGCGAGGGAGTGGGTGGGTGCTGGAGGGTCAGTCGATTTAAGGAGGCGGGAACGGTGTGAAATTAGGTCAACTTAACACGGAGGGTCACTGGGGCGCGCGAGGTCAAAACTAGGGTCAAATTTGGGTCAAAGCATACTAACCACTGGAATTACACACAGTAGTGTTGAAAAGAATTTGCATACTACTGCTAATATACCCGCTAAATATCGAGCTAGCGAGCGAGGGTAAAAAATAATCCGAGAGAGAGAGAGAGAGAGAGATAGAGAAAGAGAGCTTCAATACACATTTTTTTTACTATCTTTTTTTTTTTATCCTTTAGTGCTTGCTCCCATTTCAACTGTACCTTTCATGCCTGCGACAATATATCACGCTTACCCTGGCACTTGTCTCTGTTACAACAACTAATCACACACACACACACACACACACACATATCCAAGGCAAGTGGGCAAATCTAAGCACTCTGTTAACACGAGTGCACTGATTGAGGACATGTAGTGTGTACTGGGGAAAATAGGGCGTTGGAACGGAGCAGATACCACTGGTAGTCCGTTCGTTTACGCCTAGTGTGTTGTTTGCCTGAACTGAGTGGATGAGATTGCAATTTAACTTGCTCTTCATAAATTAAATTTGCACATTAAACAATTAAAGACAGTCAAAGCAAGAAGAGTTATTGAAAATATGCGAAATATTAATGTAAAAAAATGCCCGTTTATTTTTGTATGTACCTTTCGTGTCATAACACACACGTATTGTCATTGACCTACGTGTTGTTATAGCACATATGTACAATCATTGCACTTATTATATATTCTTATAGTATGTTCGTAGTAATTATAGCTATCATAGTCAGTAGAAGTTCTTGTAGTTAGCACACCGTGTATTTGTTCTCACAACACATATCTGGTCCAGTAACATACTAATGTGTTTATTGTTATACCTTCTGTTTATTACTTAAACGCATGTGTTACCGACTAGTATTAAAATAAAGTAAGGAACCTCGTCACGCCAAGTGGCGTGTAGGGAATATGGTGTTAGTGACCATAAATTTTACAGACCTTCAGCACATGATTTTTTTGAGTAATGTTGTCGGTATTACGCTCGGTCGCTTTACTTTCCCAGAAAAATATCCGGTACCCATTTAAGGCTGGGTGAACCGGGAAGCTGTCGGTTGGGATCGAACCCTACCTCTTGTCCTTTGTAGTCCAGTTCATTAACAACTGAGCTATCGAGGCCCCCACCGTCTTATATGTTACAAGTATATTTATATTATGTTTAAATTTTATTTGCAAATTTAATTAATATTGTCACATTAGCCCGCTCCCTCCCCCCTTCCTTTCGAGGTAAATTCTCGGGAAGAGAGCAACGTTGAATGTTGATGGAATTTAGCTGGGTACTGTCAGCAAACCAAAGTTGACTGTTGACGGCAGGATCGGCGAACAATGGAGCTTATCCAGACCCTACTCCCTGACTCAAAACGCGATGCTCCTGGTAACAGACTAACCAGTCTGGCTAAAAGAGTAGTTATCGAAGAAGGAAGGTAAACCACTACTCAATATGAAGTGCTGAAGTCAGATGTGTTGGGCTTAAAGGCACAAATATAGTTGTGTTGCAAACTACAACACATAAATGGATGGAAATCCTTCGGGAAAATATATATATGGGTGGGAAATGCTATGGGGTAACAAATTATAGGAAAGGGAAATTCTATGTGGACAAATATATTAATAAAAATCGTTGGGGGCAAATATATTAATAACATTCTATGGGGGCAAATATTTTAATAAAATTCTATGAAAAAAAATATGTAGAGGAAAATTCAAACATTTACAGGAGCGTTTCCATGTCATTTTATTGAAGTAGAACGCAAGAAGATTAAAAGATTAATAATGTTTCATGAAACATAATTATCTCACCAACAAATGTTTAGGAGACTATAGCAGACGAACAGTATAAAATAAATTACGATTAGTTTTGAATAAATTTTAATTTTCATTTTGTTTAGTTTATTTTATGGTTTACTTTGTACTTGCTAAATTTATGTTCCACCCCACCCCCCACCCCTTTTTCCCCTTCTAAAAGAAACGCTTATTTAAGTCAAACTATATAATATCTTATGTTTTGTATTGATTTACTTTTCTTTAGTTAAAAAATATAAACGAAACATCCTTTAAGCCATGTATGATTTCATATTTGGCTTTTGTTTGTTTTGTCAACAAATTTAAGCCAATATAATATAATTGGTTGATTGTTAATCAAATTTCCCAATTAATGAACAGGATGACAGCATACAGCCAGCTCTGTTTTTTTCAAAGGATCTGGCCAACATAATATAATACACGCTACCTCCGTATCATAGAATGATTTTTTGCTTGTACTTATTACTACTATAAGGTACACATTTTCAAATACTGGGCGCCGTTTTCCATTTAATAAAGTCTAGAGTGAGAGCTCAGCCAGGAATAAAGCGTGGGGATTCTTTTTATTGGATTCTGTTGCTTGCTAGTTCTGTTTTCATAGAATTTGTGTGGGGTTGTACTCAGTGTTCATCTGTGACTCATGCTGGAGAATTTCTTGGAGGGATGCCATAGTACTCGCTGTTTTCTTTTCTTTCTCTTTAATTCTGGTGGTTCTTTTTTTTTTTAAGCCTTTTCAACGTAAAGAGAAGAAGGATTTAGATTTTTTTTAAAATTTGTTTCTATTTTTCTTGGGGGTGGGGGGGGGGGGGAATGATTTATTGTTGTTTTTTTTTTTTTTTTTAAACAAAAAATATGGATTTTCTTGCATATGTACATAATTAAGATCAAAGAAGTAAGCTCTAATTTACAACATACATCAAGAACCATCAATGAAATAATTACACATGACAAAAGGAAGACAAAATGTTGCAAGTTGGAAAAACTGAACAAAAACCTGAGAAATGGACAAAGAAATAAAAACCTAAAAACAGAACATCGCCGGTCAGTACGAGTGGTTATTGGTGAAGATGAGAACACATGCTGGACAAGGCGATCATGATGCGGTGGACAGCTTGCGGCAGAGAATTACAAATATACTTGGTAAGAATGAGTCTTAACCATCTGGGAATTTTGTGTTGAACTAATGTCCGTAATAGAATAGAAGTGTGATGAGCGTTCCTTAGCTAGAAACAAGATGTCATTAGGGTGTGGAGAAATCGCAACTGAAATGATATAACTTAGAAGGAAAGTATGTGTACTAGCATATTATACAGAAAGGCAAAATATGACAAGTCTGGGTATAGCCTAGAGCAGAGATGGGCAGCCAACGGCCCGCGTGCCAGAATCGACCCGCCAAGCTATTGTAACCGGCCCATGTGCTTGATATGAAAATTACTATAAACTCTATTCCATGAGCTAAAGTAAATAAATAAAAAGTAACACATAAATGCCCAAACCATAGCCCTAACGTGTAAGCTTTATATTTAAAATGTATTGTTGAATTATATCTCCCCCACCTTTTTCTGCTTCACACTTCTCTATTTCTTTCCACTTTCTTTTGACTTCCACTCTCGATCATTAATAAGATGTTAACATTACAGTCGCTTGTGAATGCAAATTAGGTCATTTATATAACGACTCCATTAGGTGATGGTATCTGGCTCACGGCGTCTTCCTAGTTTTCAGATCTTGACATCAGAAAATATAAGCTTACCTAACCTAAAGAGTGGGAGCCGCGATAGCTCAGTGGTTAGTGAACTGGACTACAAAGGACAAGAGGTAGGGTTCGGTCCCAACCGACGGCTTCTGGTTCACACAGCCTTTTAATGGGTACCGGATTTTTTTCTGGAAAAATAAAGCGGCACGGGCGTAATACCGACCACATTACCCCAAAAATCATGTGCCGAAGGTCTGTAAAATTTATGGTCACTAACACCATATTCCCTATACACCACTTGGCGTGACCGGGGGGGGGGGGGGCGGGCGGGATTTTACTTTTTTTTTTAACCTAAAGAATAGAAGAGACCAATTCGCACGACTCTCACAAAATGCTACAACACAAGGCACTGCACAAATTGTACAACTATTGACCTTATAACTACAAACAGCAACATTATTTCATTTAAAATATAAAGAAACAAATAGCATTTAAGAGCTGAAAGAGGAAGTGCACATATAAATATCATCATCATCATGTGCCATACCGGTTGGCGTAGGCGATCATGTCTTTCCACAATTTTCTATCTACATTGCATAGTATCAATTCATTTGTTAACCGTTTTCCATGCCATGACACCAAGCTATATAGTATTTTCTCTCTTTGTCGTCCGCGATCTCTCTTTCTTTTTTATTTTGCCAGTTGTTACCAAGTATTCCAACTTTCCTCTTCTCATGATGTTTCCAAAAAAAAACATTGATTATTTCTTTCTTCGTATAAATATGCATTTTGGAAATGAGAAGGAGTCAGTCTCCCATGGGCACATTTTAAATTAACAGAAGGGTGTCTACAATAGTTAGTATCAGCTTAAACGTACGACAGCATGCACAATTTATACGTGAAAATAAAACATAAAAGCAAAGAAGTATCACAAATAATATGACCAAAAAAACTTCGGACAAAACTGCGAAGAAACGATGGGAGGGAAAAAAGTTAAACAAATTTAATTCCGATTTCAACGTGCGGTTGCTAAATCTGGACACAAGGACAGGTAGTTGAAATGATCGTTTCAGTGTTTTAAATTAGTGCTGCAGAAAATCCTCACAATTTCCTGGATAAACTGAAATGACAAACTGACCTTGATTAGCATCTTAGGAAAAGTGAACATAAACGAGAGCTGGTTAGCAAATTCAATTAAAAAATTTGGGGGGAAAAGAATGACATGCTCGAATTATCATGATATCAAATGCAATAGTGATCATGCAAGAAAACTACCAGAGGTTATTTGTTTTTAAAGACGTCTTTACAACATTTACCCAATACGGGACTGTGGTGGTGGAGAATAAAGATAGCATACCCAATGCAGTCGTCCTAGGTGCTCGGATTATAATTTAAAGAAGTGTATGGTTCCTGGAAGTTGCACCACAGAAATAAAAAGCAGAATAGCTCAGGCCAAAATAGCATTTCAGAAAATTAAAAATATCTTATGCAACAAGACTATGTCAATAGAAGAGAGAAAAAGAGTTCATTAGTGCTATATAGAGCCAATTTTTACCCATGAAAGCGAATCATGGACAGTAGACAAACAAATGAAAAGACGATTAGAGACCACAGAGATGAAATTTCTCAGAAGAATGTTGAAAGTTCCCTGGACAGCTAAAAAGATCAATGAGGAAATTCTGAAATAGGTAATCACAAAAGGTAGTTCCTAAAAAAAAACATCAGAAAGAAACAATCAACATT
Source organism: Megaustenia siamemsis (assembly GCA_032433765.1). NCBI lineage: Eukaryota > Metazoa > Mollusca > Gastropoda > Stylommatophora > Ariophantidae > Megaustenia > Megaustenia siamemsis. The sequence continues at coordinate 57,197,507 of JAVIAB010000124.1, forward strand.
TTTCGGGCACATCATGAGAAGATGAGAATTGGAATACTTGATTACAACTGGCAAAATACAGGGAAAGAGAGATCGCGGACGACAAAGAGAGAGAAGATATTAGATAGTTTTGTGTCATGGCATGGAAAACAGTCAACAACAGAATAAATACGATGCACTGTGGATAGAAGATTGTGGAAGGACATGATCGCCTACGCCAACTGGTATGGCACATGATGATGATGCAAGTTTCCTGGAAAGTTAATGAGACATAAATCTAAAAGTTGTTGGGACAAACAAAATGAAGAGTTCTTTGCTGACGACACTCACTGAGGCAGGCAATACAAGGCTATACGAAACATTGCGACTGGCAGTTTAGAGAAGATAAAAAAAAGAACAACATAGAAATGACATGGCTTCGCCTAAAGTCTTTCAGTACGGAAGGTTTTTATCAATTTAGCGGTAGAGATTTCAGAGATATAGCTTTTCATGTTTTTAAATAGTAATCTACATGTTATATATTATCTAACACTTAACATATTATATATTAATTTTTAGATAATTAAACAAGGAATTATATTTCACCAATACCAAGATGATACAAGATATGTAAAAAGAATACTGGTTGATGACAGATTACACTAATCAAATTGAGAGTGACGCACTGTGCGGCTAAACGTACATGACCGAAATCGGCGTGGCGTTGGTGCGTCGAAACGTACGGAAAGAGTTAATGGTGAGCAAAAAGACCACATGAAATTCTCGGAACATACACAACGACGGAGCTTAAACAACGCTCGGAGTTTACACAACGTCGGAGCTACACAATGCTCGGAGTTTACACAACATCGGAGGTACACAATGCTCGGAGTTTACACAACATCGGAGGTACACAATGCTCGGAGTTTACACAACATCGGAGGTACACAATGCTCGGAGTTTACACAACGTCGGAGGTACACAATGCTCGGAGTTTACACAACGTCGAAGCTACACAATGCTCGGAGTTTACACAACATCGGAGGTACACAATGCTCGGAGTTTACACAACGTCGGAGGTACACAATGCTCGGAGTTTACACAACGTCGGAGCTACACAATGCTCGGAGTTTACACAACGTCGGAGGTACACAGTGCTCGGAGTTTACACAACGTCGGAGCTACACAATGCTCGGAGTTTACATACAAGCTCTTTTTTTTCTTTCACATACAGCGTTAACCACAGTGACTAATTTCTGGAAGTAAAATCTGCAGTGCAGAAAGGATATCCATCTCTTTCAAACTGCAGTAGACTGGGTAGTCTACAGAAGATGATGATTAAAAAAAAGTAAAGTGCCCCCGTCACGCCAAGGGCGTATAGGGAATATGGTGTTAGTGACCATATATTTTACAGACCTTTGACACATGATTTTTTGGGGGGTAATGTGGTCGGTATTACGCCCGTGCCGCTTTACTTTCCCAGAAAAAAATCGGGTACCCATTAAAGGCTGGGTGAACCCGGAAGCCGTCGGTTGGGATCGACCCTACCTCTTGTCCTTTGTAGTCCAGTCCACTAACCTCTGATCTATCGCGGCTAATATGATGATTAGAATGGACACTACTTTCTACACCGAAAAATCTGGGATGTCCTGAGTACATTGTATTATTAACCGAAAAGGAACAGGAAGACTGCCCAAAAGCTGGATGGACAAAACCATTAGTCACAGAACTTACCACGTAGAAGGAAGCCGATCAGTGCTATAAAAAAAACATTTCTTCTTCTGGTCCACTCTGCAAGGTGCAAGAGAATGTAGAACAACATATTAAGATAACCCCGAAGACGGAGTTATCTGCCTGTGCGGCGAGGGACCCCTGTTCACACGGCTACCAGGGAAAAACGGATTAACACGCAAAATTCAGTTCCTAGTCTCTAGGGACTTCGTCAGAGGTAAAATCTGGCGAACGCAACAAAACAAAAAAAAACAAAAAAAAAAAAAAACATATTAAGACGTACACTGGCTCATGGGAGCCGCGATAGCTCAGTGGTTAGTGAACTGGACTACCACGGACAAGGGGTAGGGTTCGATCCCAACCGACGGCTTCCGGGTTCACCCAGCCTTAAATGGGTACCGGATTTTTTTCTGGGAAAGTAAACCAGCACGGGCGTAATACTGACCACATTACCCCAAAAATCATGTGCTGAAGGTCTGTAAAATATAGGTTCACTAACACCATATTTCCCTAGACGCCACTTGGCGTGACGGGGGTACTTTACTTTTTTTTTTACACTGGCTCATATAAACTGCACTAAACCAAAGTTCAATGTACCGTTTCTCTGTCTCAGAAAAAAACAGAAAAAAACATAAACCAAGATTTAATTTTCATAGCAAAATGTTGAAATTGTAGGATAATCCTTTAAAGGAACACAAGAACTTTAGTTAAGGAAAATCTCTGTGTTTAAGAAACAGATGCTGCTTTATAGCAAACTTATTATCGACTGTAAGTAAAATCTTATTCCTATTTTATTTTATCGTATTCTACTTTGCTGTGCACCCTTGTATCTAGTTGTAATTTTAAATTCTAGGCAAGACTTTTTTTTTATTACTAGCAATTACTAGCTCGTGGAATATAATATATGTCCTTCTGAACCTCACAAAAGACCCAAACATAATAATATCTATCTATCCATATGAGCCTCACTAAAGACCCACACATAATAATATCTATCTATCCATATGAGCCTCACTAAAGACCCACACATAATAATATCTATCTATCCATATGAGCCTCACTAAAGACCCAAACATAATAATATCTATCTATCCATATGAGCCTCACTAACGACCCACACATAATAATATCTATCCATATGAACCTCACTAAAGAGCCACACATAATAATATCTATCCATATGAACCTCACTAAAGACCCACACATAATAATAACTATCCATATGAACCTCACTAAAGACCCACACATAATAATATCTATCCATATGAACCTCACTAAAGACCCACACATAATAATATCTATCTATAGGAACATAACATGGGAGCCGCGATAGCTCAGTGGTTAGTGAACTGGACTACAAAGGACAAGAGGTTGGTTTCGATCCTGATCGACGGTTTCCAGGTTCACCCAACCTAAAATGGGTACCGGATTTTTTTCTGGGAAAGTAAAGCTGCACAGGCGTAATAACGACCACATTGCCCCAAAAATCATGTGCCGAAGGTCTGTAAAAATTATGGTCACTAACACTACATTCTCTATACGCCACTTGGCATGACGGGGTTCTTTACTTACTTTATATGAGCATCGATAGAGGCCCAGGCATAATAATATCTATTGATTTGAAACTCATTTCAGCAAAAAGAATTAGCGTATTTCCCATGGTTTTCTTCTTCTTCTTCTATCTTTCAGTTCCCCGAGGAGCATAGGTCTTCGACAAAGCCTTTCCAAGCCGTTCTGTTTCTTGTCATTCTTTTAAGTTCATTTCATCTTCCCCATCATCTTCATCTCTGTTTCTATCTGTCTTCTCGGAGAATATTTTGGTCTTCCTCTTTGTCTTTTTTCTTAGGGATTCCAGAAAAGGGCATGTTGTGTAATACTCTCAATTGGCTTCCGCAATGTGTGTCCTATTCAGCGCCATCGTCTTCGCTGTATCTCTCTATCCACTGGTATTTGGCTGGTATTTTTCCATAATTCTATTTTGCATGGTTCTGCTGAAGAATAAAGTGACTAACATTGGAGTGCTGGATCTTGCTGCTGGGACTGCAAGCACGTTCACTATCCTGGGACAACGTGGTCTAGAGTAACTGGGCAACCAGTGCAGATACCAGACTGTAACATTTTCAAAGACACTGTATCTGGAGAGACAACTTTTAGCAGAAAAAGCAATGGAAGCCTTCTCGTATGCTTCAAAGACATTAGTAAAGGTAACTTAAGGATGCTTGACATGAACTGTCTGAAAAGAGCTTATTAAAGGTAGGATCAATTGGACCAATTAAGACCACTTGCCTAATGTAGACTTCAACGATGAATTAAAAACAGTTTCTGACAAGATCACCACAAGAGTGATAGGTTGCTATCTCTGAGACTATTCCATACAATTTTAAAACATGAAGCCAGGTTATTGACTTATTGACTGTATGTTTTTAGCAGCTGATTAGGCTCCATCCTAATCGAAGTTGGTCGAACCAATTTTGTCATGTTTTCTCCTTTTACGCAAAAGGAGCATGGTAATCGCGGCAAATAACTCTAGTACGATAAGAGAAGAACAAGTATAAATCTATGTAGGAAAGCACAATTGGTCTGGTAATACTTTGTTTAGTTGTAACTCTGACTACAGAATAAACGTCTGCCTTGCAGGATGATCAAGTTTAACTAAAGGCTGCTGGAATGGTTTTGGTGGCTCTGTAGACCGACAAGTCACCGAGGTTATCTCAGTGGATCGACAGGACTTACGGGTTATCTCAGTGGATCGACAGGACTTCAGGGTTATCTCAGAGGATCGACAAGACTTACGGGTTATCTCAGTGGATCGACAGGACTTCAGGGTTATCTCAGAGGATCGACAAGACTTCTGGGTTATCTCAGTGGATCGACAAGACTTCAGGGTTATCTCAGAGGATCGACAAGACTTACGGGTTATCTCAGTGGATCGACAGGACTTCAGGGTTATCTCAGAGGATCGACAAGACTTCTGGGTTATCTCAGTGGATCGACAAGACTTCTGGGTTATCTCAGAGGATCGACAAGACTTCTGGGTTATCTCAGTGGATCGACAGGACTTTCAGGGTTATCTCAGAGGATCGACAAGACTTCTGGGTTATCTCAGTGGATCGACAGGACTTTCAGGGTTATCTCAGTGGATCGACAAGACTTCTGGGTTATCTCAGTGGATCGACAAGACTTCTGGGTTATCTCAGTGGATCGACAAGACTTCTGGGTTATCTCAGTGAATCGACAAGACTTCTGGGTTATCTCAGTGGATCGACAAGACTTCTGGGTTATCTCAGTGAATCGACAAGACTTCCGGGTTATCTCAGTGGATCGACAAGACTTCTGGGTTATCTCAGTATATCGACAAGACTTCAGGGTTATCTCAGTGGATCGACAAGACTTCTGGGTTATCTCAGTATATCGACAAGACTTTGGAGGTTATCTCAGTATATCGACAAGACTTCCGGGTTATCTCAATGGATCGACAAGACTTTTGGGTTATCTCAGTATATCGACAAGACTTTGGGGTTATCTCAGTGGATCGACATGACTTCTGGGTTATCTCAGTGGATCGACAAGACTTCTGGGTTATCTCAGTGGATCGACAAGACTTCTGGGTTATCTCAGTGGATCGACAAGACTTCAAGGTTATCTCAGTATATCGACAAGACTTCTCGGTTATCTCAGTGAATCGACAAGACTTCTCGGTTATATCAGAGGATCGACAAGACTTCTGGGTTATCTCAGTGGATCGACAAGACTTCTGGGTTATTTCAGTGGATCGACAGGACTTCAAGGTTATCTCAGTATATCGACAAGACTTCTCGGTTATCTTAGTGAATCGACAAGACTTCTGGTTATCTTAGTGAATCGACAAGACTTCTGGGTTATCTTAGTGAATCGACAAGACTTGTGGGTTATCTTATTGAATCGACAAGACTTTTGGGTTATCTTAGTGAATCGACAAGACTTCTGGTTATCTCAGTAATTCGACAAGACTTCTGGGTTATCTCAGCCTATAAAAATTGGTACCAAAGATTTTTAAGGGAAGTAAATGCGGCTTGGCGTGTTACCGACAACATCACCCATCAATGTATTGTGGTCAAGGAAAAATGTTGTCATTAAAACCATGTTCTCCATACTCCTAGCAAGGTTTGGAGGGAAACATTTACGCTACTGAAAACCCAAATATATATTTTGAAGAGGTTTATAGTGGACTTGTAAAGTATAAAACACAGAGCAACGTAATCCGCTATAAACGAACAAAGAAAAAAGAAGTCTCAAGATCATTAAAACTAGAATGACAACATCTGCATTCTGTGCTCCATACATTGTCTGAAAGGGCGGAAGAAAATTGACAAATGTCCATCAAATGTACTTCGCTTTTATTTTTTGTAGCTCATTCAATGGTCAATCTTAATCAGAGATGCTGTCAGTAATATGTTAATTTGGAATACCCGGACTCCGGGAATAATTTTTGTCAACGGAAAACTTTAATAAAGCGGCCATTAATAGGCAACTGGGACAAAAAATCTGCAACGAATGGACCTGATAAAATATCAGGACACGTTTGGGTTATTTTGAGATAGAGATGAGCAGACAGAGAGAGATATAAAGTGTAAATAGAAAGGAAAGAAGAAAGAGAAGAGGGGCAAGTAAGAAAGAAAGAAATACAGAAGAAATGAACGAAAGAACGAAAGAAAGAAGGAAGGAAGGAAGGAAGGAATGAATGAATGAAGGAAGGAAGGAAGGAAGAAAGAAGGAAGGAAGGAAGGAAGGAAGGAAGGAAGGAAGGAAGGAAGGGGAAGGAAGGAAGGAAGGAAGGAAGGAAGGAAGGAAGGAAGGAAGGAAGGAAGGAAGGAAGGAAGGAAGGAAGGAAGGAAGGAAGGAAGGAAGGAGCGTGAAAGTGAGAAGGAAAAAAAATAGAGAAAATAATAGAGTATGAAAAAGATGAATTGTAAAGAAAAGGTGATTATGTTTGTATTTAAAGATCGCTAACTGAAGAAATAAATCTATTCAGGAGTGGGTCTACTTGTTAAAAGTAGGCCGTTCTGAGAGTGAAGCGAGTTGTCCAAATATGACAATTTGAGAGTTAGTCTATTTGTCCAGAAATACCAATTTGCGAGTGAGTCTATTTGTCCAGGAATGTCAATTTGAGAGTGAGGCTAGTTGTCCATTAATGTCAGCTTGAAAGCGAGGCTAGTTGTCCAGGAATGTCAATTTGAGAGTGAGGCTAGTTGTCCAGGAATGTCAATTTGAGAGCGAGGCTAGTTGTCCAGGAATGTCAATTTGAGAGTGAGGCTAGTTGTTCAGGAATGTCAATTTGAGAGTGAGGCTAGTTGTCCAGGAATTTCAATTTGACAGTGAGGCTAGTTGTTCAGGAATGTCAATTTGAGAGTGAGGCTAGTTGTCCAGGAATGTCAATTTGAGAGCGAGGCTAGTTGTCCAGGAATGTCAATTTGAGAGCGAGGCTAGTTGTCCAGGAATGTCAATTTGAGAGTGAGTCTAGTTGTCCAGGAATGTCAATTTGAGAGTGAGTCTAGTTGTCCAGGAATGTCAATTTGAGAGTGAGGCTAGTTGTCCATTAATGTCAGCTTGAAAGCGAGGCTAGTTGTCCAGGAATGTCAATTTGAGAGTGAGGCTAGTTGTCCAGGAATGTCAATTTGAGAGTGAGGCTAGTTGTCCAGGAATGTCAATTTGAGAGCGAGGCTAGTTGTCCAGGAATGTCAATTTGAGAGTGAGGCTAGTTGTCCAGGAATGTCAATTTGAGAGTGAGGCTAGTTGTCCATTAATTTCAGCTTGAAAGCAAGGCTTATTGTCCAGGAATGTCAATTTGAGAGTGAGGCTAGTTGTCCAGGAATGTCAATTTGAGAGTGAGGCTAGTTGTCCAGGAATGTCAGCTTGAAAGCGAGGCTAGTTGTCCAGGAATGTCAGCTTGAAAGCGAGGCTAGTTGTTCAGGAATGTCAATTTGAGAGTGAGGCTAGTTGTCCAGGAATGTCAATTTGAGAGTGAGGCTAGTTGTCCAGGAATGTCAATTTGAGAGCGAGGCTAGTTGTCCAGGAATGTCAATTTGAGAGTGAGGCTGGTTGTCCAGGAATGTCAATTTGAGAGTGAGGCTAGTTGTCCAGGAATTTCAATTTGAGAGTGAGGCTAGTTGTCCAGGAATGTCAATTTAAGAGCGAGGCTAGTTGTCCAGGAATGTCAATTTGAGAGCGAGGCTAGTTGTCCAGGAATGTCAATTTGAGAGTGAGGCTAGTTGTCCAGGAATGTCAATTTGAGAGTGAGGCTAGTTGTCCAGGAATGTCCATTTGTGAGTGAGGCTAGTTGTCCAATAATGTCAGCTTGAAAGCGAGGCTAGTTGTCCAGGAATGTCAACTTGAGAGTGAGGCTAGTTCTCCAGGAATGTCAATTTGAGAGCGAGGCTAGTTGTCCAGGAATGTCAATTTGAGAGTGAGTCTATTTGTCCAGGAATGTCAATTTGAGAGTGAGGCTAGTTGTCCAGGAATGTCAATTTGACAGTGAGGCTAGTTGTTCAGGAATGTCAATTGGAGAGTGATACTAGTTGTCCAGGAATGTCAATTTGAGAGTGAGGCTAGTTGTCCAGGAATGTCAATTTGAGAGCGAGGCTTGTTGTCCAGGAATGTCAATTTGAGAGTGAGGCTAGTTGTCCAGGAATGTCAATTTGAGAGTGAGGCTAGTTGTCCAGAAACTTCAGTCTGGAAACGTGAATCTAGTTGTTTAGAAAAACGTCTTTTTTCAATGAATCTAGATGTCATGGAATGTCATTTAGAAAGTGAGTCTAGTTGTCTAAAAAAGATCATTTTTAGAGTCAGTCTTGATGTCCATGATCGCTGTTCTAGAAATGAGTATAATCGATCATGATCGCAGCTCAGGAGGGAGTGAGTCTAATTGTCCATACTCGCAATTGTAGACAAGAAACTAGTTACCCATAATCGTTGATCTGGAAGTGAGTCTAATTGTCAATAATCCTTACTCTATTTGTCCAAGAATGTTATATTATAAAAGAGTTTAGATGTCAGTAATGTGTTGATCATAGTGTCTAATGCAGTGTTCTTCAACCTAGGCGCTACCACCCACTAGTGGGCGATTTTGACTTTTAGGTGGGCGGTAAGAGAACAGAGACATATTTTATTAATGATATATAAAATATACACTCGATGGACGGTCGAAGAACTTTATTCTCTTTCTAAATCTTCTAAAACATCAATAATAAGAATATGTTTATAATTTAATCTCTGCGTGCGACCTAAATTAAATTGACAAGACCAGTCCATCTGGTTTGAGTCAGAGGGGTGTCCATTGTAGTGACTGCTTTATACCTATCTTTGCATTTTATTAATTTCACTGACCTACCCTTGCACATCTACAGTTAGTATGTTCCCGATAACACCAACAAATACTCCTCTCTTGCTGAAGGTTTGATCTTCTCTCTATTCTTCTGTCTATCCTGTATTGATAGCTAAACTTATTTAGTTCACAATTGTTCTGAAACGATTATAACCTGTTCATCGTCCGATGCTGTTGGATATGTGATTGGAGCACTTTACGCGTGACTTCTGATTTGTTCTTACTATTTTTATTGATTTGTGACTTTACAAATCTGAAACCATGTCTTGGAAAAATAGAAATACACTCGTAACTAATTATCTGAAGATGGGATTCATTGAATCAATTACAAACAAACAGCTTCATATGTGTTTACTATACCAGAAAACATTTTCTAATGAAGTAATGAAGCCAAGACGATTGCAAGAGTACCTTGCAACAAAGCTTCTAAAATATAAAGATTAGTCCTTGGGATATTTTCAAGAATTGTTTAAAAGATTTCAAAATCGTTGAACAATAACATCCTTCGATTAACAAAATGCAAAGATCGAAGATTGATTAAATGCATCTAATCGTGTATTACATTTATTTAAAAGAAATGCCAAAAGTCACAACATTGGAGAAACTTTGATAATACCATCAATCAAAGAATGTATCTTCACTGTAATGAACCAGTATTTAAAATGAAGCTAGAAAGACTTTGCCCCTCAGCGACACTACAATAATACGACGCGTTATAGAAATGGCGGTAAATGTTGAGAATAAGCTGATAAATATTCTCAAAAACTCATCATTCTCTATGCAGTTGGATGAGTCTACTACAGCAGACAGTAATTGTTTATTGATTCCATATGTGAGGTATCTTGATGAAAACAATATTTTACAGGAAGAAATGTTACTCATTATAAGTCTTATTACAGATACAACAGGATTATCAATATGTGAAATCGTACTTTGTAAACCATAATACCCTTTAGCAATATTTTTGTTTGTGCCATACATGTATGTTGGTGGATGGTAAATTAAAATGTTGTTGAGACTGATATAACATGTCAAGGAGAACTATTATATATTAAATATGACGAGGCAAATCAATTTTCTATAATGATAGATACCGAAAAATGTGGCAAAATTAAAAAATGAAAAATTCCGCCCTTTATCAAAATATGTGTAAAGTAACATTAAATGTACTGCTAGCATTCTCCATATCAAATCTAGTGTAATCAGGTTTTAGTGCTGTGAATGATATTGTCACCAAACACAGACACTGTTGGAAAGTCGATGAAAGAGGAGACCTACACTCACTTTACAAAAATAGAACCAGATACCCAAAATTTAGTTGCTCAACATCAATGATCTCATTAAATGAAAGGTCCGTGAAATTGATTTTTATTTCTTCAATTATGGAAGTTTCTTCAATTATGGAAGTTTCTTCAATTATGGAAGTTTCTTCAATTATGGAAGTTTCTTCAATTATGGAAGTTTCTTCAATTATGGAAGTTTCTTCAATTATGGAAGTTTCTTCAATTATGGAAGTTTCTTTAATTATGGAAGTTTCTTCAATTATGGAAGTTTCTTCAATTATGGAAGTTTCTTCAATCATGGAAGTTTCTTCAATTATGGAAGTTTCTTCAATTATGGAAGTTTCTTCAATTATGGAAGTTTCTTTAATTATGGAAGTTTCTTCAATTATGGAAGTTTCTTCAATTTAGATTTTAGTGGGAGGTAGATACAATCTATCATTAAAAACGTTACAGAAGTGGACGTTGGGCGAAACAAGGTTGAAGAGCACTGGTCTATTGCTGCACTAGATAAAATATTCTATTTTAATAAAGGTCTTAAAACATTCTGATTTCATGAAAATGAATATCGCTGTCCAATTTCAATCTCATGGAATTTTTTCATTAATAAATAATTCATCTATTTCACAGAACTTAAAAATACAAACATTCTTGAAAAATGTCTTCAAAAATGACACGCAGAATCGATTTCGCGAGGAATAAATTATAAACAGTCTTTTCTCATTTTGTATTTCTTAACAATAAAATTAATAAAAGTAAAGGTGATTTAGCAAAGCAGATGAAACCAGTGTAAAAGTGCAATTAAAAACATGAAAAGCAGATATTAGTTTTGATAAAGATCGCGAGATAGCATCCAATGAGAACGCTTAAAAAATAATTAGCCACAATGCAACAATTAGTGGGGAGGAGGGAGGAAACATTACCTCAGAGATTAAATGAAAATACAACGTTGTTATGACAATGAGAGAAACGAATGAATGTAATTAAAACTATCATGTATTAACAATGTCGTTATTTTTTTCGGTTCTTTCTTTCTTTCTTTCTTTCTTTCTTTCTTTCTTTCTTTCTTTCTTTCTTTCTTTCTTTCTTTTTCTTTCTTTCTTTCTACCTTTCTTCCACACTTAAAATGGTGTTAAATCCACACAAATACTCAACACAATGGCTCCATTCAATTTAGTTTTTGATTCCAAAACACTCATGACAGTTAATTGTTCTTTATTCCCTAATATTGACTACACCAACAGTTACATATGACTCCACGACATTGATTTCATCCGCAGATATGTATGACTCCACGACATTGATTTCATCCACAGATATGTATGACTCCACGACATTGATTTCATCCACAGATATGTATGACTCCACGACATTAATTTCATCCACAAATATGTATGACTCCACGACATTGATTTCATCCGCAGATATGTATGACTCCACGACATTGATTTCATCCACAAATATGTATGACTCCACGACATTGATTTCATCCAAGGATATGTATGACTCCTCGACATTGATTTCATCCACAAATATGTATGACTCCACGACATTAATTTCATCCACAGATATGTATGACTCCACGACATTGATTTCATCCACAGATATGTATGATTCCACGACACTGATTCCATCCATATTGCTCTTGACTCGACCTGTAATTGTCTCTGATTCAAAGACATTGGCTAAACAAAAAAAAAATGTCTTTTACTTTATAACATGGACTCCATCTATAATTTTTTTTTTATCATTTCACATCGACGTTTTCACCCGCTTTTCTAAACATTCGTTAGGATCAACACCCCAGAGACATCTTAGTCGCCAGAAGATCAGGCATTAACATCAATCAAGAAATGAAAAGATGAGATGAAAATGCCTATGCCACGTTCTACAAATAAAACGAACCAGGCATCCGCACCTAGCATTAACATGGGCACCACCTGATAAAAGAAGAGGCAGACTATGCGAGATGGCAACGAATCATATAGGATGAAATGAAAGAGGCTGGCAAGTTTTGGCGAGAATTGTCTACATTTGCTCCTTACCGGTTTGGGTCGAGATCTTTTGTGAGTGCCCCATGCTACTATTAGATTCAGATGATTAAGAAGAAGGAAAAGCCTTTACCCACTATTACATCTGATTTCACAATACTGAGTTCATTCATAACTGTGTCAAAATCTACAAACACTGACTCAATCCACAACTGTGTTAGACTCTACAAACACTGACTCAACCCACAACTGTGTTAGACTCTACAAACACTGACTCAACCCACAACTGTGTTAGACTCTACAAACACTGACTCAACCCACAACTGTGTTAGACTCTACAAACACTGACTCAACCCACAACTGTGTTAGACTCTACAAACACTGACTCAACCCACAACTGTGTTAGATTCTACAAACACTGACTCAACCCACAATTGTGTTAGACTCTACAAACACTGACTCAACCCACAACTGTGTTAGACTCTACAAACACTGACTCAACCCACAACTGTGTTAGACTCTACAAACACTGACTCAACCCACAATTTTGTTAGACTCTACAAACACTGACTCAACCCACAACTGTGTTATACTCTACAAACACTGACTCAACCCACAACTGTGTTAGACTCTACAAACACTGACTCAACCCACAACTGTGTTAGACTCTACAAATATTAGCTCTACCCACAACTGGTACAGCTCCATGACACTAACTTCGTGAACAACAATTTCTCATTTTACGACACTAATTCTGCCTTATTTTTGTTCACTCACCTACAAATACTATATCAATAATTGTTTACTACATCATAATACTGGGAGCCGAGATAGCTCAGTGGTTAGGGAACTGGACTACAAAAGACAAGAGGCCGGGTTCGATCCTGACCGACGGCTGCCAATTTCACCCAGTCTTAAGTGGGTACCGAATTTTTTCTGGGAGAGTAAAGCGGAACAGGCGTAATATCGGCCACATTACCGAAAAAATCATGTGCCGAAGGTCTGTTAAAATTATGGTCACTAACACCGTATTCCCTATACGCCACTTGACGTCACATGGCTCTTTACTTTTTTTAAATTTACATCATAAAATTGACTCTGTTCATAATTGTGCATGTTTTCGAGATTCTGATTCTACCGACCTATAATTTCAAATCCACTTTACTGTATCCACCCACAACTATTTTTAACTCCTTTATACTGACTCTGATCACAACTGTGCGATACTAAATTCACCCACAGCTGTTTCCAGCTCCGCGACACTGGCTCCAACCACAACTGTTTATAACTTCTTGAGAATGACTCCACCGAAACTACTTATAACTCCACGACCCTGACTCAACTAACAAATATTTATGATTCCAGAATACTGACTCCACTGAATGTGCTATTTCACTACACACATAACTGCTGGTGGAAGAATGACGCTGAATACATTCATAAATTTATGATACAATAACGTTGACTCCACCTATAATTGTTTCAAATTTCACAGCGTTTAAAAAATGGAAAATAAAAATTTGATAGCGCCCATTTTAACAAGACCATTGAAATACTTTGGATCCTCTGCGACTAAAACGGTGACTCCATTTATAACTGTTTCATAATCCGCAACAATGAGCCCATATATTATATATAATTATTTCTTCTTCTTCTTATTCTTCTTCCTCTTATGCGTACATATTAGACGTCATTATTAATAAATTGGAAGAAAGCTTTCGTCAGCGCAAGGCTGGTGAACATCAGGTTACAGCACGTCCTGGTATGGTTACCGGAGATGGCCATCAGAATCTTCTCTCTTCATCAACTGTGCATGATTGTATCAAATGTTCAGCGGTCATTATTAACTCACATTTATCAGAAGTTCCCATCTTAAGGGTTCTGAAAAGGTGGTACTTCAATCTGTTGTGGCCTGTTCATAGTTCACAAATAATTACCTGTTATTTTTAATTGATCTAGCAGTAGGCAATGTTTTGGTACCACCTGTGTTTTGTATTCAATTTAGTCCTGATTCCTGATTTCTTCCTATTCCTCTTTGGTTTTTTTATAAGTTGCACTTGTATCTGGCTGGGGTAATTTACTATCCTCATTTGCCAACTAGTCCGCATCATCGTTGTATAAACGTTGTTGTGAGATGGAATCCACCGAGTTACAGTTCTTCTGCATCTCTGGTACAGTTTGTAGAGTGTCCATTTTGAATAATTCGTGTGTTCATGACTTGGGAAAGTAAAGCGGCACGGGCGTAATACCGACCACATTACCCCAAAAATCATGTACTGAAGGACTGTACAATTTATGGACACTAACACCATATTCCCTATAAACCACTTGGCGTGACGGGGGCTCTTTACTTTTTTTTTTTTTTAACACATTTCTCAGCCACAATGGCTCAGTTGTAAGTGAACTGGACTACACAGGACAAAAGGTCGGATTTGATCTTGATCGACGGCTTCTGGGTTCACTCAGCCTTCAATGAGTACCGGATTTTTTTCTGGGAGAGTAATGCGGCACGGGAGTAATACCAATCACATTACCCGAGAATCATGTGATAAAGGTCTGTAAAATTCATGGTCACTAACACCATATTCCCTATATGCTACTTGGCGTGACGGGGCTCTTTACTTTACTTTTATGTCTGGCCCTCAGATTAACGACTTGTAACATTTAAGATACAAAAATACCAGAGAATATAAAACGTTTTTTAATCCCTTCCTTTTCTTGCTACTTCAGCACACACATCTGCCTTTCACGTACAATCAACAACACTTTCCTGTCAGCTTAAACAGCCAATTGTTCGACACTTTTTATGTGAAATTTAAGCTCGTTTTTATTCCATTAAAAAATGAAGGTAAAATATGTTCAATAAAATTCTTATAACTGGAGGGTGTGAACGCTTCCAATGTGTGGCTGTTTGAATGAGCAGATAACTCATTTTGTGAATACACATTGTTTAATTGGAAGTTAAACTGATGTTTTCGTGAAATTGTTGAATGATGTAGGTATATAAATGTTGCTTGAACGTAACTTTTGGAATGTTAGATATACAAATACATGTGTCCGCATCGGGATATATGACGACCATAACGCGAGTGTAAGCTAGGGTGTTTACATCATCATAATCATCATCATCATGTGCCATACCGGTTGACGCAGGCGATCATGTCCTTCCACAATCTTCTTTCTATCCACAGTACATCGTATCAATTCTCAGCTGCCTTCATAAGAGAGTCCGGAATCCTAGTCTGAATGAGCCATGATCGCAGAAGGAGAAGAAGAAGTATCAATTCTGTTGTTGACTGTTTTCCATGCTATGACACCAAGCTGACTAATATATTCTCTCTTTGTCGTCCGCGGTCTCTTTTTTTGTTGTTGTATTTTTCCGGTTGTAACCAAGTATTCTGAACTGTACAACAGAACAAAGAAATTACGTGGAAAATACAAACAGATCAATGCTTTTATTAAGGATAAGAAAGGAAATCTGCTTAGTAATATAAGGGAACAAATGGAGAGATGGAAAGAGCACTTTAAAGAACTTTTAAACAGGCCCGGCCCAAATAACCCTCCAGATATACTACCAGCAGAAGAGTTACACGTTAACTGTGGAAAACCAAGCAAGGAAGAAGTAATGAAAGCCATCAAGTTATTAAAAAGTGGTAAATTTTTGTTCCATTTTCCTTCCAGCTTCAGCTTCCTTCGGAAGCCATCAAAGCTGATATTAACACCTATACCAAGATATTACATAATCTATTAGATAAAATTTGGGAAAGGAAAAAAAATACATAAAGACTAAAAAGAAGGTTATGTGATCAAACTACCAAAGAAAGGAAGTTTACAGGAGTGCACAAATTATATGGGAATTATGCTACTATCCAGGGAAAATATTAGGCAGAATCATTCTGGAGAGACTAAAAGAGGCCATAGAGAAATATTTGAGAGATGAACAAGCAGGTTTTAGGAAGAACAGGTCATGTGCTGATAAAATAACTACCCTACGTATAATAGTTGAACAAAGTTTAGAACTACAGTCCCCACTTTATATTGGATTCCTAGATTACGAAAAGGCATTTGATGGTTTAGACAGAGGAATGCTTTGGAAGTTGCTGAGTTATTACGGAATCCCCACAAAGTTTATTAACCTGATAAGAACAATATTTGAAGGAGCGAAATGTAGTGATTTGCATGAAGGGCAGCTGACAGCAGCATTTGAAATAAGAACAGGAGTAAGGCAGGGATGCCTTCTGTCTCCATTTCTCTTTCTACTGCCATAGATTGGATTATGAAAGTAACTCAGAACAACAGAAATGGAATCCAGTGGTCACTGACCAAGCAACTTGATGATTTAGACTTTGCCGATGACATAGCTCTCTTATCAACAACCATATATGCAAGATAAAATGAGCATACTTGATGAGATGTCACAACAGATGCGACTGAAAATAAATAGAGATAAGACAAAAATTATGAGAATGAATGCAGTTGGCAATAACCAAATAAAAATAGGAGAAATACCTCTACTAGATGTACAATCTAATATATATCGGGGCAGTAATATAGACAAAAAGGGAGGAACAGAAAAAGATACCAAAATATCAATAATACCAAGATCAGATACCAAGATATCAAAAGCATGAGGAGCTTTTGTTGCACTGGGAAACATATGGAAGTCTAAAGAAGTTAGACAAAATACTAAAATAAAAATGTTCAACTCCAATGTTAAGTCAGTCTTTTTATACGGCTGTCATACATGGAGAACAACTAAAATGACAATCATGAAGATACGGACTTTCATTAATGGATGCTTACGCAGAATAAAAGGATGGAAATGGCAGGACAAAATCACTAACATAGAATTATGGAAATTTACCAGTCAAATACCAGTGGATAAAGAGATACAGCGAAGACGATGGCGCTAGATAGGACGTACACTGCGGAAGCCAACTGAGAGTATAACACAACAAGCCCTGTTTTTGCAATCCCCAGGGAAAAAGACAAAGAAAAATTATTGGAGAAGACAGATGGAAGCAGAGATGAAGATGATGGGGAAGAGATGGAATGATCTTAAAAGAATGGCAAGAAACATAACGGCTTGCGAAGTGTTTGTTCAAGACCTATGCTCCACAGGGAGATGAAAGGTAGAAGAAGAAGAATAAGAAGAAGAAGAAGTAGAACCAAGTATTCCAACTTTTCTCTTCTCATGTGCCCGAAAAATGTTGATTGTTTCTTTCTGAAGTTTTTTAGGATCTCCCTTTTTGTGTTGGCCTCTTTGAGAATGTCTTCATTGGTCTTTCTAGCTGTCCAGAGAAATTTCAACATTCTTCTGAGAAACCTCATCTCTGTGGCCTCCAATTGTCTTTTCATTTCTTTGTCTACTATCCAAGATTCGCTTCTATGGATCAGAATTGCCTCTTCATAGCACCAATGAACTCTCTTTCTCATTTCTTTTGACATAGACCTGTTATTTATGACGTTTTTCACTTTCTGACATGCTATTTTGGCCTGAGCTATTCTGCTTTTTATTTCTTTAGTGCATCGTCCATCTGATTTTATTATTGTGCCCAAGTATTTGACTTGAATACTTGAAGGAAAAAAAGAAGAAATAACGTCACATACAACGTCATTAATGTCGTTGGGGAATGAAGTATTAAACATCAGCGCACTAACCTGCAGGTTGGAACAAGGGCGTCAACCGTACTCTTTCTTCGTGCTTTCCTCAGACCTTCAAGCTAGGTACCGGTTCTTTATATCTGTTGGTTTGACTTGGAACTGTTATGTTCTTTGTAAATAAACATCAGGTTATTTCTAGATCAAAGAGATAATACACTACTAATGATTTCAGTCTCTCTATGTGGTTTTCATTGTGACTTCTAGAAAAAGCAGCAGCTTCCAATTTGTATGCATTTATATTCATTTATATTCATTTATATGCCATGACCATCTCCCCCCCCCCCCCCCCCCGATTACTCAAGAAAAAAATTGCGTATGTTTGTGAGGGTAAAGTCCTCTCTGGGAGAGTGCTATTACTAATACCGACTGTCGGTTTTGCTGCAATCTAGGACGTGTTTTACCAGTGAACTAAATGAAGCGGTTGTATGTACTCTTTTCAGTGAATCTGGCTGGAAATAGTCGCCTGTGTTTGCCGAATAGGGTTTTCACAGTTTTCGACCTTGCTAACTGCATAAACCGGTAATGACGACCCATATCGATGAGTATTTTGCTGAGTTTGCAGTTGATTAAACAATTTCGGTTGCTTTTTTTTTATTTCTCTGTGTTATTTTTTTTCCCCAAAGGAAATTGAATGAAGAGATGACTGTGGAAGTGCTCTCTGTTCGAGGAAATCGTTTGAGATCAGCAACTATGCAGACCAACAGTGCGGGAACGGAGGTTGACCTTGCCAAAGAGCACTGACCGATAACACGATTGGAAGATGCTATGACGATAGGTGGAGTGGATCTGGAGATGTCCTGACTGCAATAAAACTGATTCCACGAATATAATAGAATAAAAGGCAGTCCCATATCAGTTGTCAGTGAGTAATGAAGTGTTAACGTCTTTATTGTACCAAGCCTCGGCGCCCTGAATTGGGTGGCAAGTTACCTTCCTTGTTGCCGTTTCTCCTCAGAGAACATTTATGGTACACATTTAAAGAGGTTGGATGGAACTTAGGAGCTGTTTAGGTAGGAAAAGATATTGCATCAACCAGTATTTGAACCCTAAATCAGCAGGTCGGCAGGTAAATGCACTAACCATAACGCCAGTTTGCTCTCATGTCGATAGGAGGTATTTTAAAAAAATAAGATAGGAGGGATAAAAAGAAAATTAGGATAGAGGGTATTAAAGAAAATTAGGATAGAGGGTATTAAAGAAAATTAGGATAGAGGGTATTAAAGAAAATTAGGATAGAGGGTATTAAAGAAAATTAGGATAGAGGGTATTAAAGAAAATTAGGATAGAGGGTATTAAAAAAAATTAGGATAGAGGGTATTAAAGAAAATTAGGATAGAGGGTATTAAAGAAAATTAGGATAGAGGGTATTAAAGAAAATTAGGATAGAGGGTAATAAAGAAAATTAGGATAGATGGTATTAAAGAAAATTAGGATAGAGGGTATTAAAGAAAATTAGGATAGAGGGTATTAAAGAAAATTAGGATAGAGGGTATTAAAGAAAATTAGGATAGAGGGTATTAAAGAAAATTAGGATAGAGGGTATTAAAGAAAATTAGGATAGAGGGTATTAAAGAAAATTAGGATAGGGAGTATTAAAGAAAATTAGGATATGGGGTATTAAAGAAAATTAGGATAGAGGGTATTAAAGAAAATTAGGATAGAGGGTATTAAAGAAAATTAGGATAGAGGGTATTAAAGAAAATTAGGATAGAGGGTATTAAAGAAAATTAGGATAGAGGGTATTAAAGAAAATTAGGATAGAGGGTATTACAGAAAATTAGGATAGGGAGTATTAAAGAAAATTAGGATACGGGGTATTAAAGAAAATTAGGATAGAGGGTATTAAAGAAAATTAGGATAGAGGGTATTAAAGAAAATTAGGATAGAGGGTATTAAAGAAAATTAGGATAGAGGGTATTAAAGAAAATTAGGATAGGGAGTATTAAAGAAAATTAGGATATGGGGTGTTAAAGAAAATTAGTATAGGGAGTATTACAGAAAATTAGTATAGGGAGTATTAAAGAAAATTAGTATAGGGAGTATTAAAGAAAATTAGGATAGGGAGTATTAAAGAAAATTAGTATAGGGAGTATTAAAGAAAATTAGGATAGGGAGTATTAAAGAAAATTAGTATAGGAGGTATTTAATAAAGTTTGTCATTACAGTGTATTCACATTGTGTAATCATTCCAAAAAAGCTAGAAAATTCCACAAATTTGCTTACCGGTTGCTTATTTATAACCGAGTATTCTGTGATCGAGAGGAGCCATGGTAGTCTATTAGCTAGAAACCAGGCCTCTATCTGTAAAAATACACCGAAGTCAACATCTGTTACCGTGGAACATGGTGATATATATCAGCATGCATTTTCTATACTTTGTGCAACATTCATGTGCTCAGTATTTGGTGATATAAAGATAAAGATTACGACTAAACAAGAATAAAAAATTATGCATGTGAAGTATGGAAACACGATGCCTCAGATTAACACGAAAACATCAAATTAAGAAGACATAACCACGGCAGAGTAAGCCAACATCTAACCAACCTAATTAAAAGTCTATACATCAACAGCAGCTGCACAGTTAGAACAGCAGCAGGCTACACGGACCACTTCGAAGTTAGATCAGGTGTAAGACAGGGGTGCGTACTATCTCCCCTACTGTTTATTACATTAATGGACTATATATGTTAAGTTAGCCAACCCATCAGAGACAGAGGAGATCAACGAGCTTCTATTTGCAGACGATCAGGCACTAATACATGGAAAAATAGAAGACCTACAAAAACACTTAATTACACGCAACAGCACATGCACAAAATACAACATGAAAATCAACATCAACAAAACAGAAGTCATGAAAGTTGCAAAAGAGAAACAGAACATCAACATAACTATAGAAGGCATGCAACTAAAACAAGTAGAGGAATTCAAATACTAGGAAGTTTATTGATAAACGACAATTACCAAACAGCAGAGATAGACTCAAGATAAAGCTTGTCAAATCATTGGACAACTATCACCACTATTGTCCAACAAGGAAGTAACTATAGAGGCAAAACGGGCACTGTACAATACAATCTTATCCCAAAGTTGTGCTATCAATGCCAGTCCTGGACCCTAGATACAAGAACAATACGAAAAATAACCACTACAGAGATGAAATGTGTTAGACGAATGACAGGAAACAGTCTGAGAGATAAGATCAGAAATGAAGAACTGAGGAAAAAAGCTAGGAATAGCCCCCGCCATAGAATATATAAAGAAACAATAGATAAAATGGTTTGGCAACGTGACAAGGCAGAAAGAACAAAACACAACACAACGAGCCCTCAATAAAAATTGCGAGAATACCAGACCCAAGGGTCGACCACGAAAATGGCGGATCGATGGAATATTAGAAGCACTAGGAAACATAAC
Organism: Megaustenia siamemsis; assembly: GCA_032433765.1. Taxonomy (NCBI): domain Eukaryota; kingdom Metazoa; phylum Mollusca; class Gastropoda; order Stylommatophora; family Ariophantidae; genus Megaustenia; species Megaustenia siamemsis. The sequence goes on from JAVIAB010000124.1 coordinate 57,218,911, forward strand.
AGCAGCAGAAACGAACAGTAGAGCAAAAGACCGCAAATTCTATCTCCCCTCGACGCTGAAAGGTATATGAGGAAGGAAAGAAAAAGAAGACATAACCAGAGCTGATTTAAAGGATTTTATTTTATTTCATCTCAGTTCATTCTTAAATCAATTTATGTTATTTTAAAAAAAGGCAAAAAACCGTGATGGTCGAGTGGTTAGTCCGCCTGATAGTGACCACATAGGTTCGGGTTCAATTCCTGTCTGTGGCTTTGTTTTTTTTTTGTCTTCCGAGCGATACGGGCTTTCCCTAGGCTCTAAAGGTGGGTACCAGAGATATTTATGGGAACGTACAGCGAATTGACGTGACTACGTCACCCATGTAGTGTGCTGTCGCTTGTTGAAAAATATGAGCGCCGCCGTAATTTTTCCCATACGCATTATGCCCTTCGAGAGGAGAACTTACCTACAATTACCATCTCTAGATCTCTGTAACATTTCTTGTTTAATTTAAACTAAAAATTTGATTGAACGTAACTAGAAGAGGACCAGAGAGCAGATGTCGAGTACTGAGTTGAGAGGGGAGAATGAATAAGTATAATATAGAATAAGTATAATATAGAATAAGTATAATATAGAATAAGTATAATATAGAATAAGTATAATATAGAATAAGTGGTGTTTTAATATCCTGGGTGCTGACAAGTTATGAGGGTGATGAGTAAGAGTTCTACAAGAGGTGGAGTGGGGTGAGTAAATCAGAGCACCGATGGGAGAAAGAGGGAGAAGACTCTTTGAATAGCAGTTTAGAGGATAATGAATAACGACTTAATAAAAGGGATACAATTTCGATAAAAAGAGGTGGAAGTGCGCACTGGACTAGGTATGTAAGGAATTGTAGGAGTGAACCATGTAAAAGGGATAAAGGAATTGTAGGAGTGAACCCTGTAATAGGGATGAAAGGAATTTTGGAGTGAACCCTGTAAAAGGGATGAAAGGAATTGTAGGAGTGACTACTGAATTAAGGATGACAGGAATTACAGGAGTGAACCCTGTAAAAGGGATGACATGAAATGTAGGAGTGACTACTGAATTAGGGATGAAAGAAATTATAGGAGTGAACCCTATAAAAGGGATGAAAGGAATTGGAGGAGTGAACCCTGTAAAAGAGATGAAAGGAATTGGAGGAGTGAACCCTGTAAAAGGGATGAAAGGAATTATAGGAGTGAACCCTATAAAAGGGATGAAATGAAATGTAGGGGTGATCACTGAATTAGGGATGAAAGGAATTATAGGAGTGAACCCTATAAAAGGGATGAAAGGAATTGGAGGAGTGAACCCTGTAAAAGAGATGAAAGGAATTGGAGGAGTGAACCCTGTAAAAGGGATGAAAGGAATTATAGGAGTGAACCCTGTAAAAGGGATGAAAGGAATTGGAGGAGTGAACCCTATAAAAGGGATGAAAGGAATTATAGGAGTGAACCCTGTAAAAGGGATGAAAGGAATTGGAGGAGTGAACCCTGTAAATGGGATGAAAGGAAATGTAGGAGTGACCACTGAATTAGTGATGAAAGGAATTGTAAGAGTGAACCCTCTTGAAGGGATGAAAGGAATTGTAGGAGTTAACCCTGTAAAAGGGGATGAAAGGAATTGTAGGAGTTAACCCTGTAAAAGGGATGAAAGGAATGGTAAGAGTGAATACTGAATTATGGATGAAGTGAATTTCCTGATAACATGGGAAGATCTCAACACAGAGCACGAACTACTTAGCAATAGCGAAAGGTTTACATGTTAAATCGAAAGACGATTAACTCAATGTTGAGAAGGTAATAGAACACTTTCATCTTTTTTATTTAGCCCGAGCAAAGGAACACACAAATACAACCACACAAAATTACAAACATTTGTAAAGAAAATTTGGAGAAAAATTCTGAACATCAGATGGCATGGCAAGATTAAAAGTGAAGACCTCTAAGAAAGACAAAACAAAATAAGGGCCAATTCAGCAACATGTTAAGCATATAATACACAGAACGAAACTTGATTTCAGCATAGCGGGACAGGCACTGTCATAGAACCTACAGCAGCATAGCAGGACAAGCATTATCATAGAACCTACAGCAGCATAGCAGGACAGGCACTGTCATAGAACCTACAGCAGCATAGCGGGACAAGCATTATCATAGACCCTACAGCAGCATAGCAGGACAGGCACTGTCATAGAACCTACAGCAGCATAGCAGGACAGGCATTGTCATAGAACCTACAGCAGCATAGCGGGACAGGCACTGTCATAGAACCTACAGCAGCATAGCAGGACAAGCATTATCATAGAACCTACAACAGCATAGCAGGACAGGCACTGTCATAGAACCTACAGCAGCATAGCAGAACAGGCACTGTCATAGAACCTACAGCAGCATAGCGGGACAAGCATTATCATAGAACCTACAGCAGCATAGCAGGACAGGCACTGTCATAGAACCTACAGCAGCATAGCAGGACAGGCACTGTCATAGAACCTACAGCAGCATAGCGGGACAGGCACTGTCACAGAACCTACAGCAGCATAGCGGGACAAGCACTGTCATAGAACCTACAGCAGCATAGCGGGACAAGCACTGTCATAGAACCTACAGCAGCATAGCAGGACAGGCACTGTCATAGAACCTACAGCAGCATAGCAGGACAGGCACTGTCATAGAACATACAGCAGCATAGCGGGACAGGCACTGTCATAGAACCTACAGCAGCATAGCGGGACAAGCACTGTCATAGAACCTACAGCAGCATAGCAGGACAGGCACTGTCATAGAACCTGTAGCAGCATAGCGGGACAGGCACTGTCATAGAACCTACAGCAGCATAGCGGGACAAGCACTGTCATAGAACCTACAGCAGCATAGCGGGACAAGCACTGTCATAGAACCTACAGCAGCATAGAAGGACAAGCATTATCATAGAACCTACAGCAGCATAGCAGGACAGGCACTGTCATAGAATCTACACAGCATAGCAGGACAAGCACTGTCATAGAGCCTACAGCAGCATAGCAGGACAGGCACTGTCATAGAACCTACAGCAGCATAGCAGGACAGGCACTGTCATAAAACCTACAGCAGCTTAGCGGGACAAACATTATAATAGAACCCACAGCAGCATAGCGGGACAAGCACTGTCATAGAACCTACAGCAGCATAGCGGGACAAGCATTATAATAGAACCCACAGCATAGCCGGACAAGCATTATCATAGAAGCCACAGCAGCATAGCGGGACAAGCACAGTCATATAACTCACAGAAAAAGTGAAAGCCATGAAAGTACAGGGATACATGGAAAGGAGAAGCTATGTAAACCATTAAGAACATTTGTCAAGATTGGAGACAAGTAAAGGAAACACATCGAAGAACAGGGATGAGTGAAGAGACCTTGTCCGAGGTCTATCATCAAAAAAAGAGGTCTAACGGGTTTTGACTGATTGACTGAAAGGCGCACATTCTACTCCTTACGATCTATTGTTAACTGCCTATGGTTCTTTTATGTCCACGCCTTGAGCACATGATCTATTATTATCATCCGCCCCCGATATGATTAGAGGCTTAACCTGACTACTTTGATGTAAGGAATCATTGGAGAATCTACAATAAGATTAGAGCCTGTATATTAACTACTTTGATGTAAGGGATAAATGGAAAATCTCGATAGGATTCTATCTATCTATCTATTGACCTTTCGAGCCGTAGCCGGCCCATAGGGCGTAGACCAAAAATACACCTTCTCCTATCTGAATTTTTGTTCTAGCAGTTTTCTTTTAAAGATATTTTATCAGATCTCGCCATCTGTCTCTGTTCTGTGCAAGCAGCTCTATCTCATTGAGGGAGCCGAATCCTGCTGCTCTTGTCTCTCACATCAATGTTCTTCTCAGTGTCTCCCTGGGTCTTCCTATTTTTCTCTTACCTGTTGTTTCCCATATGAGGGCTTGCTTTGCTATTCGGTTATTATCTCTTCTCATCACATATCCAACATATGACCATCGTCTTTTCTTTATTACTGAAGATATTAGTGGTTGATTGGCGATTTCTCTAATTTCTTCGTTTATTTTGAATTCGTTCCACGCTATACAAAGTATTTTCCTTAGACATTTATTTTCGAATGCGTTCAACTTTGTTTAAGGTAGGATACATACGATAGGATTGGAGATTCGATATTAACAACTTTGATATAAGCGATGATGGAAAATCTACGGTAGGATTCGAGGTTCTAATTCATCTACCAGAGATCACCGGAAAAATCATTGTTGTTGCAAGTTATTGTTCAAGTCAGGTATCTTCTGGTCATAAAGTTAGCACAATGACCTCAACATTCATAAAGAGTCGTACCTCGGAGATAATAGCTGCGCAGTCTCATTTTCACTTCCATATCTGCACGAAACGCCTTTACTGTACAGCTAGCAAGCCGAGTATACATAGACCAGATCGATGCGAATGGAATGTTGCTTGACATCACAGAGATTAACGTAGCAGAAGCTCGTGGAATGTAGAATTCCGCCTACTTGCAGTCGGAAATTTCCAGATTGAAATCCACGAATTTACAGTGGGGAAAACATTCTGGAATGTGATCTTTAAGTGAAAGCGTCATGGACACTCGGGAGAATACAGGTCTGGTAAATAAAATCGTGTTAAATTGTCTGATGTCTATCGCTGCTGTTGCTCTGAGAGCAGCCTAATGGATTATCTTACTGGGGGATTCTCAAATTGTTAAGTCGTTCCTGAACTGCTTATCTAATCTACGAGAAACTAGAAACATTTTAATGTTTGTATTTTTAATTTGACAGTATTCACCGATTATTAATTTTGATGTCTCATTTTAAATGAGAGAATTTGAAAAAATAGAAATCAATGCGATGATTGCTTGAATTAATGTATAATCATTCGTCAGAACCATTGGTATTTGGTGTAGTACTATTGTAAGGGCAATCTACTGATGGGTTAATTTTTTAAATGTTTTAACTCTTTATCTATATAATTATTTTATATATTTTTTTTGGTTTGAATTGAGTTTTCTTTTTTGAAATTGTTAACTATCTGTCTGTCTGTGTGCCTGCCTGCCTGACTGCTTGCCTGCCTGCCTGTCTACCTGCCTGCCTGTCTGTCTGTCTGTCTGCCTGTCTGTCTATCTGTCTGTCTGTCTATCTGTCTGTCTGTCGAGCCGTAGTCGGCCCATGGGTATAGACTCAGATACTCTTTTCCTGTTTTGAAATGTTCTTTCTAGCAGTCTCTCAATCTTTGCAAATATATTTTATCAAATCTCGCCAGTAGTCTATGTTCTGTGCAAGAATGTCGATCTTATTGAGGGAGCCGATTCCTGCTGCCTTTGCCTCTCTGATCTCAGTTCTTATCAGTGTCTGTCTGGGCCAGCTACTTTTCCTCCTACCTGTTGTTTCCCAATTGAGGGCTTGCTTTGCTATTCGGCTATTATCTTTTCTCATCACATGTCCAACATGTTTTTAATTAGTCTTTTCTTGGTTACTGATGATATTAGTGGTTGATTGGCGATTTCTTTAATTTCCTCGTTTTTGTTTAAATTCGTTCCACGCTATACCAAGTATTTTCCTTAGATATTTATTTTCAAATACGTTCAAGTTAAATTGTAAACCACGCTGTCAAAACATTTAAGCAATTTATCTTTAAATAAAACATGAAAAAGCATAAATTTAATTGTAGATTAGATTAGTAGTTTAGTCGAAAAATATAACATTGCACAACGGATTACTCAAAAGTGCTCAGATCCCCTTCTCAGCACATTCCCCAGTATGAAGCGCGCATGCTACACACTAACGAAAGCACTGAAGATGACGTCATCTCAGATGCACGAACTCCGTAGCATCAGCGAAGACCTTGACCTCAAAACCTTCTTAGTCGCCTCTTACGACATAGGTAACAGTAGCAATCTTCTTGTCTCCCCTCACCCTGGTCTGGGCCCTGGTGGCACACGGGCGGAATCATAGATTATTATAGAACGTAGGGCAACATCAATATACTGAGAGTGGGGTATAATAAAATAAAATATATTATAGTTTTATTTGTAATGGGTTTTTATCTGTGGTTAATGAGTAAAATAGTATTCTAATAATTAGGACTATTTCTTAGGCTGTTGAGTACAATATACTTCCAGGCAGGGGGAGAAAAGACTATGGAGAGAAGAGAGTACTTTTGGAAACACTTCTCTTATATTGTATTTTCAAAATACTCACACGCTATAGAAATTTTGGGAGCCGCGATAGCTCAGTGGTTAGTGAACTGGACTACAACGGACAAGAGGTAGGGTTCGATCCCAAACGACGGCTTCCGGTTTCTCAGCCTTTAATGGGTACCGGATTTTTTTCTGGGAAAGTAAAGCGGCATGGACGTAATACCGACCACATTACCCCAAAAATCATGTGCCGACGGTCTGTAAAATGTATGGTCACTAACACCATATCCCCTATACGCCACTTGGTGTGACGGGGTTCTTTACTTTACTTACTTTTTTTTTTTACTATAGAAATTTAATAAAGATAAGATTTTAGTTTCTGAACTTTTCCACCATATTTCATAAAGTAAGCTCTACAAAATTTAAACGCCATGAAAAATTTATGGCAAAATACCAGGAAGGCAGAAAAATTAAAATTACTGAAGTCATGTATCCTCCCGATAGCAATATATGGTTGTGAATCACGGAGAATCTCGCAAACAGCAGGGAAGGAAATCTTTTAATTCGAAACAAAATGTTACAGGAAAATCCTTAAATCACCCTGGATAATGAAAAAGAGCAAGGAATACATATTAAAAATTTAAGCATTAAAAAGAACTGGCTTACAAACACCATTCTGCAGAGCAAATTAAAAAACTATGACGACGTCAAAAGGCACAGCAGATTGGATAGAACAAAAATGTAAGGCATGGTTCCTGGACGACGCATCAAGGGCAGACCACGAAGTAGGTGGTTTCAAGACATCAAGGAGATCTTGAACATGGCAGCAGCGGTGGAGATCTGGCTAGAGACTCTTTCTGACGGGCTGTGGTGTATGCAACATTCTGCAAAAGGCATGGGACCTCATGATGATAAAACTCTTTGCAAATAATTTCACAAAATATATATTTATGTCTATATATATATATAAATAATAATATTTTACAAATGGTAGCATATTTGTTAAAAGGTAAACATTCTATTCCTAGTCTATATGCTAATATATATTGATCTCATTCTTACTCCTTCATACTTTTCCTTTATGAAGCAATATTTCAAAAATATCACCAGGTCCGCAACTAAACGCATATATACTCGATATACATATGACTTTCAAGAGAGTTTAATTTTTAGGAAGAGTTTAATTGCGAAGATGAGTTTAGTTGCGGAACTGATGATATATATATATATATATATATATATATATATATATATATATATGCTATAATAACTATTTTTAAAATGCCATTTTCACATGAATAAGTCTGGTCTACTATTCACAAGTTAAACAGTTTCTCTACACAAAATACCTAGAAATTAACAACTGTTTGGGTAGTTCGACATTTCATGTTTGGATATCACACTTAACGAAGATAAGAAAAAAAAACTAATTTAAATTCACGTCTCCCCATTTTGAGAACCACTCATCGATAACAAATTTGCTTATAATGAGAGCAAATCAGAATTATGTACATAGACTGCTTCTTCAATTATTTTTCCAAGATTTTTTCAGAACCAAATTTTCAAAACAAATATAGAACTTTATTTATTTCTGCTGCGTTTTGGTTATTATTGTTTCGATTTTTTATGTCATGATGGCCTAGCCAGCCTACACAAGATACCAGAAAGAAAATAAAACACAGAAACTAGGCTGCCTGGTATTTGAGAATGTCACCGCGACTCCAGTGGTACTAGCTGTAGCCAGTCTGTGAGTAGCCTCCTCAACCGTTTCAGGTGTAGACTTAATTTTATCGCGCGCGAGCGGTGGAAAAATAATAAGCTGAGGTGGAGTTAACCTCTTAGCATATCCCATCGTACACACAACAATTTATCACTGATATCTTAGTTGTCCTACTAATTTTCTCATTTCAGAAATGTAACATGCTATCTTATTTTTTTCATCTTCTTTTTTCTTTCAGCATCCCATAACACTAGCGATCGTTTGAGCACTAACGACAGACCTTCTCTCCATTTCTCTCATCTTCAGTCATTCTTTGTGACTATGTGAAGTCGAGGCCTGTCCATTCTTTGATGTTATCTTCATATCACTTTCTCTGTCTACCCCTCCTTTCTCAGTTCCTTACAGGATGGTCTATCTAGGCCAGACGATTGAGGTACGTAGCCAAACTATTTCCTTGCGTGTCTCTTCACAGTAGTCAAAAGATCATCACGCACTTCGATTGTTTGTGTCTTTTTGCGAATTTTTCCATATATGAGATGATCTAAGTAAAAGATGCCCAAAATCTTACAATATTGTTTCATAAAAATATTTATGTTATGTTGCATTATGTTAGTATAATCCTCATTCCACTCTGAACACTTGGCGCTCCAGTATTCTCTACAAAATATTCATCAACAGGGATGACGTCATGGGACGCACCAAAATGGCAGCTTATTTATATTCGAGCTATGGACCAAGCAATGTTTACATTGAACAACACGATAAATGTTATTGCTGCGAGTTGGCAGATTTTTGAAAATGTTTTCAAGGGTTTGAACATAAATGTTTGTTCACAGTTCGTTAACCTTCGCTGTAGATAAAGTCGTTAATTGGATGACTTCGTTTCAGACATTTTTGACGTTGGTAGCTAAGGACTAAGGACCTAACTTGTGCAAACGGATGGCATTGGCAAGGATCATTTTGAATCTATGAAGTGGGACTCATTGTGTGTTTAACTCAAACGCATATGTGCTTTTTAACCAAAGACCTTTTTTGGGGACTCAATGCAGATATCCCCGATGGAAGAATAAATTGTACTATTAGTCCCATAAATGATTCGCTTCCAGAGGTTTATGATGTAAACAAAGCAGTTTTGTCATTGCAAGTGAATAATAATGTCCACACCTATAATTGGTCAGGATTGTGTAGCAGCAGCAGCTTTATAGCGAACACAGAAAACATCACAGGATTGTGCTGTTCTGAAACAGCTATGCCATGCTACCCTAGAATTGCCTTTAATGGGATTACTATGACCACAAACCACTCTCCATGTGTGTGCCACATATTTACACCCCAGAAAGAAATACTGAATATAACAACATCATATGCCGTCTGTGATATTAATGACCACAGACCATGAGCATCCAGTATGATTGATACAACTGTTGCACCAAGCACTTCATCAGCAGAGCCATATCTATGGAATGTTAATCTGACATTGTTCTTGAATGATGTCCAAGTTAATGAGACATCAGAATCGTGTGGCAGCAGCAACAAGAAGGGAGCGGAGAACATCAAGTTCTGCTGCTATAAAGGAGACTTGCCTTGCTATCCCAGAATTGCCTTAAATGGAATCACTGTAGTTGAAAACTTCTCCTCTTGTGTAAACTACACATTCACATCTGGGAGTGAATCAGTGAAGGTCACAAAATCATATTCTCTCTGTGGTTTTACTAACTACAGGTCATGTGGCTTCTGTTAGATTGGAAATGACAAATTACCACCACTGTGTGTCTATATGTTTGGAATTGGAGTCATCAATGATGGCCTAACATCATCAAGTGCTATGACGATCATCATTTTCGGGAGGACGTGATCTCCCATGGTATATGGTGGATAGGCGGCAGGAACCATTGAAGGCTATGTCTGAAAAGTGTTCCTTCTTGCAGTTTCCTCATATTCCAAGTCCGGCTTGTTGCAGGAGCTACTGAGTTAAGTGCTCTGTGCACACCGTGAGCTGTGTGTCTCATCCGTTTTGATCCTGCTTCGATATCCCGCTTGTTTACGATGAATGATGATATCGTATGACAGGGAACAGTTGGCTGTGTTCACTTTCTGTGCGGTTTCGCCTTATGTCTTTTGGCGTGTGCTGAGACTGCTACGATGTGGACTACAGTTACCTTTCTTTGTTTGGGAGATGAGTTAGTAATTCGAATGATTCCACTGGCACGGGCGGTTGAGCAATTATGGATTTTAATTCGTTTGCTGTGATGCCGAGGCCTTCCATAACCAATAACCAATAACAATTCATCAACAGGCAGCAACGAGCTGTGTCAAGTGTTGGTTGACCATTCCTTTCGTTCGTCCGGAATATCGTTCTGTCCTGGCAATATCAGTATTTACCCCCCCCCCCCCTTCCCCCCAGCCCCACCCACTCGTAGTTCACTAGATAGCGACGTAGTTTCATTTCTTCTTCAAAATCTTTCATTATACCCATATCTCTGAGGTTGTTAACATTATCCACTCTATCCATCTGCTAATCTCGCCGATCCCTGTCAATCATCTGCTCTTTCATTGCCATAAAAAAACCATCGTATATATCTCATTTAAGAAGGACATATGTCGGGCATGTGTTGACAAGAGTTATATAACTACTGTCACCTGACAGTTATGTTGAAACAGGCGAAAAAGAAAGTTGGGATCAATGTTTTGGCCGAGATATGGAGTTTATCACTCTCAGCTGCAGCCATCTTTAGTGTTTTTGTTAGTGTGTTGCACGCGTTCTTCATATTGGGAAACCTGCTAGGATGGGATCTGAAGGCTATGAAGTTTTTAGTTGTGCAATGAAGTCAACTCAGTTTGACTAAACTGGCATACTGAAATTAAAACAACAGGTGTACGCAGAATACGAATAAAAATGCATAGAAATAGAGTACAGTAAGGTAAAATTGCATCTGTGTTTACTGATGAAGACTTTGTAAGTCGAAACGTTTGTTATTTAGTCTTGTTTTATATCCGTAAATTGTAACACGCAGTTTACATTTTGCTATTTTTTCCGGCTTTGTACTGCGTGTATATTATTTTAATACTACAATAATAGACACCAATATTTAGACGTGAGTTGGTTCGTGTATATACAATTTATTTCTTCGAAAATTACGTAATTTTATACGATCATGACAAAGAATAAACATCGCTACACTCCTGGCAAATCAATAATTGATCATTCCAAGCAAAAGGCCTGCCGGATGATGAACTCAAGGGCACATTGATTGTACGTGCTCAAACTTCTCTTTCTATGATTTGTTTAACCTTATTCTACGGTAAATTTTAAATTCTAACAAATTAAAGCGACAGACTCATTCATGAAAGTCGTATTTTGATAAACACTTTAAAGACAACGCTTTCATTACCTCCTCTATCCATAGTTGGTATCCCAACTACTGCTACCCTTGAGGCCAGCGCTTCCGCTCTTCCATTGTTAGGAACTCCAGCATACGTTCTTATTTTCATTTATTTGCCTTCCTAATTAGCATTCAGCTTTGAGGTGACATTTAGTTTGCGTTCTTTTGCTCTTTTGTTGGTCTTACCTGGTTTTATGTTTGTTTGTTTGTTTCTTTAAAGTGTTTCTAATATTCTATCCGAACCTTACTACTATTGTGATTAGTGCACTAACCTGTCGACCAGTAGATTTGTCAGTAACATATTTTTCTATATAAAAGGCTCCGTGGGTTTACCCAGCCTCTTTAAATGAGCATCAGAAAGATTTTATGAGAAGGAAAGGCATCAAAGTAGGGAATCAACCACTTCACCACCAGAAGTTGAGGCTTAGTACACTGATGTCAATGAATATAAAACAAGACTAAATAACAAACGTTTCGACTTATATAGTCTTCATCAGTAAACACAAATGCAATTTTACCTTATTGTACTCTATTTCTATGCATTTTTATTTCCTATTATGTGTACACCTGTTGCTTTAATTTCAATATGCCAGTTTAGCCAAGCTGAGTTGACTGATGTCAGTCAGTACCACCTTATTATCCAACGAAAGTTTATATGGGACTACCTTTACCGTTATACCTTTAATATTGTCGGGGCCTCTTTAGCCTTGTTGGGAAAATCACCGGGCTGGGCTACCGACGTTTGGACCTGTCTTCGATTCCTGCTGGAAGCAGTGCGAGTTGTACTCGTGGTTGAAAAAAAAATACCCCCGTGGTCGACCCAGACGCTGGCAGAAATGGGTACAAGAGTATATTAGTACATGTACTCTGAAAAGGTGAGGAGTGCCGACTCGCGTCGTGAGTTTCGATTTTTGAAGGCGACACTATCCAGAAGTCTCCGAACATTTCTGGATAGGCGGCCGAGCACATATGGGTGAAAACTCGTGTGCTAAGACGCCGATTCAAGTCTCGTACTTGACCTTTACTTTTAATATTCCATCAATCCATCTTTTTTCAAAGTTGGACTTTAAATCTGATGTTCTGGTGGCATTATAGAATTACTTGATTTGATATATTTGTATCGCCCATCACAAGGCAAAAAAATTAATTAAAGAATAAACTATATCTACGTTGCTTATTTATTAATTAAACATCGATTATTTTTTAGCTGTTTTCTTAATTTCCACTTTTTATATTATGTCTCATGTTATTTCCTGCCATGTGTCTAATTACTGTAGACTGTATGCGCAGATATAAATCTCGCTGTAGGCTGTAGGCACAAATATAAAATCTCGTTGTTGGCTGTAGCTAAAAAATATATAATCTCACTGTAGACTGTAGGCGCAAATATAAAATCTCGCTCTAGATTGCAGGCGTAAATACAAAATCTTGCTTAGAGTAGGCGCAAATATGAAATCTCGCTCTATACTGTAGGCGCAAATACAAAATATCGCTGTTGGATGTAGGCAAAAATATAAAATCTCACTGCAGACTGTAAGCAAAAATATGTAATCTCGATTTAGTAAAAGTAAAGCACCCCCGTCACGCCAAGTGGCGTATAGGGAATATGGTGTTAGTGACCCTATATTTTACAGACCTTCGGCACATGATTTTTGGGGTAATGTGGTCGGTATTACGCCCGTGCCGCTTCACTTTCCCTGAAAAAAATCAGGTGCCCATTAAAGGCTGGGTGAACCCGGAAGCCGTCGGTTGGGATCGAACCCTACCTCTTGCCCTTTGTAGTCCAGTTCACTAACCACTGAGCTATCGCGGCTCTAATCTCGATTTAGACTGTAAGCAAAAATATAAAATCTTGCTGTAGACTGTAGGCACAAATATGAAATCTCGCTGTAGACTGTAAGGAAAAAATATAAAATCTCGCTGTTGGCTGTAGGGGCAGATATAAAATCTCGCTGTAGACTGTAAGGAATAACTATTTTAAAAATTTCGTTGTAGACTAAGGAATAACTATAAAAAATCTCGCTGTAGACTGTACGGAATAACTATAAAATATCTCGCTGTAGACTGTAAGGAATAACTATAAAAAATTTCGTTGTAGACTGTAAGGAATAACTATAAAATATCTCGCTGTAGATTGTAAGGAATAACTATAAAAAATCTCGCTGTAGACTGTAAGGAATAACTATAAAAAATCTCGCTATAGACTGTAAGGAATAACTATTTTAAAAAATCTCGCTGTAGACTGTACGGAATAACTATAAAAAAAATCTCGCTGTAGAATGTAAGGAATAACTATTTTAAAAATCTCGCTGTAGACTGTAAGGAATAACTATTTTAAAAAAATCTCGCTGTAGACTGTAAGGAATAACTATAAAAAATCTCGCTGTAGACTGTAAGGAATAACTATAAAAAAATCTCGCTGTAGACTGTAAGGAATAACTATACAAAAAAATCTCGTTGTAGACTGTAAGGAACAACTATAAAAAAATCTCGCTGTAGACTGTAAGGAACAACTATAAAAAAATCTCGCTGTAGACTGTAGGCACAAATATGAAATCTCGTGAAGTAATGGCCATATCGATGAAACAATTATCACCATCATGCAGCATAAAAAAAAAAATGATAAATCTGAAACAGGCACAACGTTTCAAATATTTGGACACAATAATAACATCAGAAGGAAAATACACCACAGAAATAAAAGGTAGAATAGCTCAGGCTAAAATTGCATTTCAGAAAATGAAAAACAGCATATGTAACAAGTCTATGTCAAAAGAAATGAGAAAGAGAGTTCATCGGTGCTATATAGAGCCAATTCTGACCTATGGAAGCGAATCATGAATAGTAGACAAGCAAATGAAAAGACGATTAGAGGCCACAGAGATGGGATTTCCCAGAAGAATGTTGAAAGTTCCCTGGACAGCTAGAAAGACCAACGAAGACATTCTCAAAGAGGCCAACACAAATCCCCAGGGGAAAAGACAAAGAGGAAAACCAAGAAATTCTTGGAGAAGACAGACAGAAGCAGAGATGAAGATGATGGGGAAGACATGATCGTAAAAGAATGGCAAGAAACAGAACGACTTGGAAAAGTGTTTGTTGAAGACATATGCTCCACAGGGAGCTGAAAGGTAGAAGAAGAAGAAGTTCTACTATGAGGATACAAGAACATTAGAAAAAAACCTAGCAGTTAATCGTCGGACACTGATAGTTAATATTGATGCCCAACGTGCTGTACTTAGATGCAAGAGGAACTATCTATAGGGGGCGCTGAAGGGGATTTATAGAAAAAAGAGACGTAGCGAAATGATTACTATGAGAGGAAAAGTACATGGTTATGGGGTTAAAGTTACTGGTAGTGATGAGCTAATAGAAGATATGAGCGACGTAAATGAATTTACACAACCTCTGGCCAGTAACAGTTAGTTGATGAAATAATAAAGACTGTTAGGATGAGTTTCATGAGTCTTGGCGCTTTAAAGATTCGATTACAAAATCATACGAGCAGTGGTGTAGCGTGGGTTACCAGTGCCCGAGGTAAGGCAAATATATGGGCTATCAGCGTTTGCAAAAAGGCAAGTATGTGAGTTACCAACGTTTGAAACAAGGCAAGTATGTGGGTTACCAGAGTTTGAAACAACACAAATAATATGGGTTACCAGCGTTTGAAAGAAGGCAAATATGTGGGTTACCAGCGTTTAAAACAACACAAATATGTGGGTTACTGGCGATTGAAACAAGGCAAGTATGTGAGTTACCAGCGCTTGAAACAAGGCAAGTATGTGGGTTACCAGCGCTTAAAACAAGACAAGTATGTGGGTTACCAGCGCTTGAAACAAGGCAAGTATGTGGGTTACCAGCGATTGAAACAAGGCAAGTATGTGGGTTACCAGCGCTTGAAACAAGGCAAGTATGTGGGTTACTGGCGATTGAAACAAGGCAAGTATGTGGGTTACTGGCGCTTGAAACGAGGCAAGTATGTGGGTTACTGGCGATTGAAACAAGGCAAGTATGTGGGTTACTGGCGATTGAAACAAGGCAAGTATGTGGGTTACTGGCGATTGAAACAAGGCAAGTATGTGGGTTACTGGCGATTGAAACGAGGCAAGTATGTGGGTTACTGGCGATTGAAACAAGGCAAGTATGTGGGTTACTGGCGATTGAAACAAGGCAAGTATGTGGGTTACTGGCGATTGAAACAAGGCAAGTATGTGGGTTACTGGCGATTGAAACTAGGCAAGTATGTGGGTTACTGGCGATTGAAACAAGGCAAGTATGTGGGTTACTGGCGATTGAAACAAGGCAAGTATGTGGGTTACTGGCGATTGAAACAAGGCAAGTATGTGGGTTACTGGCGATTGAAACAAGGCAAGTATGTGGGTTACTGGCGATTGAAACGAGGCAAGTATGTGGGTTACTGGCGATTGAAACAAGGCAAGTATGTGGGTTACTGGCGATTGAAACAAGGCAAGTATGTGGGTTACTGGCGATTGAAACAAGGCAAGTATGTGGGTTACTGGCGATTGAAACAAGGCAAGTATGTGGGTTACTGGCGATTGAAACAAGGCAAGTATGTAGGTTACCAGCGCTTGAAACAAGGCAAGTATGTGGGTTACTGGCGATTGAAACAAGGCAAGTATGTGGGTTACTGGCGATTGAAACAAGGCAAGTATGTGGGTTACTGGCGATTGAAACAAGGCAAGTATGTAGGTTACCAGCACCCAGAGAAGGCAAGTATTGCGCTCTTGTTTATTTATTACTGTTACCTTCATCTATTCCCTTTGAAACTTTACGCAACGCCTCTAAATATTTTCATCGGGAGAACCGCCTTTCCTGCATCTCCTCCATTCAACGCCACTGCATAGTAGCAATGATAATTACCTACGATAAGACGAGGAAGGAAGGGTGAATTTCAAAAGTCGTGACTCGGTGAGGATTTGATCCTAAGAGTGGTGTGAATGAGTGGGAAGAACTTAGAATAGTTTATGAAGCTGAAAATAAGTTCAAAGAATTTAGAAGAGATAAATTGAATTCACAGAAGATTCTAAATTGTGAATACAGTGTAAAGATTGGTAATGATCAGCTTGATGGAATCAGTGCCGGTGAGGATTAATTCACATAGCATTTAGGGACCATGAGAATACTTTTCTTATATATAGGGATCATGCGAATGATTCAGTTGATAAAACATAGAAATAATAACTTGGCCTTTGACGTCTGGATAGATGGGTTGGTAGCAAGCAATCACGATAAGTCAGTAGTTACGTAAAAATATTAGTGTCTTTGCTGAACATCTTCTCTCGTGGCTGAATCTGCCAATATTGAGTAGACAGATCCATCCGTAGAATGATCAGGGAATATTCGTTGTGCCTGGCCTCGTCTCCTTTCTCCTGCGCCTTTTGTCTTCTGAATTTGATATCAGCACTGCCTCGAAAATTTGCTGTGCCATTTTATATTTTTGTTCTCCACGTGCTACAATCTGCAGCCAGATTTTCAGTTTCTTTCACTGACAGAGAATTCATTCAAAGAAAGCCTGCAAAGATCCTTATATCTCAGCACTCCTCTGCCCTGTGGTCTCTTTCCGTCCTTAAGTTCGCCATACAATATTAGTTTGAGAATACGAACGTTTGCCATTTTTCTTACATGACCCAGCCACATTAGTCTTTGGTTCTTTGGTTATGGAAGGCCCCGGTATCACTGCAAACGAATTAAAATCCATAATTGTTCAACCGCCCGTGCCAGTGGAATCATCCGAATTACTAACTCATCTCCAAAACAAAGAAAGGTAGCTGTAGTCCCCATCATAGCAGTCTCAGCACACGCCAAAAGACATAAGACGAAACCGCACAGAAAGTGAACACAGTCAACTGTTCCCTGTCATACGATATCATCATTCTTCGTAAACAATTGGAAGGAATATCGAAACATGATCAAAACGGATGAAACACACAGCTCACGCTGTGCACAGACACCTAACTCAGTAGTTCCTGTAACAAGCCGGACTTGGAATACGAGGAAAATGCAACAAGGAACACTTTCATACATAACCTTCAATGGTTCCTTCCGCCTATCCACCATATTGACCGGAAGATTCTCCTGAAAATGTTTACCTTAGTCTACGACTCCTAAGTGTTGCTATGTTGGATAGGAGTTTGGTTCGTTGTAATACATAGACATAGTGAGGCTGCTTATAGAACCCAGTGGGTTATGTGGATGAGTATATATATATATATATATATAATTTAGATACAGTTATGGTGCGTTTCTATGAACCAAAACGGCGAGGACGAGATTATTGAACAGAGTCGGTAAAAATGAGTCATTATAAACTAACGACGTTAGTAGCGAGTTTATTGTATAGGGGGTACAGTTGAACGAATTTATAGAGCAAAAAGGGCGTTTAAAACTGGTTTATAAGGGTGGTTCAGACACTGTCCCATGGTTGCTGGCGCCATGGTCAAGCTGAACTTCAGCGTCCTTTTTAATATTTTATGTACTATTTTCACTTTTTCTTTTTCTTGAAAGATCCTTGATGGCGCCCCTAAGGACATGGCGCGCCCCAGGCATTATGTGCCAGAGTTGCCTGTACCTTAAGCCGGTTCTGTGGTGGTTAGATTTAGTAAACAGAACATTAGGAGGCTAGATTGAGTTTATAAAATATAAGGGAGGTTAGAATTGAGTTATAGAACTTATGGAGGTTTAGTTTGAGTTTATAGAATATATTATAAAGGAGATTTGAATGAGGTTATAGAAAGCAAGGGATGTCAGAATGAGTTTAAAGATGAATTTATAGATCAATGAAGACCGTGAAGGTACATTTATAGAACACAGGGGACCGTGGAGGTACGCTTATAAAGCATAGATGACCGTGAAGGTACGTTTATAGAACATAGAAAACAGAGTTGTTATGCTTATAGCACATAGAGAACCGTGATTTTACGCTTATAGAACAAAAAGGACCATGAAGGTACGCTTATAGAACATAGAGGACCGTGAAGGTACGTTTATAGAACATAGAGGACCATGAAGGTACGTTTATAGAACATAGAGGACCATAAAGGTACGCTTATAGTACATAGAGGACCGTGAAGGTACGCTTATAGAACATAGAGGACCGTGAAGGTACGCTTATAGAACATAGAGGACCGTGTAGGTACGCTTATAGAACATAGAGGACCGTGAAGGTACGTTTATAGAACATAGAGGACCGTGAAGGTACGCTTATATAATATAGAGGACCGTGAAGGTACGCTTATAGAACATAGAGGCCCATGTAGGTACGTTTATAGAACATAGAGGACCATGCAGGTACGCTTATAGAACATAGAGGACCGTGAAGGTAAGCTTAGGGAACATAGAGGACCGTGTAGGTACGCTTATAGAACATAGAGGACCGTTTAGCTATGCTTATAGAACATGGAGGACCGTGAAGGTACGCTTCTGGAACATAGTAAAGTAAAGTACCCCCGTCACGCCAAGTGGCGTATAGGGAAATATGGTGTTAATGACCCTATATTTTACAGACCTTCAGCACATGATTTTTGGGTATTGTGGTCGGTATTACGCCCGTGCTGCTTTACTTTCCCAGAAAAAATCCGGTACCCATTTAAGGCTGGGTGAACCGGAAACCGTCGGTTGGGATCGAACCCCACCCCTTGTCCTTTGTAGTCCAGTTCACTAACCACTGAGCTACCTCGCTCCCTGCTTATAGAACATAGCGGAAGATAAAGGTACGCTTATAGCACATAGAGGACCGTGTAGGTACGCTTATAGAACATAGAGGACCGTGGAGGTACGCTTATAGGACATAGAGGAAGGTGAAGGTACGCTTATAGAACATAGTGGAAGGTGAAGGTACGCTTATAGACCATAGTGGAAGGTGAAGGTACGCTTATAGAACATAGTGGAAGGTGAAGGTACGCTTATAGAACATAGTGGAAGTGAAGGTACGCTTATAGAACATAGAGGAAGGTGAAGGTACGCTTATAGAACATAGTGGAAGGTGAAGGTACGCTTATAGAACATAGAGGAAGGTGAAGGTACGCTTATAGAACATAGAGGACCATAAAGGTACGCTTATAGAACATAGAGGACCATAAAGGTACGCTTATAGTACATAGAGGACCATAAAGGTACGCTTATAGAACATAGAGGACCATAAAGGTACGCTTATAGAACATAGAGGACCATGAAGGTACGCTTATAGAACATAGAGGACCATGAAGGTACGCTTATAGAACATAGAGGACCATGAAGGTACGCTTATAGAACATAGAGGACCATAAAGGTACGCTTATAGAACATAGAGGACCATGAAGGTACGCTTATAGAACATAGAGGGGCATGTAGGTACGCTTATAGAACATAGAGGACCATGAAGTTACGCTTATAGAACATAGAGGACCGTGAGGTACGCTTATAGAACATAGAGGACCATGAAGGTACGCTTATAGAACATAGAGGGGCATGTAGGTACGTTTATAGAACATAGAGGACCATGAAGTTACGCTTATAGAACATAGAGGACCATGAAGGTACGTTTATAGAACATAGAGGACCATGAAGTTACGCTTATAGAACATAGAGGACCATAAAGGTACGCTTATAGAACATAGAGTACCATAAAGGTACGCTTATAGAACATAGAGGACCATGAAGGTACGCTTATAGAACATAGAGAACCATAAAGGTACGCTTATGGAACATAGAGGACCATGAAGGTACGCTTATAGAACATAGAGGACCATGAAGGTACGCATATAGAACATAGAGTACCATAAGGTACGCTTATAGAACATAGAGGACCATGTAGGTACGTTTATAGAACATAGAGGACCATGAAGTTACGCTTATAGAACATAGAGGACCATAAAGGTACGCTTATAGAACATAGAGTACCATAAAGGTACGCTTATAGAACATAGAGGACCATGAAGGTACGCTTATAGAACATAGAGAACCATAAAGGTACGCTTATAGAATATAGAGGACCATAAAGGTACGCTTATAGAACATAGAGGACCATGAAGGTACGCTTATAGAACATAGAGGACCATAAAGGTACGCTTATAGAACATAGAGGACCATGAAGGTACGCTTATAGAACATAGAGGACCGTGAGGGTACGCTTATAGAACACATTGGACCATGTTGGTACGCTTGTAGAACACAGTGGACGATATTGGTACGCTTGTAGAACACAGTGGACGATGTTGGTACGCTTGTAGAACACAGTGGACCATGTTGGTACGCTTGTAGAACACAGTGGACGATGTTGGTACGCTTGTAGAACACAGTGGACCATGTTGGTACGCTTGTAGAACACAGTGGACCATGTTGGTACGCTTGTAAAACACAGTGGACCATGTTGGTACTCTTGTAGAACACAGTGGACGATGTTGGTACGCTTGTAGAACACAGTGGACCATGTTGGTACGCTTGTAGAACACATTGGACCATGTTGGTACGCTTGTAGAACACAGTGGACGATGTTGGTACGCTTGTAGAACACAGTGGACCATGTTGGTACTCTTGTAGAACACAGTGGACGATGTTGGTACGCTTGTAAAACACAGTGGACGATGTTGGTACGCTTGTAGAACACAGTGGACCATGTTGGTACTCTTGTAGAACACAGTGGACGATGTTGGTACGCTTGTAGAACACAGTGGACCATGTTGGTACTCTTGTAGAACACAGTGGACGATGTTGGTACGCTTGTAAAACACAGTGGACCATGTTGGTACTCTTGTAGAACACAGTGGACGATGTTGGTACGCTTGTGGAACACATTGGACCATGTTGGTACTCTTGTAGAACACAAATGACAATGAATTTAAAGAACGCGGCATGCGGTGAAGATTCGTTATTGATCCTAGGAGTGAATGGGATGATTTCAACAAAATCTAACGATGATGAATATGAATTTATTAAAGATACAGTCATAAACTGGACTTCCGGTCAATATGGTGCATAGGCTGCAGGAGCCATTGAGGTTTTGCCCGAAAAGTGTTCCTTGTTGCAGTTTACTTATAATCCGGTTTGCTGCAGGAGCTACTGAGTTTAGTGCTCTGTGCACACCGTGAGCTGTGATTTTCATCCAGATCGTGTTTCAATATTCCGATTGCTTACGATGAATGAGGACATAGTATGATGAAGGACAGCTCAGCTGCTTTCACTTTCGGTGACGCTTGGCCTTATGTGTTCTGGCGTGTGTTATAACTGCTATGATGAGGAATCCAGCTGCCTTTCTTTGTGTGAATCCTTCAATGTTATGAGTTTTAATTCGGATGATTCCACTGGCACGAGCGATTGAGCAAATATAGATTTGAATCCGTTTACAGTGATACCTGGGCCTTCGACTAACCACTAACCACAGTCATAAACTGCTAAGTTTATAGAAATGATGGTTGGTAACCACAAAAAACATATGTGGAAATCACCGGTTTCAAGCGTTCTATTTTTCTCCAAGTACTTTGGACGAATCCATTACTCTGGAGGAAATATTTTACCACCAGACTTTTTTAACCATCAACTGTTCTCACATAAAGCCCCGCCTCAGGAAGTAGTAATTAAATATTGATGAAATAGCCACACGTAAAGGATTAGTGAGAATAATCAGAAAAGCTGGTTTAACTTTGTGTACTAAACCCACATTTCTAGCCTTCTCACATTTATTCTTACCCTCATTTTCTTAGCACGAAATGTTTATGATCTTCTGCTAAAAAGGTTTGAAACATGATTTCAAGAATAATTTAACTCTTTCAGTACGGAATGATTTTATCAATTTAGCGGTAGAAATTTCAGAGACAAAATTGTTCACGGTTTTAAATATCAATCTCCATGTTTATATTTATCTAACACTTATCATATTAGATATGAATGTTTAGATAACTAAATAAGGAATTAGATTTCACCAATACCAAGATGATACAAGACATGTAAAAGAATATGGTTTGATGACGTTTTACACTAATCAAATTGAGAGTAACTCACTGTGCGGCTAAACGTACGTGACCGAAATCGGCATGGCGCATGGTGCGTCGAAACGTACGGAAAGAGTTAATGAGATTAATTCATGTGGTAGGTCGTACTTAAGCACTAAGGGAGCGCATCCTGCCTGTTCTGTTTCTAAATTCATTAAAATATCCCGTTGTTCATTAATTTAACTCACATTTACCAGTTTAATCTGGGTTTGCTTTTTTCGAGCATTAAGAACTAAAATATTATTGATACTTAAATATTTATATATGGCATCTTGACAGACGGTGGTAGCAAGCAGTCATGGTTAGTCAGTAGTTTGGTAAATTATTAGTGTCTTATAAAAAAGTAAAGTACACCCGTCACGCCAAATGGCGTATAGGGAATATGGTGTTAGTGACCATAAATTCTACAGACCTTCGGCACATGATTTTTTGAGGTAATGTGGTCGGTATTACGCCTGTGCCGCTTTACTTTCCCAGAAAAAAAATCCGGTACCCATTAAAAGCTGGGTGAATACGGAAGCCGTCGGTTGGGATCGAACCCTACCTCTTGTCCATTGTTGTCTAGTTCACTAACCACTGAGCTATCGCGGCTCCTATTAGTGTCTTATGCTTGATGCTTTTTTTTTTTGTTTTACCGAACAGCTTCTCTCATGGCTGAATCTGTCAATATTGGATACGCAGATTCGACCGCAGAATGCACAAGGTGTATACGTGGCACCTTTCTCCTGTGCTATTTGTCTTCTGAATTTATCATGAACGATTCATCGAATGTTGAAGTGCCGTTTTTTGTTTTATTTTTTTTTCGTCCATGTGCTACGATCTGATATCATATATTCCTAGCTTCTTTTGCTGATAGCGAATTAACTCAAGGACATTTTCCAAACATCCTCATATCTCAGTACTGGTCTGCCCTTTTGTCTCTTTCCGTCCCTAATTACGCCATGTAATAGTTTTTGTGATCCAACCAGTAAATTAAAATGTATTTTAACTAATGATCATTTTGTGGGCGGTCACAAATTAACCACTTCCATAAAACATCAATTTTAAAAATGACTTCAATGTACTGGGTCGAGACAACTTCGTCGATATATGATGCTAATTTTACAAGATTATAACTAAAATAGACTAAAGTCATGAAAAGTTTAATTCCAACAAGTGACAAAATATACATGGAAAACAAACCAGTAGAAGAGATCGATCACTTTATCTATCTTGGAAGTCACATTGATCGAGAAGGGGATACGAGCAAAGAAATTAGAATCAGACTGGCTAAAGCAGCAATGTCTTTCAGAAGCCTTGAAAGTTGTGAAATCAAACTCATTAGCACAAACACAAAACTTAGGCTATTCAAATCAAATGTACTATCAACCCTTACGTATGCGTGTGAAAGCTGGAAAACAACAAGAGATATAGAAACAAAGTTGAACGTATTCGAAAATAAATGTCTAAGGAAAATACTTGGTATAGAATGGAACGAATTCAAAACAAACGAGGAAATTAGAGAAATCGCCAATCAACCACTAATATCTTCAGTAATAAAGAAAAGACGATGGTCATACGTTGGACATGTGATGAGAAGAGATAATAATCGAATAGCAAAGCAAGCCCTCATATGGGAAACAACAGGTAAAGAAAAAGAGGAAGACCCAGGGAGACACTGAGAAGAACATTGATGAGAGAGGCAAGAGCAGCAGGAATCGGCTCCCTCAATGAGATAGAACTGCTTGCACAGAACAGAGACAGATGGCGAGATTTAATAAAATATCTTTAAAGAAACTGCTAGAACAAAAATTCATATGGAGAAGTGTATCTTGTCTACGCCCTATGGGCGGTTACGGCTCGAAAGGTCAATAGATAGATAGATAGATAGATAACTAAAATGCTACTTTTAGATAAGAACAAACAGCCATGTACAGCGCACGAGGATGAATTCAGAAGGTGAGATGTGAGACCATGAGTGAATGTAGTGACAGCATCAAAGGAACTCTACAACAGTATCAAATGATATTAGCTGAGGCCGGCAAAAATCGAGAGCTGGAACTTGTTATCTCATTCGACACCTGAAGCGGAAGTGAAGAAGAAGGATTACTCTACCACAATGAAAGTAGGGCACTGCTAAATAATGGAAAGTATGTATGGTATATGAAAGTAGGGCACTGCTAAATAATGGAAAGTATGTATGGTATATGAAAGTAGGGCACTGCTAAATAATGGAAAGTATGTATGGTATATGAAAGTAGGGCACTGCTAAATAATGGAAAGTATGTATGGTATATGAAAGTAGGGCACTGCTAAATAATGGAAAGTATGTATGGTATATGAAAGTAGGGCACTGCTAAATAATGGAAAGTATGTATGGTATATGAAAGTAGGGCACTGCTAAATAATGGAAAGTATGTATGGTATATGAAAGTAGGGCACTGCTAAATAATGGAAAGTATGTATGGTAATTGCGTTGTCAGAAACAGATGCCAATCATCATCATCGAGTGCCGTCTCCACATCGAAGGTTGGCTACCATGGAGCGCCATTTCGGTCTGTCTCTTGCTTTGATGGTGCAGATTGTCATAGGCTGACTTGTCCATCTTTTGATGTTACTCGTCCATGTTAGTCTTGGTCTGCCTCTGCCTCTTTTACCTTGTATTTTCCCTTCCAATATTACATTTATTAAGTAGTTGTGTCTTGTAATATGCCCCAAAAATTTCATGTGTTTTGTTCTAATTGTGTTTAGTAGTTCTCTTTTCATTTTTAGTTTTAAAAATTCATAGTTTGTTTTCTTTTCTTTCCATCCAATTCTACCTATTCTTCTATAGATCCACATTTCAATTTTCTTTTCTAATGTCCATGTTTCTGCACCATAAAGGAATATTGAGAAGATGTAACATTTTGCTATTCTTAGTTTTAGCCCTGATGTTATTTTTTTTGTTAGTATATTTTTCATGGCATTAAAATTACTTTTTGCCATACCTATTCTTTTGTTTATTTCAGATGTACAATTTCCATCACTGGTTATAGTATGTCGAATGTAGTTGTAGCTCTGAACCGTCTCCAGATGTATTACTTCAACTGTGATATTTAATTGTAGGTCTTGAGAATTTCCTTTGTTTATGATCATAGTTTTAGTCTTTTTGATATTCATATCTAGTCAATATTTTTTGCTTGTCATGTTTATTACATTAAGTAATTGTTGTAGATCTTTAGGATTTTCTGCTAGTAGTACAGTATCATCAGCATATCTAAGGTTATTGATTATCTTCCCATTAATGTTTAGGCCTGGCATCTTTGTGATGTTTCTAAAGATTTGCTCAGTGCATAGATAATATAATTCTTCAAATACATCTCACATCTTTGTGTGTCCGTGTCTGTGTTAGTCACCTCTAGTGACTCGGGCAGATGGTGCTCGTAAACCTGGGAGGGCCTACCATCTAAGGGCAGAATCCCCCTACAGAAAAGATCATCTGCTGCCTTGCAGGAAGATTGGGGACAATCAAAGGCTAGGGAAAGCAAACCCGAATAAAATGCTGGCTGAAATCGGATGCACTGGGCCACTGGCGCAGAACACAGTGCAACGTATTAACGGGTGTTCAGTCAGAGTGGATCTGACAGACTCTAATTGTGATGTTCTGTCTGTGGGGGCGATCAACACACTTAGCCTGACAGCTGACTTCATATGAGAGTCTGGAATCCTTACTCTGATTGAGTCCTGAACGCAGAGAGAGAGAGAGAGAGAGAGAGAGAGATTCTTCAAATGTGAAAGCAAATTTTGGAGGAGTGAAAAAGATGGAAAAGAAAGTTGGGCAAAATATTGAATATGACATTTGCACATTAGGTTATTGACTCATATCTGACGGTTGAGAAACTGTGAACGATCACGATGCTTACTTTCCGGCGGTGGATACCCATTCATTTTTGCATGGCATCTGTGGTCTAACATAAGAAAAGACTTGGTCAGGTGTTGAGCGTGCCGCGACAAGAGGGTGACAAAACCAACAAGACAACGAGATCAAGTACTGGATCAACAGGTGAACAAGCAGGTATGGGTGGGAGAAGGAAGACAGGTAGCCACAACTGTCGTATGACGCTGAATGCATTGAATCGTAAGATGCAGGTATTGCAACTTGCTGTAAACCACGGCACAACGCAACTGCGCCTATTTAACGCCCTTTAAAGATCGAACGTTAAAGGGGACAAACCATTAAGCGATTTTTAGCAAAAGAAATAAACTAAAAACATTCCCTGGTATATCTAACAAAATACCATACACACGTAACCGTTTCCACTTTCCTAAAATTCACCCCCCCCCCCCCCCAAATCATCTCACAGGTCAGCTGTCCTATTCTTCTCCTTCTGCGGTCAGGGCTCATTCAGACTAGGACTCCGGATTCTCTTATGAAGACAGCTGTATGTTTAATTGATTCGGTTACCCCGTATAGTTTCTCTTCCATGGAGGTGGGTATGGACCACATTGTCCTTCTCTGGTCTTTGTACTGGGGGAATTCTTGTAGAACATGTTTTGTCGTCATGTTATATAGGGTACAGTGGCGTAGGCTGGTTGTACCTATTTTGAATTTGGTGAACATGTGGTTTCTCATTCTATTGTGGCCAGTGCGTAGGTGAAGTATGATGACATGATCCCTCCTTGATAGTTGAAGGTATCCGTCCCTCTCGTTATACTTTGGGTGTTCTTGTTTCCATTTTTCAGCTGTCCTATATTTTTTTAAACAGCCAAAACGGAGTGGAAACGGTTCCATTATATAACACAACAGCTTTCACTACCTCATGTGACGTTAGTGGGCGCTACTTTTCAACGCAGAAGATGGGAAATAACTGCTCCTGGAAAACAATAGTTTTCTATTTGCACGCCAGATTAATAACATTGGTGATCCGATTTCGTTACTTTTCTCTTGTTTTCTATTGCTGCTCTATTGATGAATTAATGTTTACTCATTTACTTTATTGAGACATTGTTTGCCCCTTTTTGGGAGAATGGCGGAGGAAATATTGGGAGCCCGAAAAAAAAAGACACAAGCAGTGGCGTAGCTATAATATTGAGAGCCCCAGTTGATTAAAACAGGCCCATTTTAAATATCTTTTGTAACGATTTGTAATTCCAAGAATTTATATAAATATTGGATTTCCGGTTTCCATTCAATTAGATTGCGATTCAATATATAAGACATTTTTCTCGCGTAGAAGGGGATTAAATAAAAAGTAGATCTAATACTTTTTGTGTTTTTATTGTGGAACACTTTTCCGTCCCAACGGGACGCAAATGAACGTTACAAGTGGAACGGGACATAAAGAGATTGAACTCGAGTGGTATTAATCGATACTTTTTAAAATTCTGTAATTAATTATTTACAAATATTTTATACATTTATATTCAGCGCACGTCAAGGATATGCTGTTCTATAAATAATAAACATATGGGTAATATAATATAAAATACGTACATATATGTACATAAATATGGGTAATATTTATATTTCCCATTTTTTTAATGCGTCTCTTGCGGCTTGTAATAATTTGTTTAAATTGTTTTTGCAAGATCAAAATATCAACTAAATATTTGTTTTTTTTTAAATAAATAGTAATTGAGAGAGAGAGAGAAAAAGGGGGGGGGGGGGGGGGGGGGGGAGAGAGAGAGAGAGAGAGAGAGAGAGAGAGAGAGAGAGAGAGAGAGAGAGAGAGAGAGATTCTTATGTAACAACATTTTTTTGTACACAGAACAAACACATGTATATCTGGGTTTTTTTTTTAATTAATTTTTTTTCCTGCTTTGGGAAGGGGGATATAAAACAGTATGCTCCCGGCCCCTTGGACGTCTCCATTGAGGCGCACATATTGTCTGGACCCCTATCCCGGCCACTTGGAAGTCTCCATTAAGATGCACACATTGTTTGGACCCCCATCCCGGCCCCTTCGAAGTCTCCATTGAGACGCACACATTGCCTGGACCCCCATACCGACCCTTGGAAGTCTCCATTGAAACGCACACATTGTTTGGACACCCATCCCGACCCTTGAAAGTCTCCATTGAGACGTACACATTGTCTGGACCCCCATCCCGGCCCCTTGGACGTCTCCATTGAGACGTACACATTGTCTGGACCCCCATTCCGGCCCCTTGGACGTCTCCATTGAGACGCACACATTGTCTGGACCCCCATCCCGACCCCTTGGACGTCTCCATTGAGACGCACACATTGTCTGGACCCCCATCCCGGCCCCTTGGAAGTCTCCATTGAGACGCACACATTGCCTGGACCCCCATCCCGACCCTTTGACGTCTCCATTGAGACGCACACATTGTCTGGACCCCCATCCCGGCCCCTTGGAAGTCTCCATTGAGACGCACACATTGCCTGGACCCCCATCCCGACCCTTTGACGTCTCCATTGAGACGCACACATTGTTTGGACCCCCATCCCGACCCTTGGACGTCTCCATTGAGACGCACACATTGTCTGGACCCCCATCCCGACCATTGGAAGTCTCCATTGAGGCGCACATATTGTCTGGACCCCTATCCCGGCCACTTGGAAGTCTCCATTAAGATGCACACATTGTTTGGACCCCCATCCCGATCCCTTGGAAGTCTCCATTGAGACGCACACATTGTTTGGACCCCCATCCCGATCCCTTGGACGTTTCCATTACGACGCACACATTGTCTGGACCCCCATCCCGGCCCCTTCGAAGTCTCCATTGAGACACACACATTGCCTGGATCCCCATCCCGACCCTTGGAAGTCTCCATTGAAACGAACACATTGTTTGGACACCCATCCCGACCCTTGAAAGTCTCCATTGAGGCGCACATATTGTCTGGACCCCTATCCCGGCCACTTGGAAGTCTCCATTAAGATGTACACATTGTTTGGACCCCCATCCCGATCCCTTGGAAGTCTCCATTGAGACGCACACATTGTTTGGACCCCCATCCCGATCCCTTGGAAATCTCAATTGAGACGCACACATTGTTTGGACCCCCATCCCGATCCCTTCGACGTCTCCATTGAGACGCACACATTGTTTGGACCCCCATCCCGACCACTTGGAAGTCTCCATTGAGACGCACATATTGTTTGGACCCCCATCCCGACCACTTGGAAGTCTCCATTGAGACGCACATATTGTTTGGACCCCCATCCCGACCACTTGGAAGTCTCCATTGAGACGCACACATTGTTTGGACCCCCATCCCGACCACTTGGAAGTCTCCACTGAGATGCACACATTGTTTGGACTCCCATCCCGATCCCTTGGACGTCTCCATTGAGACGCACACATTGTTTGGACCCCCATCCCGACCACTTGGACGTCTCCATTGAGACGCACACATTGGACCCCCATCCCGACCCTTGCACGTCTCCATTAAGACGCACACATTGTCTGGACCCCCATCCCGACCCTTGGAAGTCTCCATTGAGGCGCACATATTGTCTGGACCCCTATCCCGGCCACTTGGAAGTCTCCATTAAGATGCACACATTGTTTGGACCCCCATCCCGATCCCTTGGAAGTCTCCATTGAGACGCACACATTGTTTGGACCCCCATCCCGATCCCTTGGACGTTTCCATTAAGACGCACACATTGTCTGGACCCCCATCCCGATCCCTTGGACGTCTCCATTGAGACGCACACATTGGACCCCCATCCCGACCCTTGCACGTCTCCATTAAGACGCACACATTGTCTGGACCCCATCCCGACCCTTGGAAGTCTCCATTGAGGCGCACATATTGTCTGGACCCCTATCCCGGCCACTTGGAAGTCTCCATTAAGATGCACACATTGTTTGGACCCCCATCCCGATCCCTTGGAAGTCTCCATTGAGACGCACACATTGTTTGGACCCCCATCCCGATCCCTTGGACGTTTCCATTAAGACGCACACATTGTCTGGACCCCCATCCCGGCCCCTATCGAAGTCTCCATTGAGACGCACACATTGCCTGGACCCCCATCCCGACCCTTGGAAGTCTCCATTGAAACGCACACATTGTTTGGACACCCATCCCGACCCTTGAAAGTCTCCATTGAGGCGCACATATTGTCTGGACCCTTATCCCGGCCACTTGGAAGTCTTCATTAAGATGCACACATTGTTTGGACCCCCATCCCGATCCTTTGGAAGTCTCCATTGAGACGCACACATTGTTTGGACCCCCATCCCGATCCCTTGGAAATCTCAATTGAGACGCACACATTGTTTGGACCCCCATCCCGATCCCTTCGACGTCTCCATTGAGACTCACACATTGTTTGGACCCCCATCCCGACCACTTGGACGTCTCCACTGAGATGCACACATTGTTTGGACCCCCATCCCGATCCCTTGGACGTCTCCATTGAGATGCACACATTGTTTGGACCCCCATCCCGATCCCTTAGACGTCTCCATTGACACGCACACAATTGACGGACCCCCATCCCGGCCACTTGGACGTCTCCATTGAGATGCACACATTGTCTGAACCCCCATCCCGATCCCTTGGAAGTCTCCATTGAGACGCACACATTGTTTGAACCCCCATCCCGATCCCTTGGAAATCTCAATTGAGACGCACACATTGTTTGGACCCCCATCCCGATCCCTTGGACATCTCCATTGAGACGCACACATTGTCTGGACCCCCATACCGGCCACTTGGACGTCTCCATTGAGATGCACACATTATTTGGACCCCCATGCCGCCACGGAGAGATTGAGAGAGCTCTGGGGGAAAAATCGAGTATGGAAGTGAGAGAGTGGTATTATGGAGACAAAGATAGCTTGATCTATCCCTTGGTCATGTAAATATTGCTTCTGCACAATGTATCTTTAGTTCTAAGTGACAATATCAACATAATGCAGAATATCACAGATACCCTATCATCCGTAACGGAAAGAATAGGACTTGAAATCAACAAGAAATAAAACAATAATTGTTTCAATAATAATTATTGAAAAATAAAAATGTACCAGAGGGCAATATATACCTAAATCGCCAGACATTGGAATACCACAATCTATAAGCTGGTATTAATGTAGATCAAGAGTGTGAAACAAAGAAAGAGATCAGAAGCAGGATAGCAAAAGCAGCAGCAAATTAAAGAAAAAAAACCCTGGGCAAAGTATGAAAATAAAAAAATACTAAGCAGGAAAACCAAACTTAGAACGTTCAATTAAATCGTACTTTCAACACTTACCTAAGCACGTGAAAGCTGGAAAACAAAACAAAAATGATTGAGAGAAAACTAACAGTTTTTGAAGACAATCAGAAAAATAATTTGTGTACATTGGAATGAGTTCAAGATTAACATAGTGATTATTATATTATATATTTTTTTTTTGTGTGCGTGTTCGGCAGCTTTCACCTCTGGCGAAGTTTCTAGACAATAGAAATTTAATTTTACATGTTAATCCGTTTTGCAATCGTGTTCACAGGGGTGCCTCGCCTCCCAGGCAGATAACTCCGTTTTCGGAGGTAATGATATTTTTTTCTCGTCGATGAGTGATTGACGGTTTAAGCCGTCCTCACTGCCCAGATCAGGGGTTGTTACCGCAGAGAGAGACTAAAAATAAAAATCTCAACTGCTGCACCCGGGATTTGAACTCACAAACTCTCTGTCTCGAGAGCAACTTCTTCTTCCTCTTTCTCTTTTCACTGATACCTAAAAGGTGTCGTGGTTTATATCATTTGTCGTTCTTGTGCTGCTCGAATTGTCTGAATTAGTGATTTTCCTTTGTTGTTAGATGTCTCTGTCACTGCATCTATCCATCTTCTTCTGGGTCTTCCTCTTGGTCTTTTTCCATGCATTCTCGAGAAGAACGCCCTTGATGGTGATTGGTGAGGATTCATTCTGACCAGGTGGCCGAACCATTTAAGTTGTTGTTGTTCTATATATTTTTGGCAGGGTTTTGTTCCTACCATTTTTCTTATGGTTTCATTTGGTATTTTATCTCTTCTTGTGTTGTTTGTTACTTTTCTCAAGCATCGCATCTCACATGTATTGATATTTCTTAAATGTGATTTAGAAAGAGTCCATGTTTGACTTTCATAGCACAAAGTTGGTATGAAGATGATATTTATCATTTGTTGTTTAGCTGGCATAGAAATGTTTGGATGTCTTAACAATGGTGAAAGCTGGTATGTGACAGCATTTGCATTTTGTATTCTCATGTCAATTTCTCTGTCTAGTTTTCCATCTTCTGTGAACATTGCGCCTAAATACTTGAATTCCTCTACTTGTTTTATTTCTTTGTCTTTGATCTTGATGTTTAATGGGTGTCTTAATTTGCTTATTCTTATAACCTCTGTTTTTGCTCGAGAGCAACTAATCCCCTTAATATAGAGATTAAAGAAATAGCAATACAACTAACGATCTCATCTGAATTAGGAAGAGAAGGTGAACATATGTCAGACATGTATTGAGAAGAGACAACAAGAGAATTCCAAAATAGACTCTTCTGTGTGAACCTTCAGAATCCAGGAAATGAGGAAGACACATAGAGACACTAAAAGGAACACTTATAAGAGAAGCAAAGATGACAACTATAGACTATTTTGAAAAGGTCGACAATCTCGCTAAGAATAAAGATGGATAGCGAAAAACGTTATAAGCTCTAAGTGACGTCTATCGGGGCTGTGAGGATCAAGGTCAAGACATATGTTTCTATTTTAAAATAAAAGCTGCTTAAAAAAACAAAAGAGTGTGGTCAAGTTGATGCACGTTTGACACTCAGGTGGAGGCGGTTTCGATTTCAGTTGCAGTCAAAGTTTTCTCCGTCTGGGGTGAACTGGCCTCTAGATAACGTGTTGAGGGCACTGTGAAGTGTTTTTTTTTTCTCAAACCCCTGTAGCAATCTCACGGCAGCTCCAAGAAAATTGAATAAATTACCATATTGATCTTCTACCTTTTTAGCTCCCAGTGGAGCATAGGTCTTCAACAAACACTTTCCAAGTCGTTCTGTTACTTGCTATTCTTTTAAGATCATTCCATATCTTCCCCATCATCTTCATCTCTGCTTCTATCTGTCTTCTCCAATAATTCCTTGGTCTTCCTCTTTGTCTCTTCCCTGGGGATTCCAAAAAGGGCCTGTTGCATAATACTCTCAGTTGGCTTCCGCAGTGTGTGTCCTATCCAGCGCCATCGTCTTCGCTGTATCTCTTTATCCACTGGTATTAGACTGGTACATTTCCATAATTCTATGTTAGTGATTTTGTCCTTCCATTTCCATTCTTTTATTCTGCGTAAGCATCCATTAATGAAAGTCTGTATCTTCATGATTGTCAATTTTATTGTTCTCCATGTTTCTCCACGTATTGATAGGATCCTGAAAATAAAATTCTTTTGCTGATTTGTTAGCGACTTTTGTACATATTTATTGCCCTGCTGGGCCAGTTGTAGTGCTGCTACTAGAGCATCGTTGACCCGATAACTTTTAATACAAACCGGATCTCTCCTCACGGATACAGTTTCAACCTTGCAGGATAACAGGCATTCTGTATAAGATTCTTTGGTCTATAGGTAGTGAGATCTACTGTCTAGTCTTCCCAGATAACGACGAACAACAGGAATTCTCGTATGCCCTTTGCGCACGCTAAATAACACCTGAAAGTTAAACATCGAAGAAATAGGCTAAAATTATCACTCATCGAGCAAAATTAAGTAATTAGAAAAGAAACATCTACCAAAAACCGAAGATGGATGTTTCGGACCGAAACGCGCATATATCATGGCTTGTCGTCAACTAGCGCCAGATTGCATCTACGTTCACTTAGCAAAATAACATATAAAACAACCATTATTGAAACTACACCTTTCATCAAACTAATGCAGACAATAAAGAGGCTCCACCATCCAAACTAATGCAGACATTTTAGAGGCTCTACCATTCAAACTAATGCAGACAATAAAGAGGCTCCACCATCCAAACTAATGCAGACATTTTAGAGGCTCTACCATTCAAACTAATGCAGACAATAAAGAGGCTCCACCATCCAAACAAATGCAGACAATAAAGAGGCTCCACCATTCAAACTAATGCAGACAATTTAGAGGCTCTACCATTCAAACTAATGTAAACAATAAAGGGGCTCCACCATTCAAACTAATGCAGACAATAAAGAGGCTCCACCATTCAAACTAATGCAGACAATTTAGAGGCTCTACCATTCATACTAATGTAAACAATAAAGGGGCTCCACCATTCAAACTAATGTAAACAATAAAGGGGCTCCACCATTCAAACTAATGTAAACAATAAAGAGGCTCCACCATCCAAACTAATGCAGACAATAAAGAGGCTCCACCATCCAAACTAATGTAAACAATAAAGAGGCTCCACCATTCAAACTAATGTAAACAATAAAGGGGCTCCACCATTCAAACTAATGTAAACAATAAAGGGGCTCCACCATTCAAACTAATGTAAACAATAAAGAGGCTCCACCATCCAAACTAATGCAGACAATAAAGAGGCTCCACCATCCAAACTAATGCAGACAATAAAGGGGCTCCACCATCCAAACTAATGCAGACAATAAAGAGGCTCCACCATCCAAACTAATGCAGACAATAAAGAGGCTCCACCATTCAAACGTCTAGTGGGAATCGAACACGGGTTGCCCGAACATCAATAGCCTAGTCAGGTGGTTTTCCCCACTAGGCTACCGAGACCCCTAAACAGATCATAGTACAAATCAATAAGATAAATACTAGCAACGAATTGTGTACGGTGCATGCTGTGAGTAAGCTTTTGTGACAACCACATTAACATAATAACATTTATTATAATAACGATACCCTATATACTAAAAATAATATTTTAAACCATCATCATCATGTATCATACCAGTTGGCGTAGACGATCATGTAATTTCCTGTCCACATTGCATCGCATCAGTTCTGTTGTTGACTGTTTACCGTGCCACGATACGAAGCTCTCTCGTATTTTATCTTCCCTTTTTTTCGTTCTCAATCTATTTTTCCCTGTAATGTACCAGTTGTAAGCAAGTATTCCAACTTTCCGCTTCTCATGATGTGTTCGAAAAATGTCGTCCGCTTCTTTCTGCTGTTTTTAGGAGCTCACGTTTTATGTAGTCACTTTCCATTAAAACTTTTTTGCCTAGTGGTATAGGTTCTCTTCTCCTCTTGAACCTAACAGCTGATACACGTGAACCTAACAGTTGATCCTCTTGAACCTAACAGAAAATGGTTGTGGCTCACCTAGCAGCACTTCATCTTTTTGTGAAGAAGAACGTGTCCAATGCTATCTGTTTTTGCCTGCTTTTTACTTTTCCCCGAAAATGTTGCGCCATATTGCCATTAAACATGTTGAAGCTCTTGTACACTGCTGCGATATTGAGATAGCACCTCTTTACTAGTCTGGCTCTGGACCTTAATCCAATGCCCTCGATGCTTTTCAGCATTTGCTAGATTTTTCACACAGAACACGTTCCGGTAAACCTCTAGGACTTAACGGTTTCTTTGCTTCTTCTTTCTTTCTTTCTTCCTTCCTTTCTTTCTTTCTTTCTTTCTTCTTTCTTTCTTTCTTTCTTTCTTTCTTTCTTTCTTTCTTTCTTTCTTCCTTTCGTTTTTCTTTCTTTCTTCCTTCCTTTCTTTTTTTCTTTCTTTCTTTCATCCTTTCTTTCTTTCTTTCATCCTTTCTTTCTTCCTTCCTTTCTTCCTTTCATCCTTTCTTTATTTCTTACTTTCTTTCCTGATTTATCTTTCCGCGTTGAGGGTAAATATGGTTCACGATTTCTTGTTCTCCTATTGACCTCTTCTGCTGTTATACCTCCGAGTGTTCCTAATATTCCGTTTGTCCATCTTTCTCTTGGTCAGCCTCTTGGTCTAGTGTTCTAGTATCGTTTGTTGGTAACTCGTTTTTAGCGGTCTCATATTTTATAAGTGAAAACTCGGGATGCCGGACTCGTTTTATGATCACGAAACCACTGTTATTGTAATGAACAATTTGATTTAACGCCAAATTTGTAATAAATATAAGCAAATCACACAGTGACCGACACTCCCTAGATACACATCCCGCTTTCAGAAAGGACCTTCCCATACTTGATGCTGAAAGCTAATTCTCCCTTTTGATCTTTCAGTCCCTCATTATTAATCTCACCGATCCTCGCATATCGTGTTGCTTTAGAAGATGAAATGAGATGTGCATAAAACACCCTTTTCATTTGTTGTCTTTGCTTTTATGATTAGATGCGACTACAACTAATTTTATTTAAAATGTAAAATCAAATAAAACGACTTTTCATCATAATGCTAAACATATAAGCTTATCATTATCATCGTGTGCCACACCGGTTGGCGTAGGCGATCATGTCCTTCCACAATCTTCTATCTACAGTGCATCGTACTAGTTCTGTTGTTGACTGTTTTCCATACCATGACACTATGTTATCCAGTATTTTCTTTCTTTATCGTCCGTGATCTCCTTTTTCCTTTTATTTTTCCAGTTGTAAACAAGTATTCCAACTTTCCTCTTCTTGTGATGTGCCCGAAAAATGTTGATTGTTTCTTTCTGATGTTTTTTATGAGTTCCCTTTTTGTGTTGGTCTCTTTGAGAATTTCCTCGTTGGTCTTTTTAGCTGTCCAGGGAACTTTCAGGATTCTTCTGAGAAATCCCATATCTGTGGCCTCTAATCGTCTTTTCATTTGTTTGTCTACTGTTCATGATTCGTTTCCATAGGTCTGAATTGGTTCTATATAGCACCGATAAATGTATATATATATAATATTGCGTGTAAATATTTATATTTTATTGTAGGAAAAAGTAATTATACTGTTGTTTAGTGTGTCCCTTTATGTTTTCAATAAAGTGGTGTATATTCATGTAAAAACTTTAATTATTTTTATTAAATACTGTGAGTC
The DNA here is from genome assembly GCA_032433765.1 of Megaustenia siamemsis. Taxonomy (NCBI): domain Eukaryota; kingdom Metazoa; phylum Mollusca; class Gastropoda; order Stylommatophora; family Ariophantidae; genus Megaustenia; species Megaustenia siamemsis. The sequence continues at coordinate 57,256,055 of JAVIAB010000124.1, forward strand.
ATTCATTTTTCGGATGTTTCATTTTCTGGACCACATCTGACAACAATTAGTCAGAATTATGGAGCTTCTACCGTAACTTATGCGAAGAAGATTTATTTAGAAAGGATACATACCGATAATATTTTCACCATAAAAACAAACAATGTGAGTACACAGAGTATCATCTAATGTGTTGGTCCTCCTCTATGTTTTTTCACCCATTACAATGCGTCAGTTGTTGGTTCTTGAAAGTCATGTACCTAGTAACCGACTCGAAGAGCAACGATCAAACTTGTGTAGGTGACGTGATCGATGTGAGACAGACAGACAGCCAGACAGACAGACAGCCAGACAGACAGACAGCCAGCCAGACAGACAGACAGACAGACAGACAGACAGACAGACAGACAGACAGACAGACAGACAGACAACCAGACAGACAGACAGCCAGACAGCCAGACAGACAAACATACAGCCAAACAGACAGACAGCCAGCCAGACAGCCAGACAGACAACCAGACAGACAGACAGCCAGACAGACAGACAAACAGACAAACAGACAGACAGACAGACAGCCAGACAGACAGCCAGACAGACAGACAGACAGCCAGACGGACAGACAGACAGCCAGACAGACAGACAGCCAGACAGACAGACAGACAGACAAACAGCCAGACAGACAGACAGACAGACAGACAGACAGATATTGTAAAAGCTATGAATTAAATTAAACTTTCAAACTATTGTATGTGTAAAATAATTTAACTTAACAAGTTACTCAAATTTACAATTACTGCTCCTTTTTAATTTCCATTTGATAAATAATACAATATACACTATAAAAAACGTGATAATTATTATATTTATTTGACAAATGTAAGCACATTAGAGCACCAAGACTGGTATATTATGACTCTAGTTTTATGGAATGTAATGATAAAGCTCCGGTAAACTTTTCACTTATCCCAGAACTTTGATAACTTTCGTTGCGTCAGTATGCAAGTGCAATCTAAATATTTATAAACATGGAACGAAGGGCAGTCATTTGCCCCTGGAGTACACATTAACAAAGGATATGTAAAATGTATTGTAGTACTTTATATTGCAAGAAAAATATTAAATACTTGAATATACAATACATATATATCACTCTGTGTATGATGAAAATTGGTGCTTCTTGGACAAACATTATGTTCTAAAACGTTAGACAGCTCAATGTTATTACGTATAGTATCATTTAAATGTATTAATAATATGTATTTATAATGCATATACTAACCATGCTTTATTTATGGTTTTGGTTGTTGAATTGCTTCAAAATTACTTCCTATATCAAGATTTTTTTTATTAATACCGGGAGTCCTAACTGATAAACACCGAGCTCCTGAAAATGAATAAATGCATTGAACATTCCCCTTGATCTGACCAATGTCAGATTTTCCTTTCTTTAACCTGCTGTCTTTCTGACTTCTGACCTCACTATGTACAGTTTGCTGTATGTCAATTTTGATTTAGTTTAGAATGTGCAAATGCTTGAATTCTTACGTTTAGAGATTATGAACAGCTTTTAAAACAAATACTTTAAAACACATTTTTTTAAATACTTTTAAAAAAAAGACGACTGAGTTGTATTTTTTCGTAATAATACAAGGTATTTTTTTTAATTTAAAAAATGCTTAAATATTTTGTATGCACTCGTAAATAGTACGATAACTATTGTTGAATGTTCTCTATAATCACAGTATTTATCTTACAAATTCGCAATTGTGTGATAATGTGTTTTACTTTTTTTAGTCGTGTATTTTTGCATTAATTTTGTTCGCGTTTTTGTTTATTCATTTCATTACAACATTCACTTCCACAAGAATAACTACCTCTAGAAAGTTGTCAGAAAGGCTGAAGTTATTTATGTATCAATGCAAAGAAAGGATAGTTAAAAATTAAAGTTGACATGGATCTAAATGAAAATATTTAAATACTATATTGAATCACGGGTATAAGGCAATTAAGTTGTGAACATAAAATCTCTCTCTCACTGCGATCAAGACTCCATCAGAATAGGATTCCAGACTCTCTCATGAAGTCAGCTGTCTGTTTAAGCGAATCGATTGCCCCATATAGTTTTTCTTCCAGGGAGGTGGGTGTTGACCACATTGCTCTTCTCAGGTCTGTGTACTGGGGGAATTCCTGTAGAACATGTTTTGTCGGCATGTTATATAAGGTACAAGTCATAGGCTGGTATTTCCTATTTTGAGTTTGGTGAACATGTGATTTCTCATTCTATTGTGGCCAGTGCGTAGGCGAAGTATGATGACTTGATCCCTCCTTGATAGTTGGTGGTATCCGTCACTCTCGTTATGCTTTGGGTGTTCTCGTTTCCATTTTTCATGGAACTGACCTTTGAGGATGGATTTGGCTTCATAATAACTGAGCGGATGGTTCTCTTGTGGTAATCTCCCTCCCTCTTTAGCTAATTCGTCTGCGCGTTCGTTCCCGTATATATTACAGTGTGATGAAATCCACTGAATGACTACTCTCTGGAAGTTATTGCATAGTTGGTCCAGGGCTGTTCTCAAGTCATCTAGTTCATTGTTCTTGGGGCTTTTTAGAGCTGATAATACTGACAGTGCATCAGTCAGAATCACCAATTTATTGTGCATGTTATTTTGTGTTGAGTAGCCAGTGTTGCAGCATCTCTGATTGCCTCAGTTTCTGCTTTAAAGTTGTTTGCGAATTTTGCAGTAGCTATTGACTTGGTGATCTCGTCCTGATTATTCAGCGTCAAGAACACACCTCCCCCTCCATTTCTGGTGGCATTTGTAGCAGAGCCATCTGTGTATATGTGGAACCAAGAGTCCTGAGGGTAGGTATCGTGTATGTGTTTTTCTGCTACGTGTTTTCTTTCTGTGTCTGATTGAGTGCCTTTTTTCATGATTCCTGTTATATTTTCCTTAAGTTCTGGTATTTTATTCTTTCCATGAGGAGACATATCAGATGGGCCCAATGGTTTCGGTATTGTTAGGGAAAGTACTGGGTCTCCAGTAGATAGTTCATTGGCAATTGCAGCGAAGTTGCTCCTCTTTAGTGGTACAATACCGGAACCAGTAATTCTTTGATGCATGGGGTGGCTAAGGAGCTTTCTATATTTTTCCGCTTGTTGCAAGACGTTAGTGACCCGTCTGTCATCTACGCACAGTGAACTCGATAGAATTCATTGAACATGTGTCACTTGGAAGAAGGGGGGGGGGGGGGCGAAGTAGTGACGTCATTTTTTTGTTTTTGTAAGGGGGGGGGCGGTGTTTTATTTGGACTACTTTACGAATTTTTGTTTGAGGTTCAAAGCAAGCACCGCCTGCACATTTTTGGCTCAAGTTTCAACTTGTTGAGCCGCGATAGCTCACTAGTTAGTGAACTGGACTACAAAGGTCAAGAGGTAGGGATCGATCCCAAACCGAGGGCTTTCGGTTCACCAAGCCTTTAATGGGTACCGGATTTATTTTTCTTGGAAAGTAAAGCGGCACGGGCGTAATACCGACCACATTACCCCAAGAATCATGTGCCAAAGGTCTGTAAAATTTATGGTCACTAACACCATATTCCCACTTGGCGTGACAGGGGTACTTTTTTTTTTTCAACTTGTTCGAGTATCGTTGATCAATGTTAATTCCTGTCTTTGTCGTTTGTAAATGTAATATTTATAAAGAAAACAGAGTAGATTATTAAATATGACAGTTATTCTCTACTATTGTATACATGCAATTTTGTTTTACTGCAGTCGCTGCATCCCCATCTCATCTAAGTAAAAAAAAGTAAAGAGCCCCCGTCACGCCAAGTGACATATAGTGAATATGGTGTTAGTGACCATAAGTTTTACAGAATATCTTAGGTTATTGATTATCTTTCCGTTAATGTTTAGGCCTGGCATCTCTGTGATGTTTTTACGGCATATTCAGGACACGAAAGGTGAATATGGTTCACTACCAAAGAGATTGAAGCCTCGTCACGTATTCCAAAGAAATCCCTGGAGAGAAATAATACAGTGCAAAGAAGAATTGATGAAATGACTCAAAGGGTTAAAGATTATGTGAGAATCTAATAACATGTGAGTTCTCTGTGCATCTCGAAGAGTCAACTTTGACAGGAAAGACGACTTACTTTCATCATTGATGCAATTCCTTTTAAACAAATGTGCAAATAATAGTTTTTAATGAAAGTTTGCTAGTTGATACTAAAGGAGAATCAATATTTCATGTTTTAGAAGAATTGTTCAAAGAAAAAGACATCTTCGTGAGTAATATTATTATTATAGTTATTTTCCACCGCAACTGATGGTGTTTCAGCGATGGTAGAGCACAGTATGGGTTATCTTGCATAGTAAAAAAAAAACCAAAGCAACAGAAGTAATCGCTGTGCACTATCTTTCATTGTTAACATTTAGTTGCCAAAAATATGTGTGGAAATTTACTTAGGTCATTTAAAATTTATTTACATTACAATCAGAAGCAGTTTAATAACAGAGAGACTGGACAGCTTTGTATTGACAACGATGAGGAATTCAATCACTTGCTGCTTCGTACGGGAGTTCGTTGACTATCAAAAGATGGCTCTTTGGATCAGTTTTATAAACATAGTGCTAGAGTTCCTTCAAACGAAAGATGTTGCTTTACGAGCCAACTTGACTAATTCCAAAACTGACAGCTTATTTGACAGACTTGTTTAACAAATTGAATGAAACAAATCTACAGCTCCAAGGGAATGAGCTAGACTTAATAAAAACAAAGACTGTTATTTTCATGTATGTGGCAAAACTTCTTTTGTACAAACGTAATTTAGGACGAGGGAAATTCTACCAGTTTCCAAATTTATCAATAGTGGGAAAACGTGAAGAAGACTTTATTTATTACATATGTCATCGCTTGGAGACTCTCAATTAGGACTTCAATCAACGATTTAAAGATAGTCTTTCACTGAATAAACCTGTTTGGGTTTTGACTTGTTTTCCTCCAAACACATAATAATCTCTAATATTACAAGAAGAACTGATAAAAGTAACAGCAAATTGGGAATTTAAATAGAAGCTACCAACAGCTCTGGCTACAGAAAGCAGATATCACAACTTTATTCTGGATTATGGGCTACAGTCTTGTACTCAGATTGTTGCGTTTCCTTCATTATGTTTAGTGATACGTGGATTAAGTTAGGTCACAAATCTGTTTACAAAATAATGAAGCCGATTGCAAATGGCTACCGGCGATGATTTAAAGGTTGTTGCTGATAAAACTAGAGCCAAACATTGATAGCAGTGCACCAAGTTCATCCCCTTCTCATTTGAATTTTTTATTCTCTATTTTTTCTTAATTGTAATATTATCTCTCATTATCTATTTTTTTGTGCGCAATGTAAATGTTACTGTTGTTGATTTTAATAAACAATTTCTTTAAAATGTTCAGCTTCAGTGTGTCTTTTTTTTTTTTTTACAGCAAAACTTTCTTTACAATGTTGTGTAGGGTGTGGGTAGAAATATAGATACATGATAGAATCTCACATTTGTGATTACATTGTTCTCTTTGTAAAGAAGATAGACTTTTAGGTGACGGTTAGAAATTTTGCTCCTCAAAAAGGGTCGTAGACCAGAAAGTTTGGGAATCACTGTGCTAAATAATAGTCATAAGTAAAATTAATTAAAGGAATAAGAGACAAGAGCTGAGTTCATTTATATTTGGTAAGGAATTGACCGATTTAAAAGAAGCTAACTGTCTAGAGTGACATGAGAATGCTTTTTTGTATCAATTGCGAATAGTTTAAGGTAATAAAGTACGACGATTAAAAGATCCATAAGTATTAGATAAGAAATGTCTGTGACGATTAAAAGATCCATAAGTATTAGATAAGAAATGTCTGTGACGATTAAAAGATCCATAAGTATTAGATAAGAAATGTCTGTGACGATTAAAAGATCCATAAGTATTAGATAAGAAATGTCTGTGACGATTAAAAGATCCATAAGTATTAGATAAGAAATGTCTGTGACGATTAAAAGATCCATAAGTATTAGATAAGAAATGTCTGTGACGATTAAAAGATCCATAAGTATTAGATAAGAAATGTCTAAAAGTTAACACAAATTGCGACGATAAAAACACACAGACACAAATATCAGTTAGGAAGTGTTTAAAAGTACGAAGTTGTGACAATAAACACACACACACACACACAAGTATCAGTTAGGAAGTGTTCAAAAGTACGAAGTTGTGACAATAAACACACACACACACAAGTATCAGTTAGGAAGTGTTTAAAAGTACGAAGTTGTGACAATAAACACACACACACACACACAAGTATCAGTTAGGAAGTGTTCAAAAGTACAAAGTTGTGACGATAAAAACACTCAAGTATCTGTTAGGAAGTGTTCAAAAGTACGAAATTGTGACAATACACACACACACACACGCACACACGCACGCACGCACGCACGCACGCACACACACACGTACACACACACGCACACACACACGTACACACACGTACACACACGTACACACACACACACACACGTACACACACACACACACACAAGTGTTATTTAGGAAGTGTTCAAAACCACAAAGTTGTGACAATAAAAACACACACATGTATCAGGAAGTATTCAAAAGTACAAAGTTGTGACAATACACACACACACACACACACACACAAGTGTTATTTAGGAAGTGTTCAAAAGTACAAAGTTGTGACCATACAAACACACACACACAAGTGTCATTTAGGAGGTATTCAAAAGTACAAAGTGGTGACGATCAAAAGACCCACAAGTATCGGTTGGGAACTGTCTAAAGGTAACTTCGACTGATCGCTATGAAAGCAGACGTCAATATCCGCCAATCAATGAAACTGCCACAGCGCAGTGGATAAATGCATGCATTTCAAATCCAGATACTGCTGGTCACAAGCTCTCTAGAGAATTTGGCCGTGGCTGCACTTTTGTTTTTATTTAGTTGACACTTAAATCAACCATTCTTCATGTCGATTAAGCAAATATAATATTTGATTACTTGATTACTCATAACTACTTTAGTATTTATGTGCCACATTGATGGGGGTCTTTTTTTTTTTGTAAGGTCACAGAATGAAAAGATTGTCCACGTGACGTTGGCATTGTTGGATAACGGAAGTGACACGATGTGCAACACACGTTTCTAAAAGCAGCGATGACAACGCTAAGTTAAATAATAGGCACAAATGTGATTTGTTTAGATTAGTTTTGAATCTACTAAAATACACGTTAAACTTTAATTTGGTTGTTCTGAATAAAATGTACAGCCAGAAACAATTGCTTGTAGTGCTTATACCACTGATGTTGTTCTCCCATGTTGAATATCATCATCTTCAAGTGTCATGCCTGCTGGCGTAGGTGATCATGTCTCTCCACAACTTTTGATCTCGACAGGTATTTATAATTTCTGTTAAGCCATTCTCTTAGCTATCTGGTATCCTTTCTCTTTGCTTCACTCTATCTCTTCGTCCCTCAATTCCCGCATTTGTCACAATATATTCCAGCTGTTACCTTCTCATTACATGGCCATAAAATGATGATTGTTTCTTCCTAAAATTGGATATAAGTCATTGTTATAGTCACAAGGCTACGCCCACTCCTGTATACTGAGTGATTTGATGAGCATGATAAGAAAAGTGGCGGCGGATCTGTACGTATGCAATGGGTAGAGTCACTGCAAAAGTCAAAAATACGTAAGGTCACCTTTGTCTACGTCCCAAGACATGTGGGAGTACGGGGAAATGAAAAAGCGGACAGGTTGGCTAGCTGCGCTATTGTTGAGGACGGTCAACCAATGGATCGGGCGGACATCATCAATACCTTCTGGGAAATGGGAAGGACACAAGACTTCGACAACCATGAGTTCACGTCACTCCTTCGGATAGAAGAGGTGGGAGTTAAGATGGGCACAGCCAGAAACGAGAAACTTAGTGAGGCGTATAAGAAGACTTATCAACCAACACAAAACTGGAGTCGTCAGTCGCTGGACGGGACTTGCTGAGGAGGGGATCTGAGCACCTATGGATATGTTCGGAGTGCAATGAGGATGACCCGGAAATAACTCAATTGGATAATAGCTCTCTTTTTGCTTAGGCCGAAAACTCAGGAAAGTTTTCATTACTTGTCTTAGCTGTCCAAGGTATTCTTAACATTGTTCTGCAAAACCACATTTTCTAAAGCCTCCAGTGATTTTCTTGTCTGTTGTCCTATTGTCTATAATTTATATCCATAATGCTGAATATACAAGGAATAAATCTATCTTGGTGATGCATCCAGATCTGCAGTTGTCGATCCTGGGTTAACAACAGTCTCAAGAGAAGGTCTTGTTTTTGGCAGATTCCGCAACAGTGTATGCGACTGAAAGGGACTCACAAAACTAAAGATCTATACGACCGTACCGCTTAGTACTCTTCAGGTTCAGGGTACAAATAATAATACATAAATATTATTATATGGGGAACATCCCACTTCGGACCATATATTGTTCTTTGTTTTTTTCTATTGTTGTTTGTCTGTCAATTTTTCCGAGTGCTAACACATACTTCTTTGTTCTATTATTCCTTAGTACTCTTCACCAGTTTGTTGTTTGTTTCGGGTTTTTGTCATCCTTTTGTATGGCGCTCAATTCAACCTCAGGCGATTTATCTTTTAAAGTTATATTGAAGAACATATACATGTTATTTGTGGGCGGATTCAGCTTTTGCCTATGTGGAGGCTTTATGACTTGTACTCCCAGCTCTCCTAATGAATTTACCTTTTCGATTGTTATATTGTCAGGACCTGGAGCTTTGCCTCTTTTAATGTGTTGAATTGCGTCCTCCACTTCACTCTGCATTATTGGTGGTCCTGTGTCTTCATTTGAATTGTTTAATTCTGGTCATAGAGTTGACTGATATATTATGTCCATCTTTCTATTGTCTTCTCCTGTCCCATTATTATATTTCCTTCCTTTGATTTAACACATCCTGAAACTTTGACTTTTTTTTCTTCCTGTTAATTCATTTAACTGATTGTGCATAAATTTTCAGTCTTTCTTTTGTTGTTTTTCCATTTCAATTTCCACTTCTCACCACCATCATGCAGCATAAAAATAAACGAGACAAATCTGAAACAAGGTCAACGCGTCAAATACTTGGGCACAATAATAACATCAGATGGGAGATGCACCACAGAAATAAAAAGCAGAATAGCTCAGGCCAAAATAGCATTTCAGAAAATAAAAAATATTTTATGCAACAAATCTATGTCAATAAAAATGAGAAAGAGAGTTCATTGGTGCTATATAGAACCAATTCTGACCTATGGAAGCGATCATGGACAGTAGACAAACAAATGAAAAGACGATTAGAGACCACAGAGATGGGATTTCTCAGAAGAATGTTGAAAGTTCCCTGGACAGCTAAAAAGACCAATGAGGAAGTTCTCAAAGAGGCCAACACAAAAAGGGGACTCTTAAAAAATATCAGAAAGAAGCAATCAACATTTTTCGGGCACATCATGAGAAGAGGAAAGTTGGAATACTTGGTTACAACTGGCAAAATAAAAGGAAAGAGAGATCGCGGGCGTCAAAGAGTAAAATACTGGATAGCTTGGTGTCATGGCATGGAAAACAGTCAACAACAGAACTGATACGATGCACTGTAGATAGAAGATTGTGGAGGGACATAATCACCTACGCCAACCGGTATGGCACATGATGATGATGGAGGCCTTATTTGTGGGCGGATTCAGCTTTTGCCTATGTGGAGACTTTATTTGTAGGCAGATTGAATTGCTGCCTCCGTGAAAGCTTTTGTTTCGTGGGCAGATTGGTCTGCTGCCTCATGAATGGTTTTATTTGGATGGGATGATTCTGGTGAGCATCGCACGTGAAACTGGTTGGCTGCATTAGCACAACCGCTTATTACTCCCCCTTCTTTAGCCTGCCCCTGATAAACAGAAATCTTGATTCCTGACAAAAGCTACTAGACAAAAACAAAACCTCAAAAAATACACAACAGCTTCCACTTGACCGTCTGACAAGACGAAAGGGGCCATATATATATATTGAGCTACTAGATTTGTAAGCTATTTAAGCCTATCTGTCACCATGAGCGCTCAGTTCTAGTTTGGTCTACTTGTGCATGTCAGTCCTCGCCTGTTCATCCAGAGACACGTGAATATTATGCAGCTAGAAATATGTTAGAAAACTTATTTTGACGAGGTTTTTTTTCAGAAATGATGTCGTTTAATAGAGATTGGGCATTGAATAAATTCTCAAGAACTTAGAGAGACAGCAAATAAAATGGTTTGCTCGCCTGAAAGGAATGCCAGGAGACTCTAATACAAGACATATATTAACAGAGGAGTTGGATGAAGTGTCTTTTACCCAGGACATCGACAGGAATGGAGAGTTGTCATCATCGACAGAAATGGAGAGAAGTTGTCATCATCGACAGGAACGGAGAGAAGTTGTCATCATCGACAGGAATGGCTTGTTGCAATGCTCAAATGGTGATTACTGGCAATTTGTTTTTAAGTGGGTTGCCCCAATTAAACAAAGTGAAATGGTAAACTTACAGTGCCAATATTTTTTCTCAAATAAGCGGATGGCTCAATTACCCATAAGAGTTCTTGCGATAAACCAGGTCTTCTAATGATATCCCTCTGTTCTCTTTGATCTTTTAACCACTTTCTTCATGGTAAACGCAACAAATAATTTTACTGAAAACATTTGCTTTCAACAATTTGTTCTCACATTCTTCAGTCTCTTTCAGGCTAAGCTTTCACAATGTTATAAATGCAAGTACAGCGTGTCAACATTTTCTTCGCTCTATATTTTCTAGGGTAAGTAAGGTACGAGACTTGAACCGGCGTCTTAGCACGCGAGTTTACACCCATATGTGCTCGGCCACCTATCCAGAAATGTTCGGAGATTTCTGTATAGTGTCTCCTCAAGCATCGAAACTCAGATGCGAGGCGACATTCATCACCCTCCCAGGGTAATACACTGGTACCCATTTCTGCCAACGGCTAGGTCGACCATGTGGGTATTTTTTTTTTCCATCACGAGTACAACTCACACTGCTCCCAGCGGGAATCGAACACGGGTTGTCCGAACGTCGGTAGTCCAGTCGGGTGGTTTTTCCAACTAGGATATCGAGGCCCCTTCGTTTAATTTTCTAGGGTTTCCGGTTGTATACAAAATTGAGGAATTATTTTTCTCCGTCTTGGTATAGAACCCTTGATCAGAGGTTTAACAGGCGCTAACGTAAAAACGCTTTTGTTAATGAAACACAACCACTAATATCTTCAGTATTAAAGAAAAGACGATGGTCATATGTTGGACATGTGATGAGAAGAGATAATAACCGAATAGCAAAGCAAGCCCTCATGTGGGAAACAACAGGTAAGAGAAAAAGAGGAAGACCCAGAGAGACACTGAGAAGAACATTGATGAGAGAGGCAAGAGCAGCAGGAATCGGCTCCCTCGGTGAGATAGAGCTGCTTGCACAGAACAGAGACAAATGGCGAGATTTGGTAAACTATCTTTTAAAGAATTGAAAACTGCTAGAATACAAATTTAGATAAGAGGCGTATCTTGGTCTACGCCCTAAGGGCTGGCTACAGCTCGGACGGTCAATAGATAGATATTTATAGCTTATGCTAAATTGTTGTTGCTGTTTTTTTTAAAATAATACCATTCCACAAAAATGTACTGGCCTAACAAGCTGCAATCGTGAAACATCCATTGTTAATGAAACCTAAATCATGACAAAATAGATCGACCTAGAGAAACATTAAAAAAGAACACTACGGCGAGAGGCAACACCAGCAAGCATTAGCTTCCTCGCCAAGATTGAGCAACTCGCCTAGAACAGAGATGTGTGACAAGATATAGTGTGGGTCCGGTGCAAGGTGTGACACTTGATAAACAAAGATCATTGAACATAGAGAGTCTAGGATTGATGTCCTATTTGTAGTATTCGGCTCGAAAGAACAATAGATGGACAATAGATAGATAGTAAAACTGGTGGGATCAGAAATGAATATATTTTATTAAAAAAAAAACAAATGAAAAAAAAAACAAGATCCCCAACCTGTTTTTACAATTCTACGTCAACTATACAGCAAGCAATAAATGAATGATAATCCAAAGATTTATGCACTTGATTATACACATTTTAACATACACAATACAGCCAGACATAATGTTCTTGACCATGTGCTGTCTTTAATCACCTTTTGTTGTCATGGACTCTCAATACTTAGTATAAGGTTTAAAGCAGTCAAGGTACATTCAATATTTACTTAAATCTGCTTCCCGCAGATCCCAAGAACATGAATAAATAATTTGTATAACATAAAATTAATAAATAAGTGCACACATTATGTTAATTTACATTGGTGTGGTTGTCATGAAAGCTCTATACAATAATAATAATATATATCTTGATAACAAAATCCTGAATAAAATGTTCACAAATTGTGCTTGTAATGAAAGCAGTGCTTTAGATATGAGGGTAACATACTCGCTTCAAACTTAAAAGTACCTATTTCAAGTCCCATGTAGTAAAGTAAAGTAAAGTAAAGTAAAGTAAAGTAAAGTAAAGTAAAGTAAAGTAAAGTACGTCAAGTGGCGTAAGGGGAATATGGTGTTAGTGACCATAAATTTTACAGACCTTCGGCACATGATTTTTGGGGTAATGTGGTCGGTATTACGCCCGTGCCGCTTTACTTTCCGAGAAAAAAAAAATCCGGTATCCATTAAAGGCTGGGTGAACCCGGAAGCCGTCGGTTGGGATCGAACCTTACCCCTTGTCCTTTGTAGTCTAGTTCACTAACCACTGAGCTATCGCGGCTACCTTATATAAGGACCACATTTAATATCAATAACAATGAGATGGTACATAAAAGAATTCTTCGCGTCCCCTTTTTTGTCTCCTACTGTTTATAATGGAAAGTGGTGTAGAGAGGAGATATGAGTAGCTTTGCTGATATCATTAGTTGTTTTCTATAATGTCATTAATGACTAATTTCATTTATTTCTGAATCATATTTTGCCTAATGCCTAATATTTTGACGTCGTTTGCTTGCACTGCAGGCTGGTTGGATTTTATTCTGGTCAAATGTTTAAACCATTTAATTCTTTGATGTTTAATGCAATCATCTACAAAATTTATCTTTACAGTTCTCCTCAGCTTCTTTTTAAACTGTCACGCCTAAGTTTTTTTGGCCAGATTTTCTAAAAATCTCAAAGAAAGAACCATGAAAAATAAAAGAGTAGCCTGGAACTAACATAAGTAAAATAAAGTAAAATAGAAAGGCAGCCAAATATATACCATTATTACAAAATCATATTAATAAGATTTCTGAAACTGTCCTAATGATGCTTACTCATAATCATGTGGCATACCTGTTGACGTAGGCGATCATGTCCTTCCACAATCTTCTATCCTCAGTGCATCGTATCAATTCTGTTGTTGACTGTTTTCCATGCCATGACACCAAGCTATCTATATATACCTTCCTCGATGGTCTTTTTAGATGTCCATGGAACATTCCACATTCTTCTGAGAAATCCCATCTCTGTGGCGTCTAATCGTCTTTTCATTTGCTTGTCTACTGTTCGCTTCCATAGGTCAGAATTATAGAGCACCGATGAACTCTCTTTCTCATTTCTGTCGACACAGACTTGTTTATGGATGCTCTATAAGGCTGCTCATTGGTGCTGGATATTATGATCTTATATTTTACCTATAACAAGGTTAGCGGGGTAGAGTTCTGCCCTACCAAAGGAGGAGTAAGACGTCTCCTTTCCTTCGCTAGTCTTCGGGACACCCCTGGGCAAGGTGGATTCCTGGGCAAGGGGGAATCCTGTTAGCCCCCCCTATCAGGGTTATGTGAAGTCATTGGAGCAGGTGGTGGATGGTGTTGTGGGAGCAGCCGACAAGTAGTGCCGGTTATGGTCCCCACACCGCGATGGCAGGCAGAGGATCTCATGTATAGAGACAATGGCTGCGATCTCCGACTAGTACAGTCACTGCCAAGAAGGAAAGGAATGGCAAACTACCTTCTTAAATTGCCTGGACTAATCATGACAAATCACAACCTTATATTTACAGCTTCTCAAAGCGGCCAACACAAAAAGGGAGCTCTTAAAAAACATCAGAAAGAAGCAATCAACATTTTTCGGGCACATCATGAGAAGAGGAATGTTGGAATACTTGGTTACAACTGGCAAAATAAAAGGAAAGACAGATCGCGGACGACAAAGAGAGAAAATACTGGATAGCTTGGTGTCATGGCATAGAAAACAGTCAACAACAGAACTGATACGATGCACTGTAGATAGAAGATTGTGGAGGGACATGATCACCTAAGCCAACCGGTATGGCACATGATGATAACAAGGCAGGACATTGGAGTGCTAATTGGCATCATCTGAGTAAAATAATAAAAAGTGAAGGTTCCTCTCCACGTCTTGCTTGGCATGGGGAACATGATGTTAGTGACCATATTTTTTCATGACCACTACACATTTTTGGTGATGTGGTCGGTATCACGCCAGCTCGCTTTTACATTCAGAAAAAAAATCCCTAGTACACATTTTTAGATGGTGAACCCCGAAGCCTTGTTGGTCAGGAAGAAAACCAACCACTTCTGGCAAATGAACTCAAACCCTTCTATCAGGAAGTGAGCGCACTAACCACTCAGCCACCAAAGTTTCCTGAGTAAAATGTAAACATTAAAAAAAAACAAGAAAAAAGGGAAACCACATAAATCACCAATTGCTGTTTCTTCCATGGATTTGATTACAAGTTTAAGAACCACTGGCATAAAGTAGTACAAGTGGCAGTTGTTAATTCAAATATCTGAAAATGTATCACATCAGATTATATCAGTACACTAAATTGTTATGTACTTAGTCTACAACTAATGTAATAACACAACTATCGTTCTCTTCTTTCCTTCTTCATTTTCCTTTCAGCCCCAATGGGTGGGATAGTTTGCCATCTTTGGCTCTTCTGTTGGTCTCTCCTGTTGCTATGTTTCTAGTGTCTATAATACTCTATTAATCCATCATTTTCATTGTTTGTCACTGTGATCTAATATTCTTATTGAGTTATAAGCGGATCATCAACATTACACCCCGAACATGTCCATAGGTGCTCAGATCCCCTTCTCAGCAAGTCCCGCAGTGTCCAGCGACTGACATCCCGCAGTGTCCAGCGACTGACATCCTGCAGTGTCCAGCGACTGACATCCCGCAGTGTCCAGCGACTGACATCCCACAGTGTCCAGCGACTGACATCCCTCAGTGTCCAGCGACTGACATCCCGCAGTGTCCAGCGACTGACATCTCGCAGTGTCCAGCGACTGACATCCCGCAGTGTCCAGCGACTGACTTCTCGCAGTGTCCAGCGACTGACATCCCTCAGTGTCCAGCGACTGACATCCCGCAGTGTCCAGCGACTGACATCTCGCAATGTCCAGCGACTGACATCCCGTAGTGTCCAGCGACTGACATCCCGCAGTGTCCAGCGACTGACATCCCGCAGTGTCCTGCGACTGACATCCCGTAGTGTCCAGCGACTGACATCCCGTAGTGTCCAGCGACTGACATCCCGTAGTGTCCAGCGACTGACATCCCGCAGTGTCCAGCGACTGACATCCCGCAGTGTCCAGCGACTGACATCTACAGTTCTGTGTTAGTTGCCAAGTCTTCTTACACGCCCACTAAGTTTCTCGTTTCTGGCTGTGCCCATATTAACTCCTCTCTCGTTCATTCAATATACTATTCTTATGTTTATTGATAATTTATTGCATCGCTCACATTTCTATCTGTCTTATCACACGGACAACCCATTTCATATTTTGTCTCATGTAAACAGCAGAAGGTATTGTTACCAGCTGTTTCTTCATTTTTGATCTTACTTTTCAGGTCGTTCTGGTATGTTGTTTAATAGTGCATCTGGTATGTTGTTTAATAATGCATCTGGTATGTTGTTTAATAATGCATCTGGTATGTTGTTTAATATTGCATCTGGTATGTTGTTTAATAATGCATCTGGTATGTTGTTTAATAATGCATCTGGTATGTTGTTTAATAATGCATCTGGTATGTTGTTTAATAATGCATCTGGTATGTTGTTTAATAATGCATCTGGTATGTTGTTTAATATTGCATCTGGTATGTTGTTTAATAATGCATCTGGTATGTTGTTTAATAATGCATCTGCTTTGTTGTTTAATAATGCATCTGGTATGTTGTTTAATAATGCATCTGGTATGTTGTTTAATAATGCATCTGGTATGTTGTTTAATATTGCATTTCATTTTGGAAGTTACACCTTGGTTCTGCTGGCAACAAATAATGATGGATTGATGGAATATTAGAAACACTAGGAAACATAAAAGCAGGTGAATCCAACAGAAGAGTAAAAGACAAACTATATCTCACCCCAACACTGAAAGGAAAATGAGCAAGGGAAGAAGAATAAGAGAGAGTTATCAAGCTTTTTCCTCTTATAATAAGTTCAGATTTAATTTCTGGCTGTGGCATATTTTTTTTTTTTCAAGTACAAGGCTTTGAGTTTACTCAGTCTTTGAAAATGGGTACCATAAACAAGAAATATTAAACTTAATTTTACTTGGACACAACGTTTGGGGATGTGGAGGTGTTTTGCCACACTTTTATTACCTTCCACAAATTAGCCAAGTGCCCATACTTTTGTCAGATGGGTGGACTATGCACGAACAGAATCAACAACCACCTTATTGGCAAGCCATTATACTAACAGTACACATGTATAATAACTGAAAATAATTTTTTTAAATAACTAAAATACCAAATTCACATAAAGAATTAAGAAGCAAATAGTATAAAAAGACAAAGTTCATTAAAAAAACATCACTAATAATCTAGAAGATGATGTTACAAATGTAATTATTATAATCACAAAAGATAACAGTATGTCTGGTAAAAACTAATGAAAAAGGCAGGAGCAAAACAGCAAAGCACTATAGCTCGTTTCAAATCATGTGCCCAACTTCAAAACGCTATTACTCAGTAACCATTTGTTAAAAACTGTTGAAATTTTCCAAATGTTATTAGAATGCAAAAGACCCTTTAAATGTATATTTAACAAATATCTTGCAGCTGCAGTTTTCTTAAAGCGGCGAATTTCTATGATGTTTGTCAAAATTGTAAATTGTGAACCCCTAAAGAATAGAAATTACCGTAGTTGCTGGTCTATGATTAATTTTCACTAGGTAAAGGCGTGGCCGTAATGAGGAAATAACTGGATAAGACAAAACACCAGGAGAATTATTGTCTTCTCAGTTCGAGGACGGACGATAATATCAAGGTATACCTGTATGTCCAATTTTTATAGTTGTGTGGTCCTGAAAAGGACCGTTTGTTGAACTAATTTAAGGTAATATAGGGGCCAACATTGTGGGGGCTATATACTTTCATTCTGAATCAGACGAGTCTAAAAGATTAATAACTGTTTGGGGTTGAACATTCCACAAACCATCATTTTTCCAATATTCCTCTTCCTGTTTTAAGACGTGGTCGTCACATTTAGCCCAATAATCTTTGTCTATATTTAATAAAGCGAGATTAGCAAGAGTCTTTACATCGCATATTTTGAATGTTGTATTCGCATCTGCCACTTGTCCTTTTAATTTTGCCCAGATTAGTTCTATTGGATTTAAATGAGCATGGTAAGGTGGCAGCCTCAAACTTATATGACCGTGCTCTTGGATAATCTTATCTATTTGAAAAATCTTTGTCCTTTGTTTTTGCTTTACTAAAGATAGTAATTCAGGTTTTAAGTACATGTTATTAAATTGTATGTGCTCCTTTTTGAGCCATATCTTAATAGCATCTTTTGTACTGGAAGACGTCGGGACTTTATCTTCAAGTGCAACAATGTTGTGGTACGCTGCATTGTCCATTATTAGGCAAGATGGTCGATCTAGTGATGGGAGAGCAGAATTTTCAATCCAATGTCTAAATATGTGACCATTCATCTCAGAGTGATAATCCCGATTGTCTATGGATTTTGAAAGAAAAATGAGCTCTGCATTCTGTATTAGTCCATGTTGTCGACTACCTGCATGCGCAATTATCAAGCGCTGTCCTTTGCTGCTAGGTATTAATCTCTTAATCTTTCCATCTGATGACTGCCATTCCCTTTGGTTAGTGTGGTGAGCATTGATCCATGTTTCATCCAAGTACACAATATCATAACCTTGCTTGCGCACCTCTTTTACTTCACGTAAGTACTTGCTTCTCATGACTACTATATGTGGCTTCTCACATATGATGTTTCGTCCATTGGAATACTTTCTGAATGTAACGCCTGCAGCTCTCACATTCCTCCATAATGTAGACTTTGATATTTCAATACTGTTGTTCTTTTTCAGCGATACTTTTAATTTTCTTATTGTAACAGTTTCATTTATACCCAACATTTTGTGAATTTCACTTCTAATAAGTTCACTGTCGAAATTATCCAACATTTTTGCTCTTCCTTGTGATTTTGTATATTTTGAACATTGACGGTCACGTGCTTGAATCCAGCGATTAAATGACCGTTTAGATAAATCCAAAATGTGTCTTGTCCTATTCTCAGGGTTTTCTAAAGAATGAAATAATCTTCCTCTTTAGCCTCTTTGCAAAAATAGTCATACTACGTTTTATTGCGATGTTTTGTAAACTGCAGAATTTCATTTTTAGACTCATGATAAATGTTATAGATCCACGTCTCCGCCGCTGAATGAACGGAAATGGAACACACAATGTCTCGGTGTTTTATACAAGTGTCTAATTGTGTCAGAAAACCCACGTTGAAAGCGTGCAAACACGTCAATTGTACCGTGTATGGATTTTTACTCGCTATTTTTAACTTAAAATACTGTAAACATTAAGTTTTGACTACATCAATGGGTCGTTATAAATTTATATAAATCAAATAAGCAACAATAATAACCAAATGTTTTTTTTAATGAAATTAATTCCCTGTTGGGTTCTAATCATTATAACTTTACATGCCAATTTTGAACAACTTACAAAAAGTGGTTAAAAAGATATCGATTTTAAAAGTTGGGCACGAGTTATGAAACGGACTATAATTACATATCCCAGGTCTAAGCTAGTACAAGAAAGTTAATTATTTTTTACATTTGTGCTCTCCACATCGTGTGATGTTGATAGTGTTCACACTTTACTGAAGTATTGAAACATATAAGAGTTAAGTAGGCATAATTCAGAACACACGATGGAGGTGATGGCAGTGACCAGGACATTCATCTGGTTAGAGTCACAAGACTATACCCATGCCAGCAAACTGAGTGATTCAATGAGTATGATAAACAAAAGTGGAGGCAGGCTCTGTACGCATGCAATAAGTGACCTTTGTCTACGTCCCAGGACAGGTGAGAAAAAATGGAAACGAAAGAGCAGACAGGTCAACCAATGGATCGGGCGGATATCATCAATGCCTTCCGAGATGTGGGAAGAGCACAGGACTTCGACAACCATGATCCACGTCACTCCTTCGGATGAATGAGAAGGGAGTTAAGATGGGCACAGCCAGAAACGAGAAACTTAGTGAACGTGTAAGAAGACTTATCAACGAACACAGAACTGGAGTCGTCAATCGCTGGACACTGCGAAACCTGTTGAGGAGGGATCTGAGCACGTATGGACGTGTTCGGAGTGCAATGATGATGACCCGCAAATAACTCAATAACTAAGAACACGAAATGTGATGTTTGCCACATCTTGTGACATGTGGGGAACTATGGTGGTAGTGTCCACACTTTACTGAAGTCATCATCGAGTGCCGTCTCCACATCGAAGGTTGGCTACCATAGAGCGCCATTCTGCTCTGTCTCTTGCTTTGATGGTGCAGATTGCCATAGGCTGACCTGTCCATCTTTTGATGTTACTCGTCCATGTTAGTCTTGATCTGCCTCTTTTACCTTGTATTTTCCCTTCTAATATTACTTTTATTAGACTGTTGTGTCTTTTAACATGACCAAAAAATTTCATTTGTCTTGCTCTAATTGTGTTTAGTAGTTTTTTTTTTTTTTTCATTTTTAGTTGTTTTAAAACTTCTTCGTTTGTTTTCTTTTCTTTCCATCCAATTCTACCTATTCTTCTATAAATCCACATTTCAAAGGCTTCAATTTTCTGTTCTGTTTTCTGGTCTAATGTCCATGTTTCTGCACCACACAGGAATATTGAGAAGATGTAATATTTTGCTGAAGTTTTTACTGTTTTTACTTTTTGCAGAAGTCATTACTGAAGTACTGGAACATATAAGAGTCAAGTAGACATAACTAACACCACAAAATGTGATGTTCACTACATCTTGTGACAAACAGAGAATATTGTGTTAGTGTCCACATTTTCTGCGACCATCAAAACATTTCTGGCCGATGTAGTTAATCAATGCCAAGCCATCACCTTCATTTTCCCAGAAAAAATCTCCACTGGTACTCATTTTCAGGAATCTATCTGTCTATTGACCTTTCGAACCGTAGCCGGCTTATAGGGCATAGACTCAGATACTCCTTCTCTTATCTACATTCTTATTCTAGCAGTTTTCAATCCTTGTAAAGATTTTTTATCAAATCTCGTCATTTGTCTCTGTTTTGTGCAAACAGCTCTATCTCATTAAGGGAGCCGGTTCCTGCTACTCTTGCCTCTCTTATCAATGTTCTTCTCAGTGTCTCTCTGGGTCTTCCTCTTACATGTTGTTTCCTACATGAGGGCTTGCTTTGCTGTTCGATTATTATCTCTTCTCGTCACATTTTTCAGGGAATACGTGACTTTAATAGAAACAACAAATCACCATAGCTGGGAGCTGAACGCAAACAATCTGTTTGACAGATGAGTAACCTAACCACTGTACCACTAAGACTACGAGAAAAATACCATAAAATGATGACTGAAAAAAAAATAGTATATCCAGTTTCTCCACTTCTTCTTGATCCACAAAGTAATTGGTAACACGTTAACTTTAGATCCAGAAAAGGTGTTTTTTGTTTGTTTGTTTGCACATGAAACAACCACGGCAGACCCATCTGTCAAGCAGTGACCGACTTTTACAGAAAGGTAATAAACTTCAAGAAGTGTTGTGGTTTCCTCACTTCCAAATGATGTAATTTAGTACTTCATGAAAGTCAAAATATCTTCATCCTGTCATAAAATAAAAACCAAAGAGTCTTATCTTTATTATTCTTATCTCTCCACAAGAATATACTCGTAAATGGGAAGAAAAGCGGATCTGAACATAAGTACTCAGAATCACTATGGAGTGGCAGACATAGAAAATGAGGAATCAGTGAAATATCAGAAATCACATTGAGCATTATGCATGAGGTAAATCACAAAGCAAAACAAAAAAAAATTAATTAGAAAAGAAATATAAACAAATGCTTTTCAATAATAATACACACAGCTACTGGCAGAAAGGGCGGAGGATCGGCTCAATCAACATTGACCTTAAAGGCAGGAGCTGGAACAGGCTGGTGTTTGAATGAGGGCACAATAGGGACCAAAGTTGTTTACGTGGTTAGAACCAATTGGAAAACAATGGCAAACTATTGATTGTAAACTGCTAAGAAATCACGACGGCCAAAAAGAATAAATCTCAAAGATCTTATACTGAGACCCACAATGAAAGGTAGATAAAATACGCAAATTAAAATATTATGACCACATCAAAAGTGGTCTGGATGATGATAAAAGTACTTCAGTTCTCATCTAATTTATTTTCTTTGAAGAATTTGGAGAGGAAATGAAGCATTGATGTGTATAAATTGGTGATGAAACATATACCTACATAAATTGGAGAAGTAACTAAAATATGGATACACATAATTTGGAGAAGTAACTAAAATATGGATACACATAATTTGGAGAAGTAACTAAAATATGGATACACATAATTTGGAGAAGTAACTAAAATAGGGATACACATAATTTGGAGAAGAAAGAAACAGATAAAATAAATGGAGAAACTGAAACACAGCTATACATAAACCAGAGAAACAAATACACAGCTATACATAAACCAGAGAAACAAAAACACAGCTATACATAAACCAGAGAAACAAAAACACAGCTATACATAAACCAGAGAAACAAAAACACAGCTATACCTAAACCAGAGAAACAAAAACACAGCTATACATAAACCAGAGAAACAAAAACACAGCTATACATAAACCAATGAAACAAAAACACGGCTATACATAAACCAGAGAAACAAAAACACAGCTATACATAAACCAGAGAAACAAAAACACAGCTATAACTAAACCAGAGAAATAAAAACACAATTATAAAATTGAATACACAGAAAAACACAAAGTGGAGAAGAAATAGTAAATCATTTACATAGCTTTAGCCCACCACTGTTGCCTTCACAAATATTTGGGTCAATGCTCTGTGATTTACCTCATGCATCATGCTCAATGTGATTTCTGATATTTCACCGATTCCTCATTTTCCATGTCTGCCTCTCCATAGTGATTCTGAGTACTTATGCCATCTGGGCAATACTAATTGGTGATGATCATATTAAGTAGGCAAACATCTTGGTCTGTTGTTTCTCAACACTGGTGTTCCGCTCCTCTTCAACTTCATCATTTTTGTCTCATATTGTCACATTGAGACTCCCTATCAGGCTTCTCACTTTCACTGTGGTAACTTTTCTTCTTTTTGTTTTACCCTTATGTCCAGTTTGGCATTAGTAGCAGGGTGTTGGGAGGATTAATGGGCTATACAGTCCTCTCTTTGTATTTGATGTGGTGTTCATTCTGTAATATTAGTGCATTTAATTATATTATTTATATTAATTATTAGTATTTGATTGTCAAATTGCCTGAGCCGCCTGTGCGTTGTTTAGGTACAAAAGGGGAGTAAAGAATAGAAGTATTGTACACCTATCAGGTATGGTTGGGCACAGAGCTTGCGTACACTACCTGGTATGGTTGGGTGTAGAGCTGGTGTGTACACTATCAGGTGTGGCTTGGCATAGAGTTGATGTGTACAATATCAGGTGTGGTTTGGCATAGAGATTGTGTACAATACCAGGTGTAGTTGGACATATAGCTGGTGTACACCATCAGGTGTGGTTGGGTACAGAGCAGATGTGTACAATATCAGGTATGGTTTGGCACAGAGATTGTGTACAATACCAGATGTAGTAAAAGTAAAGTACCCCCGTCACGCCAATTGGCGTATAGGGAATATGGTGTTAGTGACCCTATATTTTACAGACCTTCAGCACATGATTTTTGGGGAAATGTGGTCGGTATTACGCCCGTGCTGATTTACTTTCCCAGAAAAAAATCCGGTACCCATTTAAGGCTGGGTGAACCCGGAAGCCGTCGGTTGGGATCGAACCCTACACCTTGTCCTTTGTAGTCCAGTTCACTAACCACTGAGCTATCGCGGCTCCCAATACCAGATGTAGTTGGTCATAAAGCTGGTGTGCACTATTAGGTGTGGTTGAACATAGAGCTGGTGTGCACTATTAGGTGTGGTTGAACATAGAGCTGGTGTGCACTATTAGGTGTGGTTGAACATAGAGCTGGTGTGCACTATTAGATGTGGTTGAACATAGAGCTGGTAATAATCAAAGACACATGTTTAACCATGAATATCAAACTGAGCTGAATTCTTTCACTCTGCATTTCTTTAAATTCTCTTATTTACTTTTAAAAGGTTGCAAAGATTGGAAGTACAAATAAAAACATGATCCAGTGTCTTTTAAAGAAATTAAAATTATCAAGAACACATAAGAGAAGAAGTGGATAGTATCACTGCCAAGTTTTTTTATAAACATGATGCCATCTACAACCTACAGAGGATAAGTTAAACTTTTATACTCAGATCTACATCTGGGCACAATAGATTTCAGCAACACACTTCATACATTCAGACATTAAGATATAGATCTTTGCTCCTGTGGTCAATCTTTAGAAAATGAAGAACACATTCTCCAGTTTTATAACTTTTACAATTCAGTTTTGGTTCAACTCTGGCCTTCAGAGATTGTTCTTCTTCTTCTGCGATCATGGCGCATTCAGACTAGGATTCCAGACTCTCTTATGAAAGCAGCCGTCTGTTTAAGTGATTCGGTTGCCCTGTATAGTTTCTCTTCTAGGGAGGTGGGTGTGGACCACATTGTCCTTCTCAGGTCTGTGTACTGGAGGCAATCCTGTAGAACATGTTTTGTTGTCATGTTATTTAGTGTACAGTGGCATAGGCTGGTAGTTCCTATGTTGAGTTTGGTGAACATGTGGTTTCTCATTCTGTTGTGAGTAGTATACAAGGGTCCATCTACGTCGCATTTAGGCGTAAATTAACAAAGATATATAAGAGGCGCCTTTAGCGCCTAATGTACACGAGAGACAAGGGGAGTTAATCGGTCGTGCGGCGGCGTGACCCCTCGTGCGGCGGGCGGAGTGCTTGGTGTACTTGAGCGATAGTGATAGGTTAGTAGATTATACAACATCAATGAAAAACATTAAATTTAAAACAGAAGACGAAGATATATTTTATTCTTTTATTATCTCAATAGGTGTATAACATACAGTGGATATTATATAACATTACAAACATATTTAGTACACTGAGTAAATATATAGTACAAGGATAACCTTTATTTATAGCTATGTAGTTGGGTGTCTGCTTAGTTCTATGTCATAAATGAATCATAAGGGGTGAAACTGTTAGAGATTGCTGGGTAGTCTAAACTGGTAGTGTAAATATGTTCCTCGGTGTTAGTGGTTCGCTATCTCTCTCTCTCTCTCTCTCTCTCTCTCTCTCTTTCTCTCTCTCTTTCTCTCTCTCTCTCTCTCTCTCTCTCTCTCTACTATTCCAACCTAGATTTCCGTCCATTGAAACACTTACTCATTCTCTCCATTTATCCATATCAGCGCGCCTTCCTTCTCTCTCTCTCTCTCTCTCTCTCGCTTTCTCCCCTATCCTCTCTTAGACTTCTAACCTATCACTCCACCCTCCGCCTCTCTCTTTACCTCCCCGCCCGCCCTCATATTTTTAGCGTCCCTCCTATTATAACACTTGATTATTCTCACCATTAATACATAGCATCTCGCCTTCTTTCTCATAGGCTTCTCTCTCTCTCTCTCTCTCTCTCAGTTAGAGATTACTGGTTAGTCTTAGCTGGTAGTGTAAATATGTTCCTCGGTGTTAGTGGTTCGCTATCTCTCTCTCTCTCGCTCGCCCTCTTTCTCTCTCTCTCTCTCTCTCTCTCTCTCTTTCTCTCTCTCTCTCTCTCTCTCTCTCTCTCTCTCTCTCTACTATTCCGGCCTAGATTTCCCTCCATTGAAACACTTACTCATTCTCTCCATTTATCCCTAGCATCGCGCCTTCCTTCTCTCTCTCTCTCTCTCTCTCTCGCTTTCTCCCCTATCCTCTCTTAGACTTCTAACCTATCACTCCACCCTCCACCTCTCCCTTTAGCTCCCCCGCCCTCCCTCATATTTTTAGCGTCCCTCCTATTGTAACACTTGATTATTCTCACCATTAATACATAGCATCTCGCCTTCTTTATCACACGCTTCTCTCTCTCGCTCTCTCTCTCTCTCTCGCGCTCTTCTAACCCTACTAGACTTCTCTCCTACCATTCCACCTTTCTTCCTCTCTCTCTCTCTCTCTCTCTCTCTCTCTCTCTCTTAACTTGCCTAGCGTTCCGCCTTCATTCGTATTTTTACCTTACCACCAGTGTAACACATTAATAACATTGAATATCAATTACAAAAAGACTTGAAATATCTACTTTTTAAAGAACCAATAAGATAAACATATGAAAAACGAAGGAATAATACACTCGACAAGGCGTAACATACGTACTTTATACACATCACCCATTAATACAACTGAAATTCCTTTAATGATAACCTATCACATCGTTATGAGCTAAGAGAAAAACAGAAAAAAAAATTCAACTTACACCGTAAAATATTCCACTACAACACAGACCGCTAGACTGAACAGTACTACGGAAATAAACGTCCGTGAATTAAGCGCGCTTATAACACGAAGTCTCACATCCGACTAGTTTAAATATAATCTGGTAAATACAATTTGGACGATACTATTCCACCCTCGACTAATATCTAGGTTAACCAATCAGAGAAGAAGATTTCTATCGGACACCCATCAACGAAATGACTGACTTCTGGATTAACTAATCGGAGAAGAGGATTACTGTTATCGTGATAACTGACCTCATTTTCAACTTGAAGTGCTGTCGAGTCTGATGCATGGGTTACTTTAAATCGACCTAGCGGGTCAATGGTGGGGGAAATAATACAAGTGGCGGGTTACTTGAACGCGTTTTGACCCCTGCTGCAATACCAGGAGTTCCATGACAGTTATAAATAGTTGGATACAACAAGCAGGAAGTTATATTAAGGACAGAAATCTGGCAGGCAATGGCAGAAACCTAAGAGGCAAGGACAGAAAACTAGGGGGGTTGTGGTTTGTGGTTCGTTAGTTGATGGTTCGTTAAGTCCATGGTTCGTAGGGGTTGTGGTTCGCGGTTCGTGAGTTGATGGTTCGTTAAGTTCGTGGTTTGTTAAGTTCGTTGTTCGTGAGTTTGTGGTTCGTTAGTTAATGGTTCGTTAAGTCCGTGGTTCGTGGGGTTGTGGTTCATGGTTCGTGAGTTGAGGGTTCGTTAAGTCCATAGTTCGTAGGGGTTGTGGTTCGCGGTTCGTGAGTTGAGGGTTCGTTAAGTCCGTGGTTCGTGGGGTTGTGGTTCGTGGTTCGTTAGTTGATAGTTCGTTAAGTCCATGGTTCGTAGGGGTTGTGGTTCGCGGTTCGTGAGTTGAGGGTTCGTTAAGTCCGTGGTTCGTGGGGTTGTGGTTCGTGGTTCGTTAGTTGATAGTTCGTTAAGTCCATGGTTCGTAGGGGTTGTGGTTCGCGGTTCGTGAGTTGAGGGTTCGTTAAATCCATGGTTCGTGGGGTTGTGGTTCGTGGTTCGTTAGTTGATGGTTCGTTAAATCCATGGTTCGTGGGGTTGTGGTTTATTAAGTTTGTAGTTTGTTAAGTGCGTGGTTCGAGAGGTCGTGGGCAAGGGCAGAAACCTAAGAGGCAAGGGTAGAAACCTAGGAGGCAAGGTCAGAAACCTAGGAGGCAAGGGCAGAAACCTAGGCGGCAAGGGCAGAAACCTAAGAGGCAAAGACAGAAACCTAGGAGGCAAGGTCAGAAACCTAGGAGGCAAGGGCAGAAACCTAGGAAGCAAAGGCTGAAAAACACTCGTACTGACTAAGGCTTCCAAGGTGTATTTGATTGTCGCCCTATTTTTGTCTGTATAACCTAATATATCACTTTCATTTAATCTATCGATAAACGTTTCAAAGTCATTTCTGTTGTTAACTAACAAGGGTTTGTCTAATCCTGTCGCGTTATTTGAGCTTGTGTGTGAAAGTAACGCAGCCAAATAGAACTGACCTCTGAGGCAATACCGGATGTGTTACTAAAAAGATTTTGACGTATGATGGCAATTTTATGAGTTTACCCCCTGATCATTTTTTAGGGATACGCCCATGCAATCGGTAAAAATCGTAAATTTTCACTCTAGGCATACCCCAAACTCTATTTTAGACATCCTCATTGCAAAAATTTACATTAAAAACCACTTTTAGGATTTTACCCCCTTATAATTTTTTGAGGGTTACGCCCATGGAATCGATAAAAAGCGTTAATTTAGCACGCAGGCTTACCTAAATCTTTATTTTAGACATCCCCACACCAAAAATTTACTTAAAAATCACTTTTGAAATTGTTACCCCCTTACCATTTTTTAGGGTTACGCCCATGGAATTGATAAAAATCGTAATTTTAGCACGTAGGCTTACTTAAAACTTTATTTTAGACATCCCTACACCAAAAATTAACTTAAAAATCACTTTTGAAATTGTAACCCCCCTTACCATTTTTGAGGGTTACGCCCCTGAAATCGATAAAAAATTGAAACATAACCTCAAGGCATACCCCAAACATAATATTTGACACCCCTACATAGCAAATTCCAACATAAAAACAACAAAAAACTAGTGGTGGTATAGTGGTTTTTGAACCGTTCATACTACGCAGATGTACGGTGCAGCACGTGCAATCGATAAAAAAATTGAAATATAACCTCAAGGCATACCCCAAACATAATATTTGACACCCCTACATATCAAATTCCAACATAAAAACAACAAAAAACTAGTGGTTGTATAGTGGTTTTTGAACCGTTCATACTACGCAGATGTACGGTGCAGCACGTGCAATCGATAAAAAATTGAAATATAACCTCAAGGCATACCCCAAACATAATATTTGACACCCTACATATCAAATTCCAACATAAAAACAACAAAAAACTAGTGGTTGTATAGTGGTTTTTGAACCGTTCATACTACGCAGATGTACGGTGCAGCACGTGCAATCGATAAAAAAATTGAAATATAACCTCAAGGCATACCCCAAACATAATATTTGACACCCCTACATATCAAATTCCAACAAAAAAAACAACAACAAAAATAGTAGTAAGGAAGGGGGTTTTTGAGCCGTTCATACTACGCAGATGTATCGTGCAGCACGATACGAGATTGTGCTGCATGAAACTGCACGAAATGTTAAAATCCTTGCACTAAACCCACTTCCTTACTACTATTTTTGTTGTTGTTTTTTTGTTGGAATTTGATATGTAGGGGTGTCAAATATTATGTTTGGGGTATGCCTTGAGGTTATATTTCAATTTTTTATCGATTGCACGTGCTGCACCGTACATCTGCGTAGTATGAACGGTTCAAAAACCACTATACAACCACTAGTTTTTTGTTGTTTTTATGTTGGAATTTGATATGTAGGGGTGTCAAATATTATGTTTGGGGTATGCCTTGAGGTTATATTTCAATTTTTTTATCGATTGCACGTGCTGCACCGTACATCTGCGTAGTATGAACGGTTCAAAAACCACTATACCACCACTAGTTTTTTGTTGTTTTTATGTTGGAATTTGCTATGTAGGGGTGTCAAATATTATGTTTGGGGTATGCCTTGAGGTTATGTTTCAATTTTTTATCGATTTCAGGGGCGTAACCCTCAAAAATGGTAAGGGGGGTTACAATTTCAAAAGTGATTTTTAAGTTAATTTTTGGTGTAGGGATGTCTAAAATAAAGTTTTAAGTAAGCCTACGTGCTAAAATTACGATTTTTATCAATTCCATGGGCGTAACCCTAAAAAATGGTAAGGGGGTAACAATTTCAAAAGTGATTTTTAAGTAAATTTTGGTGTGGGGATGTCTAAAATAAAGATTTAGGTAAGCCTGCGTGCTAAATTAACGCTTTTTATCGATTCCATGGGCGTAACCCTCAAAAAATTATAAGGGGGTAAAATCCTAAAAGTGGTTTTTAATGTAAATTTTTGCAATGAGGATGTCTAAAATAGAGTTTGGGGTATGCCTAGAGTGAAAATTTACGATTTTTACCGATTGCATGGGCGTATCCCTAAAAAATGATCAGGGGGTAAACTCATAAAATTGCCATCATACGTCAAAATCTTTTTAGTAACACATCCGGTATTGCCTCAGAGGTCAGTTCTATTTGGCTGCGTTACTTTCACACACAAGCTCAAATAACGCGACAGGATTAGACAAACCCTTGTTAGTTAACAACAGAAATGACTTTGAAACGTTTATCGATAGATTAAATGAAAGTGATATATTAGGTTATACAGACAAAAATAGGGCGACAATCAAATACACCTTGGAAGCCTTAGTCAGTACGAGTGTTTTTCAGCCTTTGCTTCCTAGGTTTCTGCCCTTGCCTCCTAGGTTTCTGACCTTGCCTCCTAGGTTTCTGTCTTTGCCTCTTAGGTTTCTGCCCTTGCCGCCTAGGTTTCTGCCCTTGCCTCCTAGGTTTCTGACCTTGCCTCCTAGGTTTCTACCCTTGCCTCTTAGGTTTCTGCCCTTGCCCACGACCTCTCGAACCACGCACTTAACAAACTACAAACTTAATAAACCACAACCCCACGAACCATGGATTTAACGAACCATCAACTAACGAACCACGAACCACAACCCCACGAACCATGGATTTAACGAACCCTCAACTCACGAACCGCGAACCACAACCCCTACGAACCATGGACTTAACGAACTATCAACTAACGAACCACGAACCACAACCCACGAACCACGGACTTAACGAACCCTCAACTCACGAACCGCGAACCACAACCCCTACGAACCATGGACTTAACGAACTATCAACTAACGAACCACGAACCACAACCCCACGAACCACGGACTTAACGAACCCTCAACTCACGAACCGCGAACCACAACCCCTACGAACTATGGACTTAACGAACCCTCAACTCACGAACCATGAACCACAACCCCACGAACCACGGACTTAACGAACCATTAACTAACGAACCACAAACTCACGAACAACGAACTTAACAAACCACGAACTTAACGAACCATCAACTCACGAACCGCGAACCACAACCCCTACGAACCATGGACTTAACGAACCATCAACTAACGAACCACAAACCACAACCCCCCTAGTTTTCTGTCCTTGCCTCTTAGGTTTCTGCCATTGCCTGCCAGATTTCTGTCCTTAATATAACTTCCTGCTTGTTGTATCCAACTATTTATAACTGTCATGGAACTCCTGGTATTGCAGCAGGGGTCAAAACGCGTTCAAGTAACCCGCCACTTGTATTATTTCCCCCACCATTGACCCGCTAGGTCGATTTAAAGTAACCCATGCATCAGACTCGACAGCACTTCAAGTTGAAAATGAGGTCAGTTATCACGATAACAGTAATCCTCTTCTCCGATTAGTTAATCCAGAAGTCAGTCATTTCGTTGATGGGTGTCCGATAGAAATCTTCTTCTCTGATTGGTTAACCTAGATATTAGTCGAGGGTGGAATAGTATCGTCCAAATTGTATTTACCAGATTATATTTAAACTAGTCGGATGTGAGACTTCGTGTTATAAGCGCGCTTAATTCACGGACGTTTATTTCCGTAGTACTGTTCAGTCTAGCGGTCTGTGTTGTAGTGGAATATTTTACGGTGTAAGTTGAATTTTTTTTTCTGTTTTTCTCTTAGCTCATAACGATGTGATAGGTTATCATTAAAGGAATTTCAGTTGTATTAATGGGTGATGTGTATAAAGTACGTATGTTACGCCTTGTCGAGTGTATTATTCCTTCGTTTTTCATATGTTTATCTTATTGGTTCTTTAAAAAGTAGATATTTCAAGTCTTTTTGTAATTGATATTCAATGTTATTAATGTGTTACACTGGTGGTAAGGTAAAAATACGAATGAAGGCGGAACGCTAGGCAAGTTAAAGAGAGAGAGAGAGAGAGAGAGAGAGAGAGGAAGAAAGGTGGAATGGTAGGAGAGAAGTCTAGTAGGGGTTAGAAGAGCGAGAGAGAGAGAGAGAGAGAGAGCGAGAGAGAGAAGCGTGTGATAAAGAAGGCGAGATGCTATGTATTAATGGTGAGAATAATCAAGTGTTACAATAGGAGGGACGCTAAAAATATGAGGGAGGGCGGGGGAGCTAAAGGGAGAGGTGGAGGGTGGAGTGATAGGTTAGAAGTCTAAGAGAGGATAGGGGAGAAAGCGAGAGAGAGAGAGAGAGAGAGAGAGAGAGAGAAGGAAGGCGCGATGCTAGGGATAAATGGAGAGAATGAGTAAGTGTTTCAATGGAGGGAAATCTAGGCCGGAATAGTAGAGAGAGAGAGAGAGAGAGAGAGAGAGAGAGAAAGAGGGCGAGCGAGAGAGAGAGAGAGAGAGAGATAGCGAACCACTAACACCGAGGAACATATTTACACTACCAGCTAAGACTAACCAGTAATCTCTAACTGAGAGAGAGAGAGAGAGAGAGAGAGAGAGAGAGCGAGAGAAGCCTATGAGAAAGAAGGCGAGATGCTATGTATTAATGGTGAGAATAATCAAGTGTTATAATAGGAGGGACGCTAAAAATATGAGGGCGGGCGGGGGAGGTAAAGAGAGAGGCGGAGGGTGGAGTGATAGGTTAGAAGTCTAAGAGAGGATAGGGGAGAAAGCGAGAGAGAGAGAGAGAGAGAGAGAGAGAGAAGGAAGGCGCGCTGATATGGATAAATGGAGAGAATGAGTAAGTGTTTCAATGGACGGAAATCTAGGTTGGAATAGTAGAGAGAGAGAGAGAGAGAGAGAGAAAGAGAGAGAGAGAGAGAAAGAGAGAAAGAGAGAGAGAGAGAGAGAGAGAGAGAGAGAGATAGCGAACCACTAACACCGAGGAACATATTTACACTACCAGTTTAGACTACCCAGCAATCTCTAACAGTTTCACCCCTTATGATTCATTTATGACATAGAACTAAGCAGACACCCAACTACATAGCTATAAATAAAGGTTATCCTTGTACTATATATTTACTCAGTGTACTAAATATGTTTGTAATGTTATATAATATCCACTGTATGTTATACACCTATTGAGATAATAAAAGAATAAAATATATCTTCGTCTTCTGTTTTAAATTTAATGTTTTTCATTGATGTTGTATAATCTACTAACCTATCACTATCGCTCAAGTACACCAAGCACTCCGCCCGCCGCACGAGGGGTCACGCCACCGCACGACCGATTAACTCCCCTTGTCTCTCGTGTACATTAGGCGCTAAAGGCGCCTCTTATATATCTTTGTTAATTTACGCCTAAATGCGATGTAGATGGACCCTTGTATACTACTGTTGTGGCCAGTGCGTAGGCGAATTATGATGACTAGATCAGACCTTGATAGTTGGAGGTATCCATCCCTCTCGTTATACTTTGGGTGTTCTCGTTTCCATTTTTCATGATACTGGCCTTTGATGATGGATTTGGCTTCATCGTAGCTGACCAGATGGTTCTCTTGTGGTGATCTCCCTCCCTCTTTAGCTAATTTGTCTGCGCGTTCGTTTCCATGTATATTACAGTGTGTTGGTATCCACTGGATGACCACTCTCTTGAAGTTGTTGCACAGTTGGTCTAGGGTTATTCGTAAGTCATCCAGCTCACTGTTCCTGGGGATTTAGAGCTGTTATGACTGACAGTGCATCAGTCAGTATC
This sequence comes from Megaustenia siamemsis, assembly GCA_032433765.1. Lineage (NCBI taxonomy): Eukaryota > Metazoa > Mollusca > Gastropoda > Stylommatophora > Ariophantidae > Megaustenia > Megaustenia siamemsis. Next base: position 57,289,243 of record JAVIAB010000124.1, read on the forward strand.
ACCAATTTCTTGTGCATGTTATTTTTGTGTTGAATAGCCAGTTTTGCAGCATCTCTGATGGCCTCAGTTTCTGCTTTAAAATTGTTAGAGAATTTTCCAGTAGCTATTGACATGGTGATCTCATCCTGGTCATTCAGCCTCAAGAACAGACCTCCTCCTCCATTTCTGGTGGCATTTGTCGCAGAGCCATCTGTGCATATGTGTGACCAGGAATCCTGTGGGTAGTTGTCGTTCATGTGTTTTTCTGCTATATATTTTCTCTCTGTGTCTGTTTGAGTGCCTTTTTTCATGATTCCTATTATGTCTTCCTTAAGTTCTGGTATTTTGCGTTTCCCATGAGAAGTCATATTAGATGAGTTTATGGGTTTAGGCATTTTTGGGACATTACTGGGTCACTAGTTGCCAGTTCTTTGGAGATTGCAGTGAAGTTGCTCCTTTTTAGTCTTCCTTTTCCTAAACCAGTTATTATTTGGTACAGGGGGGGGGGGGGGGGGTTTAGGGAGCCTTTTATATTTCTCCGCTTGTTGCATTACTTTAGTTTTCCGTCTGTCTTCTAAGGGTTGTAAACATGTTATTGTTTCTAGAGTCTTGATAGTTGTAGATTTCATAGCACCAGTGATGATACGGGCAGCCTGGTTTTGTGTTCTGTTAATTTTGCTAAGCTGTGATTTGGAAGTTGTAGCCCAGGCTGTGACTCCATACTCTAGAACTGGCCTTACTCTTCCTACATATAGTAATTTCGGGATATTGCTGTCTATTCCCCAGTCCGTTTCTGCCAATTTCTCCATTATATCAGTTCGTTTTCTGGCTCTTTTGTTTGCTTTGTCTATCTGATTTATCCATGTCATTCTGCGATCCATGGTGACGCCAAGATATGTTGGGTTTTGGTCAATAGGAAGTGTATGGTCTTTTATCTTCAATTTTGCAGAGAGTGTGTTTCTTGATAGGCTGAAAATTGTGGATGTAGTTTTTTGTTGTTAATTGGTAGTAACCAGGTGTTCGTCCATTTTTCAAGTTTTCCTAGGGCACCTTGTATTCTGGAACTAGCCACTGACATAGATTTTCACGTGCCCATATCGCCAGGTTGTCTGCATACATTGCTGAGTGTATTCTGGGTGGAATGCCCTTTATGATGTCATTTATGAAAATTAAAAAGAGTGTTGGGGATAGGACTCCACCTTGTTCGATTCTGGCTTTCTTACTTAGTTGTCCTTGTACTCTGGCCGTTCTGTCTTGTAGGTATTGAGATATCCAATTTAATAAACGGCCTTGGATGCCAAGTCTGAGAAGCTTGTTCTTTAATCCTTCTCTCCATACCCTATCAAAAGTCTTCTCCATGTCGACCCACACTGTCAATGTGTTTCTTTTCTTGTAAAGGCCTTGTGAGATGACTTTGGATGACAAGATTTTGAGATCTTTAAAAGAACCGTATCACTGTGTGAAGTATATTGTTCACATTGCAAATGATCAGTGAAATCCCCAATAGGAGAGAATGATAAAGAAGAAGCAAATATTTCCCAATGTATTTTTTTCCCGGCTCTTTGAAATGTTCTACCCTGAATCATTCTATCATCACACAAAAAAATATACTTTAAAAAATGGGCACCAGGGATCTTCACTGTAATGGCATGGCATGTTGGTAAGTGTTAACAAAGTATCAAAATGTAACAAAGAAATCTGCATATTAGCATAACATGCTCCACTAATGTGAAGGACATCCTTAACTTGTCTTTTGTATCAGACAGGGTCTTAATTAAAATAAATATGGTAGACAGTAGCCAGAGGTGAAGAATAGAATAGTTCTGGTAAAGGCTGCATTTCAAAGAATGAATAAGATATTGTGCAACCCACTTTTGACACTGGAGATAGAATGAAAAACTTCAGTGTTATACACACTGCCACTCTTGACATATATGTGATGTCTTCGCCGTATTCTTGGTATCACCTGGAAGGATAAAGTGACAAATGTGGAGGTCATGACTTGCACAGGCCTACCGAAAATCTACACGCTGCTCAAACAACATAGGTTACACTGGCTTGGCCATGTACACCGTATGAAAGATGGCCACATACCGAAAGATATACTCTACGGACAACTGGCATATGGTAAATGAACTAGGGGGCGCCCAAAACTTCGATTTGCAGATGTGTGTGTGTAAACGCGACATGAAGACTCTGAACATAAACCCTGCAGCATGGGAAGACATAGCTGCAGACCGCAATCTCTGGAAACACACTCTAAAGGTTCACCTCAAAGAAGAAGCAGACAGATTCATGGAAAAAGAGAATACACGATGAAAGAAAAAATAAAATGTCTAGGGGCGCTGAAAAATTCAGTCAGCTATGACTGATGGAGGCTACTACTACTACTCTTGACATGTGAATTCTGGACAGTCAGACAACAAGAAAGTATTGGAGGCCACAGAATTATGGGTTTACCAAAGAATGTTGAGAATACCAAGGACAACAAGAAAAGAGTAACATAGACACACCTGTAACAGGCCGATGTAAAAAGAAAGTTATTAGCAAAAAGAAAAAAAAATTTTGTCCATATGCTTTTGGTCATGTAATGAGAAAGGAAGCAATTAGAACATATGTAACAACTGAAAAAGTTATGGAAGAAGAGACAAAGGGAAACATAGAAATGAGACCAGACAGCTTGAGAGAACGGTTTGATAGGACGTCAACAACAGAAAATTAAAAGCAACTGTAGAGATAGAAAGTTGTGGAGGGACATGGTTACTTTATGTCAACAGGCATGGTGCTTGATAATGATGATAAGACAGGGTCTTTTATTACTACATGACAAGGATTTAAAGCCAATGCCAGAAAGCTAATGCAGTGACATATCAATTGCTGGCATTTCTCAAACATCCAAGTATCAAAATGACAACAAAACAAGTGATATATTGTATGATTCTACCATCTCATTGTTATTGATATTAAATGTGGTCCTTATAATATAAGGTAGCCGCGATAGCTCAGTGGTTAGTGAACTGGACTACAAAGAACAAGGGGTAAGGTTCGATCCCAACCGACGGCTTCTGGGTTCACCCAGCCTTAAATAGGTACCAGATTTTTTTCTGGGAAAGTAAAGCAGCACGGGCGTAATACCGACCACATTACCCCAAAAATCATGTGCTGAAGGTCTGTAAAATATAGGGTCACTAACACCATATTTCCCTATATGCCACTTGGCGTGACGGGGAACTTTACTTTTCACTTTTACTTATATAAGGCACCAAAAAGAAACATTTTATGTCAGAAGAGATGCTTATGAAATACTATTAATACTACTTCAAAAAAGAGAGAAAGAATTAGAAATGCAGATGGAATAAACTGTTGGAACCAAATATTACATCACTTACATACAGAAAATAATGTGTTTGACCATTTCATGAGAGATGAGACTAACCACCTAACATTATGCACCTACAATAGTTGGATTCAAGGCTCTAGGAAGACCAAGGGTCAGAAAGACAATATTACAGATATATACTATTGACTAACAAATTTAAGTACACACACACTTGGCCCAGAAAAAAAAACACTGTGGATCCCACAAAGATAAGAAATACACATGTGTTGTGTAAGTGTTTATTTGATCTGAAAAGATAAAAATTAACCACTTTACCATTTTAAGAGATTTTAACTAAGCAAATGATCCTTCAATTTCTCTATCTTTTCTCTTGCCACAGAAGTTCTGGAACTGAATTTTTTTTCTTACAAAATGAGTAGACCTACTGTTTTTTTTGGTCTAGTTTTCTTCAAAGTAGTCTCCTTGTGACTGAAAATGCTTATTTCAGTGGTATTGCCATATATGGAAGCACCTCTGCAAGTCACATTGTAAAATGATCCTCATCCGTCCTATCACATTCACTTGAATCACCTCAACTTATCACAAACTGGTGACCTTTCAATATATTTTTTTAAGATATGGAAAGAAGAAGTCGAAGGGAACAAGGTCAGGTGAATATGGTGAGTGTGGAGGCAAAGAAAAGTAGTGCTCACCAAAAATTCATTTGTTTTGACAGATGTGTGCAGGGACATTTGTCATGATGAAGGATGCAATTGTCAGTACAAAAACTTCTCAGGATGATGTCTGCATTTAGCGTTGTGGAGGTGTGGTAGGATGGCTCTATAGAATTCTGTATTAGTTGTCTGCCCTCTAGAGATGTACCATATATCAATTAATCCATCAATGCTAAAGAACACAACCAACACAGTCTTGACATTGAACTTCCCCTGCTGTGTCAGGTTCAGTTGAGGAGATAGCTTTGTTTTCGGGCCATGCCTCAAGTTTCATCACCTGTGATTATCAATGACTTCAAGTTGGGATTGTTATGGACTCGCACAAATGATTAGTGCAAACTGACATGCGATTTTCCCTTTGTTCTCCAGTCACAATACACAGCATCAATCTTGCTGGCATACACCTCAAACATAAATATTTGAAAAGCATTTTATGGCAAGTTGAAACTGCTAATCCTACATCCTATGCTACCTACCTGACCTGACTGTTAGATGTAGGTTAGCATCAATGATTTATTGACATTTGCCATTGTCACCTCAATGGAGAAGGTAGATGGTTCGTCAGGGTGGTGGTCATCTTCTTCAAACAATCAGAGTCAACTTTTAAATCAGGAAATCCACTCAAATGTCTCTGACTGACTTAGGCAGGACTCACTTAAATCTGACTGTAGCACTACACAAGCTTCAGCACCAATTTTCCTGAGGTGAAACCAAAAAATCAGTCTTCTTCTTCTATCTTTCAGCTCCCTGTGGAGCATAGGTCTTCAACAAACACTTTCCAAGTCATTCTGTTTCTTGCCATTCTTTTAGTTCATTCCATGTCTTCCCCATCATCTTCATCTCTGCTTCAATCTGTCTTCTCCAAGAATGTCTTGGTCTTCCTCTTTGTCTTTTTCCCTTGGGATTCCAAAAAAGGACCTGTTGTGTAATACTCTCAGTTGGCTTCCGCAGTGTGTGTCCTATCCAGCGCCAACGTCTTCACTGTATCTCTTTATCCACTGGTATTTGACTGGTACATTTCCATAATTCTATGTTAGTGATTTTGTCCTGCCATTTCCATCCTTTTATTCTGCGTAAGCATCCATTAATGAAAGTCTGTATCTTCATGATTGTCAATTTTGTTGTTCTCCATGTTTCGCAGCCTTACAAAAGGACTGACTTGACATTGGAGTTAACATTTTTATTTTTGTATTTAACCTAATTAATATATAATACCTAATTAATATAGATAAAGAGGGAGGAACAGAAAACGATACCAAAATAAGGATATCAAAAGCAAGAGGAGCTTTCATTGCACTGGGAAACATATGGAAATCCAAAGAAATTAGGCTAAATACAAAAATACAAATTTTCAACTCCAATGTTAAGTCGGTTCTATTATATGGCTGTGAAACATGGAGAATAACAAAATTGACAATCACGAAGGTACAGACTTTCATTAATGGATGCTTGCGCAGAATAAAGGGATGGAAATGGCAGGACAAAGTCACAAACGTGGAATTATGGAAATGTACCGGTCAAATACCAGTGGATAAAGAAATACAGCGAAGACGATGGCGATGGATAGGACACACACTACGGAAACCAACTGAGAGTATTACACAACAGGCCCTTTTTTGGAATCCCCAGGGGAAAAGACAAAGAGGAAGACCAAGGAATTCTTGGAGAAGACAGATTGAAGCAGAGATGAAGATGATGGGGAAGACATGGAATGATCTTAAAAGAATTGCAAAAAACAGAACGACTTGGAAAGTGTTTGTTGAAGACCTATGCTCCACTGGGAGCTAAAAGGTAGAAGATTTAACCTAATTTCTGTAAAAATCAGTGAGCACAGAAAATGCTGAACCTTTTTGTCCATGTTCAAATCTGCTGGATGCTGCAGGTATTCATTCACTTGGAGCCTTGTGCATGACTGAAGTATATGAGTTCAAATTGTGCATGTACACTCAGGAATGGCTAATTCATTGTGTACAGTTCCATGGAAAAAAAATTAAATCTCAGAACTTCATGAACAAATCTTGTGTGTATTTTCCCTCTAATTTTTCCCAATCACTGAAACTCTGTGGGCACTCTTGTGACATTGGCAAAATTACTTCAAATTCAAAGCTATTAGACACAGCATGCATTCAAACTTTCATATAGCTTACCTAGCACACGTTTTCAATAAAAAAAAATACTTTGGGTTCTGCATTAAATGAAAATGTGTTGGAAACTACAAGCATAAATTGGCATTGTTTCAACATACAATTTCATTAAAATTAAAGAACTTCTAACCAGTAATGCCAATTTTAAAACCAAACCAAAACAAACTCAATAATTAAATATAACACCATTCTGCATAACATGACAGCATGACAACATTTTAATTCCTCTAAACTTCCACATGTTTTAAATGTCAAAATTAAACATTTATAGAATTCAAACACAGCTAGTTAATAAATATATTAGAGCATAAATTAAAAGCAAAAGTAAAGGTACAAGACTTGAATCTGCATCTTAGCATGCAGGTTTTTACCCATATGTGCTCAGATGCCTATTCGAAGTGCTCTGAGACTCCTGTCTAGTGTCACCTCAAGCATCATAACTCACGAGCGAGGTGTCACTCATCCCCTTCCCGAAATGTGCTACCCTAGTATCCATTTCTGCCAGCAGCTGGGTCAACAGCGGGGGGTATTTTTTCCAACCATGAGTATCAATTCACATTACTCCAAGCGGAATCGAACACGGCTTGTTCGAACATCAGTAACTAGTGGGGCGGTTTTTCCAACTAGGCTACTGAGGCCCCAAATTAAGGGCAAATATATAGTAATCAACTACAAGAATTTGAAACAAAATGTTGGTGCTTGAACCAATGAGCATCTTGATGCTTAAAAATATCCCTTTTCTTACTTTAAGGTATCTTCAATAAACTGCTTTTAATAGCCACAATTTGAAAAATCGCAATTCTGGCTGACAAGTCAAACATGAAAGTGTAGCTGGTACTTTTTTTTTTTTTGCATTCACCAGCTTTCACCTCTGGCAAAGTCCCTAGAGACAAGGAACTGAATTTTAAATGTTAATCTGTTTTTCCCTGGCAGCAGTCCTGCACAAGGGTCCTTCGGCGCAGATAACTCAGTCTTCGAAGGTACTCATATTTTTTCTGTCGATGAACAATTGATGTTTCAAGCTGGCCTCGCTACTGAGACTAGAAGTGGTTGCCGCAGAGTGAAATCACAAATAAAAATCTCAACTGGTGCAGCCAGGTTTTGAACTCACAACCTCTCTGTCTCGAGGCTGGTGATTTGCCTAGAAACCAACCAGTCCCCGAGCTGGTACTTTGACTGGTACTCGGCTCTTATAAATTTTCTCAGAAAATATGAGGTACTTTATTGTTTATGCAAACTCTTAGTGACTGGTTAAATCATTCACCACTGACCCAAAGGATCTGGAGTTGAATCCCACATACAATTTAAAATAAAATAATAGATTTTTCTGATAGATAATAATATAAATAAATAATAGATAAACAACTTATAGAATGCCTAAAAGAGATACATCTAGATGACATGGACATAAGACTAATATGTAATCTATACTGGGAGCAAACAGCAATAATAAAATATAACAAAGAGAACTCTACACCCATTGATATAAAAAGAGGAGTAAGACAGGGATGCATCCTATCACCAAGCTTGTTCAATCTATACACTGAGCAAATCTTTAAAAACATCATAGAGATGCCAGACCTACAAATTAATGGAAAGATAATCAATAACCTAAGATAAGCTGACGATACTGTACTACTAGCAGAAAATTCTATATAATCTACAACAATTACTTAATGAAATAAACACGACAAGCAAAAAATATGGACTAGATATGAATATCAAAAAGACTAAAGCTATGATCATAAACAAAGAAAATACTCAAAACCCACAAGTGGATATCAAAATTGAAGAATAAACCTGAAGACAGTTCAGAACTACAACTACCTTGGACATACTATAACCAGTGATGGAAAATGTACAACTGAAATAAACAAAAGAATAGGAATGGCAAAAAATAATTTTAATGTAAAGAAGAACATCTATCTATTGACCTTTCGAGCCGTAACCGGCCCATAGGGCGTAGACCAAGTTACACCTTCTCCTATATGAATTTTTTGTTCTAGCAGTTTTCTTTTAAAGATATTTTATCAAATCTCGCCATCTGTCTCTGTTCTGTGCAAGCAGTTCTATCTCATTGAGGGAGCCGATTCCTGCTGCAACAGAAGAAGAACATACTAACATCAAAATAACACCAGGGCTGAAACTAAGAAAAGCAAAATGTTACATCTTCTCAATATTCCTGTATGGTGCAGAAACATGGACATTAGACAAGAAAACAGAACAGAGAATTGAAGCCTTTGAAATGTGGATATATAGAAGAATAGGTAAAATTGGATGGAAAGAAAAGAAAACAAATGATGAAGTCTTAAAACAATTAAAAATGAAATGACAACTCTTCTTCTACCTTTTAGCTCCCAGTGGAGCATATGTCTTCAAAAAACACTTTCCAAGTCGTTCTGTTTTTTGCAATTCTTTTAAGATCATTCCATGTCTTCCCCATCATCTTCATCTCTGCTTCAATCTGTCTTCTCCAAGAATTCCTTGGTCTTCCTCTTTGTCTTTTCCCCTGGGGATTCCAAAAAAGGGCCTGTTGTGTAATACTCTCAGTTGGTTTCCGTAGTGTGTGTCCTATCCATCGCCATCGTCTTCGCTGTATTTCTTTATCCACTGGTATTTGACCGGTACATTTCCATAATTCCACGTTAGTGACTTTGTCCTGCCATTTACATCCCTTTATTCTGCGCAAGCATCCATTAATGAAAGTCTGTACCTTCGTGATTGTCAATTTGTTATTCTCCATGTTTCACAGCCATATAATAGAACCGACTTAACATTGGAGTTGAAAATTTGTATTTTTGTATTTAGCCTAATTTCTTTGGATTTCCATATGTTTCCCAGTGCAATGAAAGCTCCTCTTGCTTTTGATATCCTTATTTTGGTATCGTTTTCTGTTCCTCCCTCTTTATCTATATTACTGCCCAGATATATATAAGATTGTACGTCTAGTAGAGGTATTTCTCCTAGTTTTATTTGGTTATTGCCAACTGCATTAATTCTCATAATGTTGGTCTTATCTCTATTAATCTTTAGTCCTAGCTGTTGTGATCTCTTATCTAATATACTCATTTTATCTTGCATCTGTTGGTGGCTGTGTGATAGGAGAGCTATGTCATCAGCAAAGTCTAAATCATCAAGTTGTTTGGTCAGTGACCACTGGATCCCATTTCTGTTGTTTTGAGTTATTTTCATAATCCAATCTATGGCCAGTAGAAAGAGAAATGGAGACAGAAGGCATCCTTGCCTTACTCCTGTTCTTATTTCAAATGCTTCTGTAAGCTGTCCTTCATGCACCACATTACATTTTGTTCCTTCATACATTGTTTTTATCAGGTTAATAAACTTTATGGGGATTCCATAATGACTCAGCAACTTCCAAAGCATTCTTCTGTCTAAACTATCAAATGCCTTTTCGTAATCTATGAATCCAATATAAAGTGGGGATTTTAGTTCTAAACTTTGTTCAACTATTATACGTAAAGTAGTTATTTGATCAGCACATGATCTGTTCTTCCTAAAACCTGCTTGTTCATCTCTCAAGTGTTTCTCTATAGCCTCTTTTAGTCTCTCCAGAATGATTCTGCCTAATATTTTTCCTGGCACTGATAGTAGCATAATTCCCCTATAATTAGTGCACTCCTGTAAACTTCCTTTCTTTGGTAGTTTGATCATATAACCTTCTCTCCAGTCTTTAGGTATTTCTTCCCTCTCCCAAATTTTATCCAATAGATTATGTAACATCTTGGTAGAGGTGATAATATCTGCTTTGATGGCTTCCGAAGGAATTTCATCTGGTCCTGTGGCTTTACCATCTTTTAATAGTTTGATGGCTTTCATTATTTCTTCTTTGCTTGGTTTTCCGCAGTTAATGTATAATTCTTCTTCTGCTGGTAGTATATCTGGAGGATTATTTGAGCCGGGTCTGTTCAAAAGTTCTTCAAAGTGCTCTTTCCATCTCTCCATTTGTTCCCTTATATTACTAAGCAGATTTCCTTTCTTATCTTTGATAAAGGCGTTGATCTGTTTGTATTTTCCACCTAATTTCTTTGCACTGTTGTACAGTTCTTTCATATTCCCTTTATTTGCTGCTTCTTCTGCCTCTTTAGCTAATTCATCTATGTATTTCCTCTTATCCCTTTTAATGCATCTTCTCACTTCTTTGTTCACCTCTGTGTAAGCTTCCTGTGTCTTGGCTTTATTACTTCTTGTTTTGCTTTTATTTATGTCTGCTTTCTTGTTCTTTCTTTCTTTAATTTTATCCAGGGTCTCTGCTGTCATCCATGCCTTATTCTGGCGTTCTCTTTTCCCCAGTGTTTCTTCGCATGTCTCTTTCCATATATTTTTACCTGTTTCCAATGATCTTCTATATTTATTGTATTTTCTAGTTGTTGGAGGACTTGGTATTTGTTTGATATTGTGACTGCGAATTTATCTTTAATTCCTTGTTCTTTAAGAAACCCTACATTGAAATACTTTCTGCCCTTATTCGTTGTAGTATACCTTTTTAATTTAATTTTAAGTTTGACTAACAGAAGATGATGATCAGAAGCTATATCTGCCCCTCTATATACTTTTACATCCTGTAAGGATGACTTAAACTTATTATTAATACATACGTGATCAATTTGATTTTCCGTTCTATGATCTGGTGACACCCATGTAGCTTTGTGTATTCTTTTATGTTGGAATATTGTTCCTCCTAGGCTCATTTGATTAAGGGCGCAGAAATTCACAAATATCTCTCCATTCTCGTTTATATCTCCAAGTCCATGTTTTCCATAATCTCTTCGAAGCCTCTGTTGTCTGATCCTACCTTAGCATTTAGGTCTCCCATCAAGATTATAATATCCTTGGCTCGTCTTGCATCCATCTGGCATTGTAGCTGTTTATAAAAATCATCTTTAACTGAGTCATCTTTATCGTTGGTTGGTGCATAGCATTGTATAATGTGTAATTTTATTTTGTTTTTGATTGTTCTAAATGTTGCTCTCACCAGTCTTGATCCCACTGCCTCCCATTCTATTAGTGTCTTCTGTGCATTCTTTGATAGCATTATAGCTACCCCTTCGCTATGTTGTGCTCCTGGTTCCTGGTGTCCTGATGATAAAATCATCTCCCCTGTATTCAATTTTATTCTCTCCGCTCCCAGCCATCTTGTTTCACACATTCCCAGAATATCTATCTTGTAGTTGGTCATTTCTGCTGCCACTTGTGCCGCTTTTCCCTGTTCGTTAAGGGTACGAACATTCCAGGTGCCAATTCTGGATGATTTCCTGGTAGACAAAGGGTGAGTCGGCAACCCGGACTCCTTATGGCTTTCTCTGGATTGCGTCATATGTCTCTTAGACAGAGAGCCCTTCTCTTTCCTGGTTGACGGATTTACTTTATCTTTCTTTGACTTGTTCAAACATATAACAATCGAAGAGATAAATGCATTAGGAGAGTTGGGAGTACAAGTCATAACAAAATTACTCAATGACATATATAACACAGGATACATACCCGAGGATCTACTAAAATCTATCTTTGTAGCCATACCGAAGAAGTCAGGCGCCACTGATTGTGAAGACCATCGCACTATTAGTCTCATGAGCCATATGACTAAAATATTACTAAGAATAATCATGAGACGTGTAAGGAACAAAATAAAACCAGAAATAAGTGAGGAACAATGTGGATTTGCGGAAGGAAAGGGCACCAATAACGCAATATACATCTTAAGGACATTGATAGAAAGATCTATAGAGGTAAAGAAAGATCTATATATGTGCTTTATAGACTACACGAAAGCATTTGACAAAGTAAAGCATGTGGAAATAATCAATATGCTGGAGAAATTAAACATTGATGGCAAGGATCTGCGAATCATAAAAAACATGTACTGGCAACAAACAGCAGCTATATGAATTAACAACCAAACAGGACAATTCCAATATATAAAACAAGGAGTCAGACAAGGCTGTGTTCTGTCACCGGACTTGTTTTCACTTTACAGCGAATATATTATGAGATCAATAGTAGACAAAAAGGAATTGAAGTCACGGTCACAACATAAATAATTTGCGATATGCGGATGACAGTCTTAATAGCAGAGACAGAGGACGAACTACAAGAAATGATAGACATAATAGTAGAAGAAAGCAACAAGAAAGGTCTCAGTCTGAATAGTAAGAAAACAGAAGTAATGGTTATATCGAAGAAACAATCATCACCATCATGCAGCATAAAAATAAACGAGACAAATCTAAAACAAGTGCAACGTTTCAAATACTTGGGCACAATAATTACATCAGATGGGAGATGCACCACAGAAATAAAAAGCAGAATAGCTCAGGCCAAAATAGTATTTAAGAAAATGAAAAATATCTTATGCAACAAATCTATGTCAATAAAAATGAGAAAGAGAGTTCATCAGTGCTATATAGAACCAATTCTGACCTATGGAAGCGAATCATGGACAGTAGACAAACAAATGAAAAGACGGTTAGAGGCCACAGAGATGGGATTTCTCAGAAGAATGTTGAAAGTTCCCTGGACAGATAAAAAGACCAATGAGGAAGTTCTCAAAGAGGCCAACACAAAAAGGGAGCTCTTAAAAAACATCAGAAAGAAGCAATCAACATTTTTTGGGCACATCATGAGAAGAGGAAAGTTGGAATACTTGGTTACAACTGGCAAAATAAAAGGAAAGAGAGATCGCAGACGACAAAGAGAGAAAATACTGGATAGCTTGGTGTCATGGCATGGAAAACAGTCAACAAAGAACTGATACGATGCACTGTAGATAGAAGATTGTGGAGGGACATGATCGCCTACGCCAACCGGCAGGGTACATGATGATGATGATGAATGTTACAATAAAAAGTGGTAGTAATTTTCACTACAAATTGTAACCTAGGGTTAAGAAGTGAATAGCTTATAAAGTACAAATCTAATATCAAATAATCTTTCTTTACCAACCAACAATCAACACATGCATGTCCTCACTGTAGCAGACTTCATAATCCATACAGGCTTCATCAGCCATGTCTGAATCCACTATAAAAGAGAATAATGACAGCATGATCTTTATTGTCAATGATTAACTAACTGCTTAGGGTTACTGCAATATTATATTGACAAGAAATGTTTTCGCTACAATGTTTTAGTGACAATTGTGGTCTAACATAATCTAGAGAATGTAGCCTGAGGTTGAACATATTGTCTCTTTTCAAAAAGAAGGAAAAAAACCACATGGTCAACTTATTGATGAATGAACAGTAACAACGTACACTTGATGCATCTACATACACACACAACAAACACATACGCATAAAGACCCCCACACACATACATACACACATACATGAGAAAAGGTTAAAAGTTGAAACACCAGTACTAAACACCTTTTTTTTTTAATTAATGATATACTAAAAATCTTTCATCCATTCACAAGCGTACATAAGTATCACTTCTTATGTTTGTGGATGTTTGGTGCTGCTACTTTCACTTTGCCGGGAACATTTCTGGTCAGATCAACATCCTGTAACAAGAAGTGCAATTTTGCTTCAGTGCTTTTAATGAGCCAAACAAAATGTATTCTACATGCAAGGGTTCAAAGGTCATGGCTAAATAATGAGCTAGATTAAGTAACATGAACAGGCCAGGCCTAACTTTGGGACAAAATGAGAATATTGTTTATCCCTTGATATGCTAATGGCCTAAAATCTTTTTCTTCAAACTTCTTTATCACACATTTCACAACAATCACAGGAACTGTGACAAAGCCATGAACTGGTCTACTGAAGACAGATAATTACGCTCAAACTCAAATAATTAGCTTCTAAACTGATTAGCCATATGAGATCTTCATAAATAAAAAACACCATTCACCTGCAACATATTGTCTCTACATAAAATATCCTAGACTATCATAGTCTATTACGCTTCATAAGTCACACTACAGTCCAAATCATAGGTTATCCTTTACCTATGACACTTCATAAGTCACACTACAGTTCGTGTCATAGGTTATCTTAGACTATCATAGTCTATGACACTTCATAAGTCACATTACAGTTCATGTCATAGGTTATCCTTAACCTATGACACTTCATAAGTCACACTACAGTTCATAACATAGGTTATCTTAGACTATCATAATCTATGACACTTCATAAGTCACACTACAGTCCAAATCATAGGTTATCCTTAACCTATGACACTTCATAAGTCACACTATAGTTCATGTCATAGGTTATCTTAGACTATCATAGTCTATGACACTTCATAAGCCACACTACAGTTCATATCATAGGTTATCTTAGACTATCATAGTCTATGGCACTTCATAAGTCACACTACAGTCCAAATCATAGGTTATCCTTAACCTATGACACTTCATAAGTCACACTACAGTTCATGTCATAGGTTATCTTAGACTATCATAGTCTATGACACTTCATAAGCCACACTACAGTTCATATCATAGGTTATCTTAGACTATCATAGTCTATGACACTTCATAAGTCACACTACAATTCATATCATAGGTTATCCTACGATCAAAGTCCTGCTCTCCTCATAAAAAGAAAATACTCTAAATTCTGTTAATAAAAACAACCCACAGTCTAGATCTCTTTGTAAGACACTCTACAGTTTGTCCCTTCATATGATCTGCTTCTACTATAGTCTAGGCATCTTTAACAAAACCACATTATTTTTCCGCTATTTAATAAAGACTTACACATTTGAGGTCCCAGAATTAGATTACATTTACCCTTAAATAAATGACAACCATATGCCATTTTTATGATCAATCCCTCCCCCCCCCCCCCCCCCCCAAATTTTACATTCCAACATTCATAATACAAAAAACATTTTTATGATGCATGTTTGTAATAATCAAAATCAGCTTATTATTTCTCTGGACAAATTGTTCTAAAAATCTATACTCACTTTCTGTATTTTCAAAAGGTCTTTCTCCCGACTTGCTGTTGTCTTTTCATGGACAAACATATTCAGGGCAGTTTTCACAGCTGAAAAAACATATACATTTTTGTTGCTATCAAACCAAAAGGGACTGTTTTTGGAGAAGTGATAATCCTAACAAGTTAACATGGCTCAAATCTAGTGCAAAATTGTTGTTGTTTTTGTCAGTTTGTGCAAATCCGCTAAGTAATAACAGCCCAAATTTTGGTGCTGTTACAAGCCAGTACTTTAACCAGACTGGGATCATCGTCGGTGGCCATGGCTCTTTGTACAGTATGCAACCTCCATTGACATTTCTTGCACATTTTCACAGAATGTGTTACTCCATACCAAACATGCACAAACTACAAATCACTTTTGTGTGCATTACACAATATTGGCAATTTGTACTTGAGCATTTCTTTTAATGACTTCACAACTGCCTAAAACTAGTTGAGCTAGTAACTAGTTTAATAGCTGGTTAAAGAGAACGCATTCACCCTGTGCAATATTTTATGTCTTCCGGCCCAACATAAATAAATTCAGCAAAGTACATTTGGATACTGTGTTGTCTTCCTCGTTTGATTCCTATTTGATTGGCGAGATACATGGAGTAGTCCCATGTGATTCAGACACTTCTGAACACCTTAGTCTGACACTACAGCAAAAAACCAAGATGACGCAGAAAATTAGGTAAGAATGTATACATAACTTTAAACCTGTCAAAATTCGTAATCAAAATCTGTACTCCAGACCGATTTAAAAATGTAACAAAGATATAAAAAAAAAACATGTTTAAAAAAAAATAAAAAACTGAAAAGTTTTCATCATCATTTTTTTTTAAAAGAAAGAATTGCAAAATTTAAAATGACACCATATTTTATTTATTGTATCTGTCACTGTGTGCAAAACAAATGATATGAATGCATCTCTTAAGTAATTCACTACAAATTTGAAATATTTATGTTTGCAATTATTTAATTTGTTACATTTTACAAGTTGAGACTGATTTAATTTCAATTAATGATAATTTAATGATCCCAGCAAATAGTTTTACTTTTTAAACTAAGAAATACATGTGTGGTGAGATCACAAAATTGTGTATAAGGTTTAAAAGTACACAAAATAGACCTTAACTCTTTCTGTACAGAAGCTTTTTATCAGTGTAATGGAAGATTTCAGAGACAACATTTTTCATGGTTTTAAGAATCAATCTACGTATTTATAGTTATCTAACATATAACATATTATATATGAATCTTTTGATAATTGAACAAGATATTAGATTTTACTAATACCAAGATGATACAAGACATGTACAAAGAATATGGTTTGATGACATTTTACACTAATCAAATTGAGAGTGATGCACTATGTAACGAAACGCCAAAATCGGTATGGCACACAGTGCGTTGAAACGTACGGAAAGAGTTAAAGATTGATTACAGTCAACCATACAAGACTGACAGTATCAGACTTGTTATTGACTACTCTGTTTACTTTTATAGGAAACTATAAATAAACTCAGTCCTCAATGTGGTCCTTGTCTTGTCAAGCTGCTAAATAAATTGTTCACTTTTCAAAGTGTCTTTCACTCAAATGGTTCCCACAAATGATATTTTAAACTGATACTTGTCCAATCCATTTATATGATATCATAGAGTGACATTAGCCAAATTCCTGTGACATAATAATGCCCGATGACTAAAGGAGTGTACCTCTTCATTATCCACCCTTAAAAGGACACTAAGTGGGCGTGTCTGTGTTGTGGTTTGCAGTATAACTGTGATGTTTGCGCCTTTCAGCCCAACACATCTGACTTCAGCATGACATTTTTGAGTACGGGGTTGTCTTCCCTCTTCGATCCCTACTCGCTTGGCCAGACTAGATAGGCTAGTCTGTTACTAGAGGCACCATGGAGAAGTGGAGCAGAGTCTGGATGGTTCTGGTTCACCGATCCTGGCGCAAGCCATCAGCTCTGGGTCGCTGACAACTTCCAGCTCTGGTGCCTTCGCCTTTGCAATGGTCTTTTAGTTGTGATTTTTTGTAACACTTTTTCTGTCATTTTACTCATTATTCAATGCAGAGATTCATAACTATAAGCAGTGATATTTATAATTAACTTGACTATGTCATAAAAATAGCTGCTTAAAAACAGATTTTTTTTTTAGAATTCAACAGCTTGCTATGCTCAACTTTTTTCCCTCCACTATTTTTTTTTCACACTTTTTTTCCATTTGTTTCTATTTTTTTTTCCCTGTGACCCATGATTAGTCATTGTATCTAGATTTTTTTAATTTCTTCAAATACACCACAAAACATTGTACAAATTATGAAGATGTAATAAAAGTGTGATTATTTTAATTGACAGCAAGTGTACACACACACACACACACACACAAAATTCGACTGAAATTCTCATGGGCCCCCAGCTAGACGCCAATCAAGCCTTTGAAAACATGGGATAGGCAAAAAAAATTACTGAAAATACAAATGCACATACTGGTTGGCCCACTAACAAAACATCACATTGGGGTGGACGAAAATGAGTGCTTTGCAATCACTGTCCACATAACAGCGCTGTTTGAAACTGGTTAAAATCATGTTCAAACTGTAGTATAAAGGTTAAATACATGATTTATAGCAAAAATTATATTATTTCTCCAATTTAAAGGTGACTTTTTAGCTATAAAGTTGCACATTTAGGCTAAGCAGTAGTAATCAAACTTGATTTTTAAATCGATAGTAGTAATCTAATGTTAAAAGCATCATCTTCTAATTATCCATGTTAGAATTTTGTAATTACCACATTCCCTTCTACAATTCTTATTTTTAAAAACTCTTTCTGTATGTTTTGCCACACTGTGCGCTATGCCGACTTCCGTCGAGTATGTTTCACCGCATTGTGTGCCACTCTCAATTTGATTAGTGTGAACCATCATCAAACCATATTCTTGTTACAAGTCTTGTATCATCTTGGTATTAGTGAAATCTAATACCTTGTTCAATTTTCTAAAAATTAATATATAAAATGCTATATTTTAGATGAATATAAATATGTAGATTGATTCTTAAAACCATGAGAAATTTTGTCTCTTCCGTTGCATCAATAAAACGTTTCCATACAGAAAGAGTTAAGCATAGTTATTTTAAGGAATTAAGTACTGCTTACCTTTTCCTTTCTTGCCAGACCCAGGCATCAATTTTACCTTGTATCTACAAAAACAAACAGCATATAGTCATTTACAATACCAAATATATAAAACCTTCTACTATTTTGTCATGTGTTTTTTTCTATGCACATGAAATATACCAGAGTTTCTTCTTCTACATTCACATGCTGATTTTGTCCTTTAAAAATTCAATGCATACAAGATGTATTATTGTTTACAGCAGGCTATGATTAATCAAAGCACTTAGGGACACATTTTGAAAGCACAGGCCTCTCAATCTGTCCTTTTCTTGGACAAATTGTCAATCTTTTTCCAATCAAGACCAATGTCTTTAAGGGTGTAATAATTTTTCTTTTCAAGCAATCACTAGCCTTCTTTGCTTTTCATTTCTTTCTCTGCGGGTTCCATAACAATGCCTGACTTGCTAAGTTAGCATGAGGTTCTCTTATGAAAAAGCATATGAAAAAGCTTTCTTTAAAAAAAAAAAAATGATGATGAAAACTTTTCGTTTTTTTTTCTCTTATGAGTGTATGTCCAATCCATCTTTAATTCTTATTCATAATCTAATGCTCATTTGGCTCTTCTCTTTTCTTTCCCAGACATCATCTTCATTTTTTAATCTTGTCATCCAATGTTCGTTCGGAACTTTCCTCAGACAGTTCTTTTTTTTAAATTTGTATCTTTGCTTGGCTTGTATTATTTAACATCTATTTTCTGAGTCATATAACAAGATTGTTTTACATTTGTATTAAATAAAGTCTAAGCTTTGTGTTTATTTTTATGTTTTTTGCAGTCCATATTTTGTTAAAGTGATTCTTACATAATCACTCTATGGTATCCAAACCTTTGACCCAATACACTTGATACAGCTTTTTTTTTCATTCGCCAGCTTTTACCTCTGACCAAGTCCCTAGAGACTAGGAACTGAATTTTGCCTGTTAATCCATTTTTCCCTGGCAGCCGTGTGCTCAGGGGTCGCTCGCCGCACAGGCAGATAACTTCGACTTCGGAGGTAGATTACAGCTTAATATCTATAGATAAAAGGTTCTCAAATCCTGTTCATGTGGCCAGACTTAGTTTGTTTCAAGTTGGGCTCCAATATTAACACCTTGTGCACATTGTTTGCCATTTATATTTTAGTTGCACAAGTCTGCTACTAATGTCAGAAAAGTAGTTTTCATATCATCAATTCATTTTATACAAAAGCTATAGGTTTGATTTCATGGATATATGTTGTGAGCAGAATTAATATTTTAGGCAATCATTTTTGAGAGCAACTCTACAACATTTCTCAAGATTTTGGTACCCCAATCTCCACCTACTTTAACTCTTCTGATCACAAGGGCTCTGGCAATATTCTAGACACAGGTATCACTTCCTGCTCCTCTGATTACTTCAGTTGATACACCATTGAGAACCAACTCACAACTAGTCTTGGCTCTTTCCACCTGAGATAGATCAATTCCTTTTTCATTATTATCATAACAGGGTTTTTCTTTTTAACTTTTAATCTCTTTCCTCTTTTCATTCCCCCACCCTTCTTTCCTTTAAATCTTTTAGTAATGATTCTCTTTTCCCTTCTTTCTTCTTATTTACATCATCTTACTGTAGTCCACTGTTCCTACTTGAAAGCTGCTGTTCTTACTGCTCTGCCTGCATTGTCACATGATTAGTAGTGGTCTATTAGAGTT
The DNA here is from genome assembly GCA_032433765.1 of Megaustenia siamemsis. NCBI lineage: Eukaryota > Metazoa > Mollusca > Gastropoda > Stylommatophora > Ariophantidae > Megaustenia > Megaustenia siamemsis. Next base: position 57,309,232 of record JAVIAB010000124.1, read on the forward strand.
GTCAGTCGCTGGACACTAGGGGACTTGCTGAGGAGGTGATCTGAGCACCTATGGACATGTTCGCGGAGTGCAATGATGATGACCCACAAATAACTCAATAGTAGTGGTCTATTATTTGACTACTAATGGGTCAGGGATTCACACTTTTATTTTGGACCTTGGTGATCTCTTCACAATACATTAAAAGAAGCTAATGTAGAAATCTTTCTATGTAACTGTATAGTCATCTTGCATGTGGAAAAAAAAATATGGGCATTAACATCATATTTCTAGAAGGCAATTCTTTCAATATTTTTTCTTATCGTACCCTGGCATGGTTGGATTTGTTCAATAAATTGTGGTAGAAATATATAGCACTTCTATCTTTATGGTTTAACGATGGAAAAATCACAAGATATCATCAACAATAGTCTTTAGGTCATTACTGAAAGTAGAAGAATACTTTTAGAATATCCACAAGCATAATAAAGTGATTTGTCTTTACTAAATAAAAATGTATGAAATTAATGACAGACAGCCACTTCTACAGACTACAAATGTTGGTGCAGGAGGAGAAACATTCAGTTTGACTGTTAAAAGAGTGATGATCTCATCAGGACAAACTTGCTGACAATTATCAATATCATTTATAAACTGTACTTACTTATAGTTAAGTAAGGCCCCATAAGGTGCACACACAGGTACAGCAAACAATAGCTCATCCTCAGGTAATGGAACACCAGTTAATGAATTGAGGATTCCTTCATCCTGTCAAAAACAATAGTTTTGGGTGGTTAATGGTTATTTAAATAATAAAAAATAAAACCATACAGCGATCAGACACATATATATCTCTCTAACATTAAGCTGTACATTTTCTTAAAAACAACACATTTTAATATATAAAGATGAAACAGCATAATTATCTATTACAAAGAATACAAATATTAACTATATTCTTTATCTTAAAGAGAATATAATGTGAGTTGCACTCTTTATCTTACCAAGAGAACTACCCTCCCTATTTTACATACAAAACACTTAGAGAGCTCTCTATCTTACGCAGAACATAAAGCGACTACACTCTTGATCTTACACCCACTATAAAGCAACACTACACTCTCTATCTTACACAGAACATAAAGCAACTACACTCTCTATCTTATACCCTCCATAAAACGACTACACTCTCTTATCTTACACAGCACATAACGCGACTACACTCTCTATCTTACACAGAACATAAAGTAACTACACTCTCTATCTTACACAGAACATAAAGCGACTACACTCTCTATTTTACACCCTCCATAAAGCGACTAAACTCTCTATCTTACACCCTCCATAAAACGACTACACTCTCTATCTTACACAGAACATAAAGCAACTACACTCTCTATCTTACACAGAACATAAAGCAACTACACTCTCTATCTTCATCATTGAGTGCCGTCTTCGCATCGAAGGTTGGCTACCATGGAGCGCCATTCCACTCTGTCACTTGCTTTGATGGTGCAGATTGCTATAGGCTGACTTGTCCATCTTTTGATGTTACTCGTCCATTTTAGTCTTGGTCTGCCTCTGCCTCTTTTACCTTGTATTTTCCCTTCTAATATTACTTTTATTAGACTGTTGTGTCTTTTAACATGATCAAAAAATTTCATTTGTCTTGCTCTAATTGTGTTTAGTAGTTCTTTCTTCATTTTTAGTTGTTTTAAAACTTCCTCGTTTGTTTTCTTTTTTTCCATCCAATTCTACCTATTCTTCTATAAATCCACATTTCAAAGGCCTCAATTTTCTGTTCTGTTGTCTGGTCTAATGTCCATGTTTCTGGCACCATACAGGAATATTGAGAAGATGTAACATTTTGCTATTCTTAGTTTTAGCCCAGGTGCTATTTGTTTTGATGTTAGTATATTTTTCATGGCCTTGAAATTACTTTTTGCCATTCCTATTCTTTTATTTATTTCAGTTGTACATTTTCCATCACTGGTTATAGTATGTCGCAGGTAGTTGTAGCTCTGGACTGTCTCTAGATGTATTCATTCAACTTTGATATTTAATTGTAGGTCTCTATCTTACACAGAACATAAAGCAACTACACTCTCTATCTTACACAGAACATAAAGCAACTACAACTCTCTATCTTACACAGAACATAAAGCAACTACACTCTCTATTTTACATAGAACGTGATGTGACTACACTCTCTATCTTACACAGAATTTGGCGCGACTACACTCTCTATCTTACACAGAACATGACGCAACTACACTCTCTATCTTGCACAGAAAACAAATTGCTTTCTCTTTCTTGTACAGTAAACAAATCAAACGAATGTCAACAAATCAAAATTTGTTGTTTGTTAGGCAATTGTATAGGGGAAAAACATGCACTAAAACATTTTTTTCTTCCACAAGCAGTTACAAAATCTCAAATTTACTTGATAAGGAACTAAAATACACTTTGTGTATCCCTATCAACACAACAGAACAACAGTCGTATACTGGAAAAATAACAACTAGAATGTGGAACTGAATCAATTAATTCTAAGCAGTTTGAATGTCTCATTATGAGTAAAGAATAGTGACACTGTGGCCTTCCAAGCATGTCGTAAGAGGTGACTAAGGAGATTGATCGATGGCTTGACAAGCTGTCATTGTAAAAACTATTGTTATGGAAACAGCCATAGATTTTAGAGGCAGTGATCTCTGCAATAAGTGCCATTTTGGCATGCAAGGTTTCTGTTTTGGAGATTGTGGTTCTGCCCTATGTGCCGTCTTCGGCTTGAAAGGACAATAGATAGATAGATAGATAGATAGTTTGAATGTGAATATATGCTTATTATACTTACATTTCCAGCATTAGATTCTTCATCTTTTTCTCCATCAGAATCTAAATCCTGACAAATGAAACAAAAGAATAATTAAAAAAAAAAAACAATCACAAACAAGTAATAAAGAAATGCATCCATCATGCATTTGTAGCATAAGGGTTACATACTATTAGATAGTATTAGTGTCATATTTCATGGCTAACAACACATATCATCGGTGCTATATAGAGCCAATTCTGACTCATGGAAGCAAATCATGGACAGTAGACAAACAAATGAAATGATGATTGTTAGAGGTCACAGAGATGGGATTTCTCAGAAGAATATTGAAAGTTCTCTGAACAGATAAAAAGACCAAATGAGGAAATTCTCAAAGCGGCCAACACAAAAAAGGGAGCTCCTAAAAAACATCTGAAATAAACAATCAACATTTTTCGAGCACATCATAAAAAAAGGACATTTGGAATACTTGGTTATAGCTGGCAAAATACAGGGAAAGGGAGATCATGGGTGATAAAGAGAGAAGATACTAGATAGCTTGGTGTCATGGCATGGAAAAAAAGTCAACAACAGAATTGATATGATGTACAGTTGCATGAAGCTTGTGGAAGGACATGATCACCTACGTCAACCGGTATGGCACATGATGATGATGAATATACAAACTTCTTCTATTATATATTCAAAGTGATTAGATGAGGCTGTATCTTAAAATGTAAAAACTTTTGTGGTTAAGAACTGAATGTTGCTCCCCTCCCAAAACTCTCATATTTGTTAATCTTTGATCTTTTTATTATGAGCATTAATTGCTACGTTTCATTAACAACATCGTTTTTACGATAGCGGCTTGTTAAACCTCTGATCAACGGTTCTATACCAAGCCGGAGAAAAATAATTCCTCCATTTTGGAAACAACCGGAAACAACTACCATTTGGAGGACCTCGACTTTGCTGATGACATAGTTCTCATCAGCAGTCAGATAAAAACGATGCAGGAAAAAACAAATGAACTATCATCAATAGCCAGCAAAATTGGGCTTGAGGTCAATCATGAAAAGACTAAAATCATGAAAAGTTTAATTCCAACAAGTGACAAAATATACATGGAAAACAAACCAGTAGAAGAGATCGATCACTTTATCTATCTTGGAAGTCACATTGATCGAGAAGGGGATACGAGCAAAGAAATTAGAATCAGACTGGCTAAAGCAGCAATGTCTTTCAGAAGCCTTGAAAAGTTGTGGAAATCAAAACTCATTAGCACAAACACAAAACTTAGGTTATTCAAATCAAATGTACTATCAACCCTTAAACGTATGCGTGTGAAAGCTGGAAAACAACAAGAGATATAGAAACAAAGTTGAACGCATTCGAAAATAAATGTCTAAGGAAAATACTTGGTATAGAATGGAACGAATTCAAAACAAACGAGGAAATTAGAGAAATCGCCAATCAACCACTAATATCTTCAGTAATAAAGAAAAGACGATGGTCATACGTTGGACATGTGATGAGAAGAGATAATAATCGAATAGCAAAGCAAGCCCTCATGTGGGAAACAACAGGTAAAGAAAAAGAGGAAGACCCAGGGAGACACTGAGAAGAACATTGATGAGAGAGGCAAGAGCAGCAGGAATCGGCTCCCTCAATAAGATAGAACTGCTTGCACAGAACAGAGACAGATGGCGAGATTTGATAAAATATCTTTAAAAGAAAACTGCTAGAACAAAAATTCATATAGGAGAAGGTGTATCTTGGTCTACGCCCTATGGGCCGGTTACGGCTCGAAAGGTCAATAGATAGATAGATTAATTGCTAAAATTTAATTCATCCAAAAATATTTACTTTAACCACAAATTTTACATTTCTATCTATTGACCTTTCGAGCCGTAGCCAGCCCATAGGGCGTAGACCAAGATACTCCTCTTATTTGAATTTTTGTTCTAGCAGTTTTCAATTCTTTTAAAGATATTTTATAAAATCTCGCCATTTGTCTCTGCTTTGTGCAAGCAGCTCTATCTCATTAAGGGAGCCGATTCCTGCTGCTCTTGCCTCTTTCATCAATGTTCTTCTCAGTGTCTCTCCGGGTCTTCCTCTTTTTCTCTTACCTGTTGTTTCCCACATGAGGGCTTGCTTTGCTATTCGGTTATTATCTCTTTCTCATCACATGTCCAACATATGACTATCATCTTTTCTTTATTACTGAAGATATTAGTGGTTGATTGGTGATTTCTCTAATTTCCTCGTTTGTTTTGAATTCGTTCCACGCTATATCAAGTATTTTCCTTAGACATTTGTCTGAAAGACATTGCTGCTTTAGCTATTCTGATTCTAATTTCTTTGCTTGCATCCCCTTCTCGATCAATGTGACTTCCAAGATAGATAAAGTGATCGATCTCTTCCACTGGTTTGTTTTCCACGTATATTTTGTCGTCTGTTGGAATTAAGCTTTTCATGACTTTAGTCTTTTCATGATTGATCTCAAGCCCAATTTTGCTGGCTATTGATGATAGTTCATTTGTGTTTTCCTGCATCATTTTTATCTGACTGCTGATGAGAACTATATCATCAGCAAAGTCGAGGTCCTCCAAATTGTCTCCTTGTATCCATTCGATACCTTTATTACCAGTGCAGCATTTCTTCATTATGAAGTCCATAACAACTCCAAATAACAAGGGCGATAAAATACATCCTTGTTTAACCCCAGTTTCTATTGGGAAACATTCGCTCAGTTTCATTAACAAAATCATTTTTACGATAGCGGCTTGTTAAACCTCTGATCAATGGTTCTATACCAAGCCAGAGAAAAATAATTCCTCCATCTTGGATACAACCGGAAACAATTCAATTTTACATTTACTCCCATAAAATATCAATTTGAAGAATGTGTGGAATGTACTAGACTCAGGACATCATACATAAATCCTGCAAAATTTCCAAGAATTTAATTAAATTGCCCCTTTGAGCTAAAACAAACAGCTGGGATATATATGAAATGGGCATTAGTTGGCTACCTTTTTCTGGACTGAAGTATCATGCAGTACATGTCTTAATTTGATCAACAGTGTGTTTTGAAGCTTAAGATCTATTAAAGTCATGCACAGCTTCGTGCTTTCATTGTATGCGTGTATTAGGCGATCATAGAATACATTATAATTTATACAAAATTAGAAAAATATATAAATAATGTAACATTACCTCTTTCTGCAATGTTGGAGAAACAGTTTCCTCACTCTGTTCACCTTCTGTAAATACATAAAGGTTATATGTATACAGGCACAAGATTTACAGAGTTCACATATGTGAACATTTATCAACACAAATTGTTTAATCATCAACATCATTGAGTGTCATCTCTGCATCGAAGATTGGATACCATGGAGCTGGCGCGCTATTACGTTCTGTCTCTTGCTCTGATGGTGCATGCAGGCTGTCATATGACTTGTCCATCTTTTGATGCTACTTGTCCATGTTAGTCTTGATCTGCCTCTACCTCTTTTACCCTGTATATCCCTGCCAAGATTAGTTTAAGTAGGCTGTCGTGTCTTTTAGCATGTCACAAAAATCTCATTTGTCTTGTTTTAATTGTGTTTAGTAGTTCTCTTTTCATTTTTAGTTGTTTTATGACTTCATTGTTTGTTTTCTTTTCTTTCCATCCAATTCTACCTATTCTTCTATAAATACTCATTTCAAAGGCTTCAATTTTCTGTTCTGTTTTCTTGTCTTATGTCCATGTTTTTGCACTATACAGGAATGTTGAAAAGATATCACATTTTGTTATTCTCAGCTTTAGCCCTGGTGTTATTTGTTTTGAAATTACTTTTTGCCATTCCTATTCTTTTGTTTATTTCAGTTTTACATTTTCCATCACACTTTATAGTGTGTCCAAAGTAGTTGTAGCTCTGAACAGTCCCCAGGTCTTTCCTTTGATATCCAATTGTAGGTTTTGAGTATTATCTTTGTTTATGATCATAGTTTTAGTCCTCTTTTGATATTCATATCTAATCCATATTTCTTGCTTGTTATGAATTCTTGCATACAAAATTAATTCATGAATGTCATATTTATATAATTTTTTTTGCGTTCACCAGCATTCTGGTGAAGCCCCTAGAGACTAGGAACTGAATTTTGCATGTTAATCCATTTTCCCTGGCAGCCGTGTGCACAGAGGCCCCTCAGCGCAAAGAAAAATAACTCCATCTTCGGAGGTACTCATATATTTTTCGCTGTGACATCTGGAACTATATATATTAATGATAACAAAATAATATAAAATGTTTTGCTATAACAGTTCATCCATTGTAGACACATGATATCTATCTATCTACCTATCTATCTATTGACCTTTTGAGCCATGGCCGGCCCATAGGGCATAGACTCAAATACTCTTTCTCGTTTTCTAAATTTTTTTTCTAGCAGTCTCAATCCTTGCAAAAAACATTTATATCCCGCCATTTGTCTCTGTTCTGTGTAAACTTCTCAATCTCTTTGAGGAAGCCGATTCCTGCTGCCTTTGCCTCCCTGATCAATGTTCTTCTGTGTTTCTCTGGGTCAGCCTCTTTTCCTTCTACCTGTTGTTTTCCACCTGAGGGCTTGATTTACTATTCAGTTATTATCTCTTCTCATCACATGTCCAACATGTCCATCGTCTTTTCTTTATTACTGATGATATTAGTGGTTGATTGGCGATTTCTCTAATTTCTTCATTTGTTTTGAATTCATTCCACACTATACCAAATATTTTCCTTAGACATTTATTTTCAAATGCGTTCAACTTTGTTTCTATGTCTCTTGTTGTTTTCCAGCTCTTGCATGCTAAAAGTACACATGATATAACCATATAGTTATTTTCAGACTGGTGATATGAAAATAAAGAATACCAGACATGATGGGATAACAAACATATGTAAACTAGAAAAGTGCACAAAATTTATTAAAATATAATGTTATAATAACTGTTGATGATGTTAAGCTGATAACTGGTGGTAGGATGTGGAGAAGAGGATACAGAAAAAAACAAGACAAATGCATACACAGAATTATTTTTAGTGTCCATTAAAGATCTATAGCCTCCTTACCTATTTTAAGTCTGTCTACTTCATCAACCAGGTCGGATGGTTTTATATTTTCATCTGTTTTTTTCTGTCCCTGATTTTTTCCAGCAGGAATTTTTTGCCCTTGAGGAGGTCGGTGTTGTTTTGTCAAATTATGATCTTTACCCTTTTTACTCTTTCCTTTTTTGTCATCCTTTTGTGGTCCAGCAGACTAGAAAAGAGGCAAACATTTTTTCAGTAATTACACAAATCACTGTATATGTTTACAAGCATTTATTTAGAAGGACAAAGAGAAAATGAATACTGTTGAGGAGAAATGTGAATAGAAATGCAACTCTCATGTTATTCATGAGGTAAAAAAGCAGCAAAGAGCAACATTAATTAGAGAAAAATAAAGATGGACCTCATGTCTCAACTAAAACTAAAGAATGCCTCTTTTTATCTTTGGTAACCTTATTTAATAAGCTGAACTGCCAAGCCTTACTGTAGGTATTTCTTATCCAGCTGCTTTTCGTAATCATGCTATTATTTACTATGTTCATCATTCATCATGTGCCATACTGGTTAGCGCAGGTGATCATGTCCCTCCACAATCTTCTATCTACAGTGCATCGTATCAGTTCTGTTGTTGACTGTTTTCCATGCCATGACACCAAGCTATCCAGTATTTTCTCTCTTTGTCGTCCACGATCTCTCTTTCCTTTTATTGTGCCAGTTGTAACCAAGTATTCCAACTTTTCTCTTCTCATGATGTGCCCGAAAAATGTTGATTGGTTCTTTCTGATGTTTTTTAAGAGCTCCCTTTTTGTGTTGGCCTCTTTGAGAACTTCCTCATTTGTCTTTTTAGCTGTCCAGGGAACTTTCAACATTCTTCTGAGAAATCACATCTCTGTGGCCTCTAATCATCCTTTCATTTGTTTGTCTATTGTCCATGATTCGCTTCCATAGATCAGAATTGGTTCTATATAGCACCGATGAACTATATTTACTATGTTAGGGCATAATATTTTTTTACATTAATCAAGAACTCTAGGTCTATTAGGTAAACAAAGAAATACATCATAGCTGTAATTTATTTCTTCAAATGCCATCAGACTTTCTAATTTTTTTTTAGCTTGTCTTTTTAAGGTGAGGGTAATGCTGTAGTGTAATGCTAATGTGCTGGTTTGGGAATTTAGTGTATGAAGATTCAAATGCAGCTTGGTGCTCTCCAGTTGACCTAGTTGATAAAGGAATGGGTTTTTGGCTCATTGAATTGGGGAAAAGTAATAACAGAGAGGAAGAGAATTGGTCTCCCCCCACTTCCAAATGCTGTGGTCTATTTTGCTCCTCTAAAACATATGCCACAGGACATTACTACTTTATAAGCTCCATCTTCTAATTGGTCTGACCTTTGTTTCTTCTAATTCACCAAGTGTTCTTCATCAACACAAATTTGCTAGCCTCTGGAGAGAGGGGGGGTTCCCCAGTCTACAGCCCCATTCTGTCACCATGTGACATTCATTTGTTTAGACCCTTAACCCTTAAAAAATCTCTAAAGGGACAACTATTCAACTTCAATGCAGGCGTCATGGCCTCAGTGATAAAATGATTCAATGAGGTACCAAGTCATTTTTCTCAAACAGCATCTGCTGTCTACCTAAGAAGTGGGATGTATGCCTAAATGCATTTAGCAAACTTTTTCTAATGAACCTTGGTGAGTACTTGCTTCATAACAATTGCTTTACTTAATTCTGCCACACCTGCTGATGTACCTTACCCACATTAGTAATAAAGCCATATATAATATTTTAAATTATATATATATTATTGACAAAACCACAAAACATAACACAGCACTATCTATCTATCTATTGACCTTTCGAGCCATAGCCGGCCCATAGGGCATAGACCCAGATATTTTTTCTCTTATCTAAATTTTTATTCTAGCAGTTTTCAATCCTTGTAAAGATCTTTTACAAATCTCGCCATTTGTCTTTGTTCTGTGCATGCAACTCTATCTCATTGAGGGAGCCGATTCCTGCTGCTCTTGCCTCTCTTATCAGTGTTCTTCTCAGTGTCTCTATGCGTCAGCCTCTTTTCCTCATACCTGTTGTTTCCCACTTACCTGTTGTTTCCCACATGAGGGCTTGCTTTGCTAACACAGCACTACAAAAATTAAAATTAAAAAAAACAATAGCAAAGAAAATTAACTCTCTATAACATAATGTTGCAGATACATGAAATATTTAAGAGGTACTAAGACATTTGGAGGTGAGATCATAGTGTGTTTCTTTCCTATTTTAGCCATACACAACCAAGTTTTATATTCCATGGTAAGAGTAACAATTCAGCACAACACAATACAAAAATATGTGAACTCACTGCTAATATTTCCATTTTCAGTCTCCTTTCTTCCTCATCTTGGTCTGCATACTTCTCCTTGATTTTTCTTTGTTTTGCTCGCTGGCCTCTCTTTGGTGGGGCCACAGACTCACCAGGACCATTCTCTGCTGACTACATAAAAAGACATAATATCCTGTTAAATAGTAGTAAAAGAGTAGTAAAGTACCCCCGTCACGCCAAGTGGCATATAGGGAATATGGTGTTAGTGACCATAAATTTTTCCAGACCTTCGGCACATGATTTTTGGGGTAATGTGGTCGGTATTACGCCACACTACCATTACCGCTTCACTTTCCCAGAAAAAAATCAGGTACCCATTAAAGGCTGGGTGAACCCGGAAGCCGTTGGTTGGGATCAAACCCTACCCCTTGTCCTTTGTAGTCCAGTTCACTAACCATTGAGCTATCGCGGCTCCCTATATTGTTAAATATTACACATTATATATTGGCAGAGGCCAACAGAAGAGCACAAGATCACAAATTGTATCTCTCCTCAAAGCTGGAAAGCAAATGAGAAAGGAAAGAAGAAGATCAATTTCATTAAAAAAAAATATGTAATCCCTTCTAAAAAAAGATAAGAGTTAATTCCACCATAAAAAACGAACAATAAATCACTAATGGGTCAGAGTTATTTGTTCACAATGATGTCATCTTAATCATTAGGTATCACTAATGCACTGTGTTGCTACATTTTTTGAGTTGTGACCTCCTTTCATAAACGCCACTAACTTGACCTTTTGTGATCTTTTAAAAGACTAGTAGTCTGTGCTTCCGTCTTATAACATCAGTGTAACCTTCAACCCACTTTCATAACAATTGTGGGTCTACAACCAAGTCCAGACTGCATGAACAATAGGTCAAATTTGTAGATCCCAGAAAGGAGAGCAACACAAGCAGACTGAAGAATAATAAATCAACACAGAACTGGGGTCATAAGTAACCAAGGACCATACTGGGGATGACATCTGAGTACATATGGACATGTTCTATGAGTAATGAGGAAGATCCCTCGATTAAACTAAACTTTTATAACAGATTTATAGATAACTTGTAACTCTTTTTCATAATAACAAAATAACAAATTTTTTTAAAGTGTCAAAATTCCTGATGATGCTCCCTTTAAAATAATTGCTGCTAAAATTAGAAAAAACTTCACCTTGCCCATCCCTCAGGAGGTAACAGCCCATAAACTGGGAACCACTGAGGGACTTAAAAGTAATAAAAACAATCTCTCTCAACATCATTAATACAAATCCAAGGAGGGAGCAACAACTTCTCACAAGGAGCAGAGGTTACATAGATAAAATATACAGTCTCAGGCACAAAATAGAACATTGTTCAGAATGTCAGAGAAAAATTTATTTCAATTTTGTTGCTTAAAAACATTGTTGAGAGTGTCAGAGAAAAATTTATTTCAATTTTGTTGCTTAAAAACATTTGTTGAGAGTACTGTTCATGGTGGGAGCCGTAATAGCTCAGTGGTTAGTGAACTGGACTACAAAGGACAAGAGGTAGGGTTCGATCTCAACCGATGGCCTCCGGTTCACCCAGCCTTTAATGGGTACCGGATTTTTTTTTCTGGGAAAGTGAAGCGGCACAGGCATAATACCGACCACATTACCCAAAAATCATGTGCCGAAGGTCTGTAAAATTTATGGTCACTAACACCATATTCCCTATACGCCACTTGGCGTGACGAGGGGTACTTTACTTTACTACATGGGACTTTGACCAGGTACTTTTAAGTTTGAGGCGAGTATGTTACCCTCCTATCAAAAGCACTGCTTTCATTACAAGCAGAATTTGTGAACATTTTATTCAGGATAATCAGGGGTACTTTACTTTTAACTTACTGCTCATAGCGCACTATAAAATTGCCATCAAAGTTATAACAGTTATAAAAAGCTTACTAAAGTCTGATGCATCATTGATTGGAGTAACCAATCATTCAGATTTCAATGGTAGTGCGACAAGGCTTATCCCCATCAACCCATTCTTTACTTGGCTGTATTAGACTTAATAATGACAAAAATAATCATAGATCGTTATAGAAAAACTAACATTAGTCCTACTTTGCTAAGTGGTTTAAATATTTTAATTCCATGCTGAATGTAATTAGACCTTAGATCAACAATTGCAACTAAAAATATAATCTATAATCAAGAAAAGAAGGCAGTCATATGTTGGCCATGTCATGAGAAGAGACAGCAAGAGAACCTCAAAGCAGGCCCCCAAATGGGAATCAGAGGGTAAGAGAAAATGAGGCCGACCTAGAGAAACACTAAAACAGGGCTTGCTGCTGATTTCAGGTGGTTGTCACAGAGAGAAATTGCAAATAAAAATCCTAACTGGTGCAGCCAAGATTTGAACTAACAACCACTCTGTCTTGAAACCAACCAGTCCCCCTGAAATTGATATAATCTATGCTGTATCTATATATTTCATATAAATACAGAGACGACCATATATAAATATAATATAAAATATAGACAAGCAATCTTTAACTTAATTTAAACAAATATTGAGAAAATTCTTCGAGAAAACCCTACATTCAGTGAGCAATGATAACAATGTTTTAAAAATTGTTATTGAAAAGAATATTTTTTTAGATTAAAATAAATACTGAGAAAATCTTTGATCAATAAAATTTGAGGAAATGCTGTCTGTGGACTTTAGCCAGTGAAAGTAGTCAGATGTCTCTTGCAAACAAATGTTGAATGAAAATAATGGTTTATTTTTTTTTACAATGGAAAGAATTCAAGACTAGATAAGAAAATAGAGAAATGGTTATGCAACCAATCAATCCATAAATAAGAAAATAAGATGGCATATGTGGACCATGTGACAAGAAAAATTACCCAGTGAAGTGCGTAGTAAGTCCTCTTATGGGAATCAACAGGAAAAAAGAGAAAGCAGATGACCTTGAAAAAAACTGACAAAAACACTAATAAGAGAGGCAAGGACAGCATAAGGCAGTCATCATCAACTCCCACACAGACACAGAGTTCACCAAGAACTGGGACTAATGACGATGTACATTTCAAGCTCTGTGTTATGTTTAAGAGACTGGAAGAATAATAATGTGATGAAAGCAGATAACTGTGAAGGAGCTGAAATACCTTGCTTTTATTTCTGCCAGCGTCAGATTCGGCTCCATCATCATTTGCAGTATCATTTCCAGGAAGTAGTGATGATACATTATGTTCATTATTTATAACATTATTTTGGTCGTCGGGCAGACCTTTCTTCTGCTTTTTTAAATCCCTGATGATAATAGAAATGATCAATTTAATGCACATCTTTTTTAGACATGAAAGTAAAGCCCCATTTTATAGAATGTTTTTTCCTCATTGGTCTCATTAAGTGTTAAAATGTCCACAATAAATGTTAACTATCTTTGTATTGAAAGTTGGAATACTTGGTTACAACTGGCAAAATAAAAGGAAAGAGAGATCGTGGACGACAAAGAGAGAAAATACTGGATAGCTTGGTGTCATGGCATGGAAAACAGTCAACAACAGAACTGATACGATGCACTGTAGATAGAAGATTGTGGAGGGACATGATTGCCTACGCCAACCGGCAGGGTACATGATGATGATGATCTTTGTATTTCATCTTTATAGCATTTTCCCATTACTGGTGTTTGTCAGGGGGGACTTATAGAGCCAGAGAATAAGGTTGCAGTGTCATGAGGTGTTGGGTCTGAGTTTTTATTTCACACCCGATATAACAAATTTTCGACATAAATGTTAACATTCCTCAAAAAATACAATCCTTAGTGTTGTCACTTAGTTCTACCACTGATTTTCTTCCATACCTTTTATGTTAACCAAAGGAAAAGAGTGGCTGCACACTTTAATTATAAAGAACTATCAGAATTAGTTATGATGAAGAATTGCCAGAGTTAGTTATGATGAAAAATTACCAGAGTTAGTTATGATAAAGAACTACTAGAGTTAGTTATGATGAATAACAGAAAGAAGATGAAACAGCAAGTCATCATTACCCTTGGATTACAGACATGCAGAGAATGTTGTTATGGGAGAACAAATCTTGAAATCAACCAGCTGGTTAATGTTCATACTGGTGAGGATCGCACTGTTGTATAATGCTGACTAAAATGTAAAGTAAAGGTTCCCTCCATGCCTTGCTAGGCATATAGAGAATATGGTGCTAGTGACCATATTTTCCTGTGACCATGGCACGTTTTTGGGTGATATAGTCGGTTTCACTCCAGGCCACCTTTACTTCCAAGATAAATCTCTGGTACCCATTTTTAGAGGTTGGGTGAACCCTGGAGCCTTGTCATTCAGAAAAGCAATACGCCAATTCCGGGATTGATCCCAGCACACTAATCACTCAGCCACCAAGGTTCTCAGTATAATATACTGACTGGTCTGGATGAAATCATGATGGATATGTTCTGCTAGAATGAGAGATAAAAATCACTGTCAAACAAAGACAGCTTGTATGTTTGAATGTCCACAGCATGGGAAATGTTGAGGGGTCAGTAGCGGGGTGTAAGGTACACTCCTATAAGGTATAGTGATCACTCCTATAAGGTATGGTGATCACTCCTATAAGGTATGGTGATAGCTTCACAAAAAAGGAGCACAACAAAATACTGACATTTTGATCTACATACGGCCTTCTTCAGAGAACAAGAACAATGACAACACACAAATGGGCACAGGTAAATATTCCTACATCTAGGATGATTGGGACAGGTAAGTTAAGGAGAAGTGGATGGAGGATGGAGGGATGGGATAGAATGATAGGAATGAGATGATGAAATGGGAGAGAGATATGTGCTACATGTTGGAGGATAGGTGAAATGTGGAAAATGTTGAGGTGTTGATTTTCTGAGGCCCTTTCAAGAAACAATAATTTATTGCGTTGTACTCTCTGTATATATGTTGTTTGGTTTAGTCATTGTTATAATTAAACAGGTCATTTCAGGTTTTCAGACTCTCAAAAACTTTTATGGATCAACTTTCTTAGCCATTCTTAGAGTAATGGAATAAGTAGAAAAAGCGAAAACATATTCTAGAAATGTAATTAATTTTGTTTTGCTAGATAAAATAATTACAATATTATAGTATAATAACAATAAAAAATTGTCGTGCTGGGGGATACTAAAGTTTCATAACACCTTTGTTTTCATCCAAGCAGAGAGATGTGTAATGCTATCAAAACAAATTCTGTTTTTTTTTTTAATAGATTATTTTAAATAAAATGCAAATGATCATCCTTATTGTGCAGACCTAAGGGCAAGAACTGTTTACCTTCTTTGTTTTGCTGAAAGTTTAGCACTTTTACTGGAAATCTGCAGATATAAACAAATAAAAACAATTAGTAATATTTTAGTCTTCTTCAACATACTCTTTTAGATGTCAAAACAAATAAATTTAATGAAAGTCAATGCAAGATTACTGGCATCATAAAAGTTTGTCCTATTATAGATAGCACTACTGATGATGCTGTTCATTTTGGTAGTAAGCCCATTGATTATGGTGGCTGACTAAACATTCTTACCTCCTCTCTCTCTGTCTTGACTCCATAAATGAGGCAAAGATAACCACCAAGCCTTTATTAAACTATTTTGAGGCAACACATCTTTGCTTATATAAATATATATAGTATATAGTACAAATTCAAGTGGTTATTACCATGCCAACACTCATAATCTGGACAATGCTATAGCATAAAATATAAAAAAACCAACCTGACACATTTATAGTAAACATGTTCTGTGGTCAATTTATTACATTCAATGTGTATAAATGTTCCAATAAATTGTGTTGCTGTGATGTGTATTAACTATATGGCCTTTGGCATCTTGACAGATGGTTGGTAACAAGAAATCATAGGTCAGTCATCATCATGTGCTGTACCGGTTGGCGTTGGCGATAATGTCCTTCCACAATCTTCTATCCACAGTGCATCGTATGAGTTCTGTTGTTGACTGTTTTCCATGCCATGACACCAAGCTATCCAGTATTTTCTCTCTTTGTCGTCCGCGATCTCTCTTTCCTTTTATTTTCCCAGTTGCAACCAAGTATTCCAACTTTCCTCTTCTCACGATGTGCCCAAAAAATGTTGATTGCTTCTTTCTGATGTTTTTTAAGAGCTCCCTTTTTGTGTTGGCCTCTTTGAGAAATTTCTCATTGGTCTTTTTACCTGTCCAGGGAACTTTCAACATTCTTCTGAGAAATCCCATCTCTGTGGCCTCTAATCGTCTTTTCATTTGTTTGTCTATTGTCCATGATTCGCTTCCATAGGTCAGAATTGGTTCTATATAGCATCAATAAACTCTCTTTCTCGTTTCTATTGACATAGATTTGTTGCATAAAATATTTTTCATTTTCTGAAATGCTATTTTGGCCTGAGCTATTCTGCTTTTTATTTCTGTGTTGCATCTTCCATCCGATGTTATCACTATGCCCAAGTATTTCAAACGTTGCACTTGTTTCAGATTTGTCTTGTTTATTTTTATGCTGCATGATGGTGATGATTGTTTCTTCGATATAACCATTACTTCTGTTTTCTTACTATTCAGACTGAGACCTTTCTTGTTGCTTTCATAGGTCAGTAGTTTGGTAAAAATTTTAGTGTCTTATGCTGGATGCTGATTTGCTGAACAGTTTCTCTCGTGGCTGAATGCCAATTTTGGATAGACAGATTTGGCCACAGAGCGAACAAGACAAATTCGTGGTGTCAGGCCGTGTTTCCTTTCTCCTGCGCCTTTAGTCTTCTGAATTTGACATCAGCACCTGCCTGTAAGTTGCTGTGTTGTTTTATATTTTTGTTCTCCACATGCTACAATCTGCAGGACAGATTTTCCTAGTTTCTTTCATTGATAGAGAATTCACTTAAGGAAGCCCATAAAACCTCAGCACTGGTCTGCCCTTTGGTTAGGAAATGGATTATTTGTCATTCATTTACAGCCCATAATATTATTGTTTCATACCAAACTCCATTTAATTAGATGCAAAAAATGTATACAGTATCACACTGCCTTAAGGAAGGCATGATACAATAAAAATGAGAGAAAGGGTATGTCAAGGGTGAATTTGGCACAGCAGCAGCAGATGTTTATTTATAGCAGAACAGAGACAAATTCTGAGTTGCTGTCATAGGAGCCTAGTTCCAACAGGGACAAATTAGATGGTGGTGATGATGATGACTAACCCATAGATTACCTTATTATATTATTTATTAAATAAAAAAAACAATTCAGATGCACAAAACTAATAAACATACTATCTGAGCTAATGACTATTGAAAACACAATATGAAGTGAAAGTTTCTATGAAGAAAAAAAAATAATAATAATACTTTAATAAAAATCTGCAAGAGTGTACAAAACAAATTGTCATAAATAATACAATCATATCAATGCAACAAACTGAATTAAAAATTATAAACATACTAACCTTTTCTCCAAAAGTTACAGGGACACCATCACCAAGAAAAAATGTATCAGACTTGTCACTTGTTGTACTGGATGTGCTGAACTCTCTACGCAGCTCATATCTAATAACAAAATGCTACAGATTTTTAATACTGCAAATTAGTTGGAAGTTAAATTGCCAGTTATTTAAAACAATTACAAAATGCCAGCAGTATTTTCTTCATCTACAAATGACTTTATTAAAACTACTACATGAAATGTAAAGCCATACACGTGCACAACAAAAGGAGCTATTTGTAATACATTAAAAAATACAAGTAAAGAAATTAGAATCAGAACAGCTACAGCAGCAATGTCTTTTAGAAGCCTGATAAGCTGTGGAAATCAAAACTCATTAGCACAAGCACAAAACTTAGACTATTCAAATAAAATGTACTATCTACCCTTACATATGCATGTGAGAGCTGAAAAACAACAAGAGACACAGAAACAAAGTTGAATGCATTCTAAAATAAATGCCTACTTGGTATAGCATGGAACGAATTCAAAACAAACAAAGAGATTAGAAAAATCCCAAATCAACCACTAATATCTTCAGTAATCAAGAAAAGATAATGGTCTTATGTTGGACATGTGATGAGGAGAGATAATAACAAAGCAAGCCCTCATGTGGGAAACAACAGGTAGACCCAGAGAGACACAGAAGAACATTGATCAGAGAGGCAAGGCAGCAGAAATTGGCTCACTCAATGAAATAGAGTTGCTTGCACAGAACAGAGACAAATGGCAAGATTTGATAAAATATCTTTACAAGGATTGAAAACTGCTAGAATAAAATTTAGATAAGAGAAAGAGTATCTGGGTCTATGCCCTATGGGCTGGCTACGGCTCGAAAGGTCAATAGATAGACAGAAAAAAAAACAACAAACCATTATTTAAAAAAAAAAAACCACACAATAAAAGTATAAAAAAAGGACATTTATAAACTATTCAAGGGCACAGTAACAAGATATTTCAGAACACACCAACAACATTGTACAGGCCATCTCTGGAAAGTAAAATTAAAAACAGAAAGAAAGAAAAAAAAAAACTTTAGCACAACTTGCAAAACATGCATTAGAAAACTCCAGATAGAGGACAAAAGAGAGAGACAAACCAAGGAAAACCAGACAGAGGACAGTGGAAATAGGGATGAACATATAGGACAGACATGGGGCACTCTATGAAGGATGACCACATGAAGTGGGGAACTTTGTTGTTGCCATAGAAGACACCACAAGGCTTTCCAACCATTGACTACTTTGTTGATTTGTGGCAAAGGAAAAAAATTAAATAAATAAATAAAGGAATTTGTGAACAAATAACGGGCACAATAAATGACTTTTAGGTTCAATCAAAAGAATACTAGAGCACATTTTAAAAAAAGTAAAGAACCCTGTCATGCCAAGTTGCATATAGGGAATATGGTGTTAGTGACCATAATTTTTATAGACCTTCGGCACATGATTTTTGGGGTAATGTGGTCGGTATTACACCCGAGGGCATAATTGAACACAGAAAATCTTTTTTTTTAAAAAATAATTTTTGGCACATTAAATGAAACAGCGCCTAGTATGTAATTTTAAAAAAGCTATCATTACTATTTTCTTTTAACACACCCAAATATTTGATCAAAAGATATTACATTTATAATATTATTCTGAACAGAAATATACACAAATAAGTTAATAAAATTCATAATAATTTAATACATTTTCTAAACACATCCAAGCACATTAATTTTGCATCAATTATGAGCACATACTTCAACAGAAAAATTACTTTTGAATTATTTCAAAGACATATCAGAACATATCAGAAACTCTGGACTTACTTATCACCCTTGACGTGAAGCAAATTGATGCTTGTATCTGGAAACTCAAAGTCAGGATCAGCATCAGTGGATGACTTCTTTATTTCTGTCCCTGCATTTAATCCAGGCTTCTTTGTGAGTAATGGTTTGATATCCTGCATCTCTGTGCCCTGTTCTTTACTTTCACTGGAATCACTTATTTCTGACTGACTTGGATTTTCACTTAAATGAACTGTTTCTTTGCTAATTTCTTCAGTAATCTGTGAGATGTGATCAGGTGCTGTGTTGGTTCTCTCATCTGTACCTTCTTCCTCACTATCACTGCCATCACTAATGCTGATTTCTATGTCTTCACTTTCGGGAACTGACATTGCAACTGAATCAGTGACTGACATAGCATCGTCATCTGTTATCTTCACTCTTCTCTCTCCCTTATGACGCTCTATGCTCCCGTCCTCAAGCTACAGGAATAATACAAATTAAAAACAGCTACATAAAAATGAAAAAATATTCGGATCTGGAAATATTAACAAATTAAAATTAAACTGAACAGATTCAACTTATTTTGATTTACTGAATCTGAAGTAACACTCTTAAAGAAATGAACAAAAAGTATTTAATAATAAGTCAGGGGGATTTCCAAATTTCACATCCATATGTTAGCACTGGTATCACACAGGAGTTGAACAGTCTAAGTTTTATTAGTTTACTGAGAACTTTGGATCTCCAGATGTTTGTCAGTTTGTTGAAAGCATTTGTTGCTAGTGTGAAGCATGTCATTATTTCTGATGTTGTCTCCATACATGAATATAAGGGAGGCCTCGGTAGCCTAGTTGGGAAAACCACCTGACTGGGCCACCAACATTTGGACAACCTGTGTTCGATTCCCACTGGAAGCAGTGTGAGTTTTACTTGTGGTTGAAAAAAAAAAAATACCCCAGTTGACCCAGTCGTTGGCAGAAATGGGTACCAGGGAATTACTTATTTCTCACCCTCCCAGGGAAGGTGAGAAATGCTGCCACGTATCATGAGTTTCGATGCTTGAAGCAACACTATCCAGAAGTCTCCGTACACTTCTGGATAGGTGGCTGAGCACATATGGGTGAAAACTAGCTTGTTAAGATGCTGATTCAAGTCTTGTACTTTACCTTTACATGAATATAAACATATATACACACACAGAGAAATATAAATATATATGTAGGAATAACACAATTTTACAAGCAGACAAGTAATTTTTTATTAAAGAATAAGAGCATCAAAGAACTGACTCACTGAGCTCCTAAACTCCTTCAGCTCTGAACTTTAAAACTGTCTGTGAACTAAAACTAAAAAATTGCTGGCTGCAATGCAATTTTTAAAAATGTACTAGCTCAAAATTGACTAATTTAAGCACTGTCTAGCAGCTCCCATTAAATTTGCTTTAGTGGATTTTTTTTTCTGATCCTCATGACGATAAAAAAGCAGCAATGTCTTTCAGAAGCCTTGAAAAATTGTGGAAATCAAAACTCATCAGCACAAACACAAAACTTAGACTATTCAAATCAAATGTACGATCAACGTATGCGTGTGAAAGCTGGAAAACAACAAGATATAAAGAAACAAAGTTGAAAGCATTAGAAAATAAATGTCTAAGGAAAATACTTGGTATAGCGTGAAACGAATTCAAAACAAACGAGGAAATTAGAGAAATTGCCAATCAACCACTAATATCTTCAGTAATAAAGAAAAGATGATGGTCATATGTTGGGCATGTGATGAAAAGAGATAATAACCGAATAGCAAAGCAAGTCCTCATGTGGAAAACAACAGGTAAGAGGAAAAGAGGAAGACCCCGAGAGACACTGAGAAGAACATTGATGAGAGAGGCAAGAGCAGCAGAAGTCGGCTCTCTCAATGAGATAGAGCTGCTTGCACAGAACAGAGACAAGCGGCGAGATTTGATAAAATATCTTTAAAAGAATTGAAGACTGCTAGAACAAAAATTCAGATAAGAGAGGGAGTATCTTGCTCTACGCCCTATGGGCTGGCAACGGCTCGAAAGGTCAATAGATAGATAGATGACGATAAAATCTGATAGTGATCAGATAATCTTATTGGTCAATCTTATCTATGCCTTCAGATAGCCCCTACCACTAATTTTATAGCTTCCAGGATTGGGCATTCTATCAAAAGCAGTCAATAAACCTATTTTCATTGTCTCTGAAGTCACCAAGTTTCAACAGTCAGTATGGCCTCTAGCTGAAATTCCTTCACAGCCACTCAACTGATCTAGAATGTCTAGTCATTGAGATATCGTTTCACAACAAGATGAGAAATTCACACCTCCGCTCTGATTCGACGATTATTCGCCTTCATCCAAATTGACATGCACACAAGAATAACGCTACTGGACAGATCTAAAGACCTATATACTTGGAGAAGTAGTTGTAAAAGCATTCTGAATCACTAGTCTAGTTGAAAGTATTATCACTTGTTACATTTCAAGCAGGGCCTACACTGTTACACTAATCCAGAGTGCTTTGTACTGCAGGAACTATAGAACCTGCAGACTTTTTTCCCCAATACCCACAATTTAAAAAATAAGACATTGACTTATCTTCTATTAATAAAAACTGTTGAAGAGGCCTACAGGCCACCTAAATGAGTCTCGTGGGCCATGGGTTGGACCATACTGCTTTAAATTATCTCACTAAAAAATTTTAAAATTATACTGTGACTGGATTTATCATCAATTATACAATCATGATAGAAAATTGTATATACTAAATGATTTCTTGTATTCACTGTATTACTTGACTCTTTCCATACAGAAGTTTTTCATCATCGCAACGGAAGCGATGTCAGAGACAAAATTTGTCATGGTTCAAGAATCAATCTACATATTTATCTTACATATAACATATTATATATGAATTTTTAGATAATTGAACAAGGTATTCGATTTTACCAATACCAAGATGATACAAGACACGTAAAAAGAATATGGTTTGATAACGCTTCACACTAATCAAATTGAGAGAGTGATGCACTATGTAGCAAAACATACGTGGCCGAAATTGGCATAGCGCACAGTGCGTTGAAACTTACAGAAAGTGTTAATAAAGAGATGCAGGATTTGATAGGCACTAGCTTTTGAAATTAACTAACCATTTTTAAATTATTTTTTTTTTATTATTGATCAAACAGGAGTGAAACTCTTGTCAAACAAACTATTTAGTCATAGAATTTTGAGGATCTGTGGTGTACATTTTATTCTGATTCACCTGTTATTGAGCAAAATTACACAAACTATATGTTTACTTAACTCACATTGCAAATTAGGAATTTATACACAAATAGGCATGATAAATACAATATTTGAAACTGCGTACCTTGAACATGAATCCAAAGCCATAAATAAGGTAAGATGGAGGCAGGAAATTTTTCCTACCTAAAAAGAGAAATAAAACAAACCCACAAATGAAACTGGCTGAGATGTATAAACATTAAAAACTTAAAATACAAATCTGTTCTAAATATATGCATGTTCTTGTATTCAGAACAATCATGACTGTAACTGTAGTTGTCATTAACACTTCTTTCTCTTTCTTGTACATATTGGAATATTTAAGCATAGAAACAAATTTTGTGCAATCAGTGAGGCTCACTATATTTTATTATAGGAAGCAATATTTGATTGAAGCTTGTAGGTTTCTGAATTGTTCTATGACTCTTCTGAAGTGATTCTTTCAAGACAACAGTTCTTAATCAGGTAAAGTAGTAAAGATTAAATGTAACAGTATATGTCCTGTTGATGTTCTGATTACCAGTCCATACATACCTTTCACAAAAACTTTAACAAATTGGTTGAATGTCGTTAAACAATTCCATTTCCTCCCCCTCCCAAGGAAACATCCTTAAACAATTTCTGCCTCCCACCAACACTTAATTTTCACAACTCCAGTGTAAGATACACTCAATGCTGGAATGTCATTATTATGCCCGTGCTGCTTTACTTTCCCAGAAAGAAATCCAGTACCCATTTATGGTTGGGTTAACTCAGAAGCCATTGATCAGGATCGAACCTTACCTCTTGTCAATTTTGTGGGTACCATACAGCATCTGTTTTCACTATTTGATCCCTATACAATTAACTAGACTGGTTAACCTGTTTCCATGACCACAGCTGCAGGAAAGTAGCATAGAATCTTTATCAGTTCTGATTGACTAAATCCTGGGATACAAACAGTCTGCTGTTTAAAATGATTCAATATCAAACACTGGGATAGGAGGCGAAGGTGTGCCTCACAGCACCAGAGCTGGAAGTTGTTAGCGACCCTTAGCTGATGGCTTGTGCCAGGATCGGTGAAACAGAACCATCCAGACCCTGCTCCACCTCTTCGTGGTGTCTCTAGTAACAGACTAACCTGTCTAGTCTGGCCAAGCGATTAGGGATCGAAGAGGGAAGACAACCCGGTTCTCAAAAATGTCATGCTGAAGTTGGATGTGTTGGGCCGAAAGGCGCAAATATCACAGTTATACTGCAAACCACAACACAACGTAGACACGCCACTTAACGTCCTTTTAAGGGTGGATGACAAAGAGGTGTACTCCTTTAGTCATCGGGCGAACACAGGCAAGCAGCAAGCAAACACTGGGATAGACAGCAATCTAAAGATGTAAATTGCGAGGTTATTCCAAATATTTTTGCCAATAAAAAAGAAAATTAAAAAGCAAAGTTTCATTACAATTTCTTAAAAAGACTGCTGACTTTGTGAATGTTTACTTTAGTTACCTCTGATCATGAAGCTGCCGGTGGTTAGGTATTCCCCACTGGGCGCTGTTTTAGACACTTGGTCATGGTACACCCACCACGCTGATGTTACAACCTTGGAGTCCCATGCTGCACTGTTACAGATAGCCATTGTGCCAGCCTCATTTAATGTTTTTGGTGGTACCTCATTACCTGAGAGAAAAAAGTATTACACATTAAATGTGCTTTGTATTACAAATGAAAAAGTTCACAAAAGATTATAACAAGCAACTGGAGTATATGATGATCTCAAAGAACTGTGAAAGAAGCAAGGAGAAGTAGGGAGAAAAAGAGATGGGAAGATAACACCAAAGAATGGACCTGCCTCGACTTAGTAGAGTCCCAAAGAATGGCGAAAGATTGAGAGAAATCAAAAAAGTTGATGAAGTCTGTCAGCAGTTGCACAACAAACCCCAGGGTTATAGGAAGAATAAGATATTAAACAACAAGGTCAGGTGGATCATTGCCTTCTTGGTGTAAATGAAACTGCAGGCAGCCACCTAAAAGTAATGACTTTAACCCTGAGATGATTTCTACATAAATGCCTGATGGAGAAGTCATTCATTAATTCTCAGCACATGTCAATGTATTTCCCACTCCTTTTCTTATAAAGTTCGACAGGCATTCTTGCTTAGATTCATTTCTTTTCAGTTAATGTAAAATGTATTCTTTCGAGCTTATGTTTGAGATCCAATGTTGGCATTTGTTTTCAAAGAATTTAATCTCCTATCTAAAGACTAGATGGATTTCCAGCTTTCACATCCATATCAATATGCATTGGTTTCACACAGGAGTTGAACAATCTAAGTTTTGTTCATTTACTGAGCACTTTAGACCTCTAGATTTTGTTGTTGATCAGAAGTTGATTATTAAAAGTTATATCAACATGATGAATGAATGCCATGGATTCAACAAGCATCCCTGACTCTGGAAGCTGATGGAATGGTTGCAATGGCTTTCCTGGATTTTCTTGCTGAAGTTGGAGCTTTTCTTAGAGCTATTTTTTGGCTTGACAAATATTAACGGAAAATGAAATGAGTAAAATGAGCTTTTAAACTGCTGGAATAACTAAATCAAATGAAAAAAAGTGCAAGATTGAAGCTCCTGGAAAATTTCACTCAGAACACCTACCTCCAGGATTTTTAATAACACAACTGCTGGCTCCATGAAGATCAGCATGCACATACAGGTCACCTATTAAAGAGTACACATATTTTAAGTCAGTCATATGTTTAATTAATAGTTTGGTAGGAAGTCATGAACAGAATCAATAAATAACCGTAGAATTAGAAACATTTTCATAGAAGCACTGCACTTAATGAAGATATTATATTGTCCTTTTGAGCTGAAGATGACATATAGGGCAGAAATTCTTAACTCTTTGTGTTTGACGATCTTTGTGATCAAGTGTCAGACCTTACACATTACAAACATTATATCTCGCCACACATTTCTGTTCTGGGTGAATTGTTAAATTTCAGAGAGGAAGCTGATGCCTGCTGTTGTTGCCTCTCACTGTAGTGTTCTTTTTAGTGTCTCTTTAGGTCAACCCATTTTTCTTTTACCATCCCATTCCCATGTGAGGGCCAGCTTTAGCATTCTTTTGGTGTCTCATGGCCAACATATGATGACCTTCTGAAGCAGTGATTATAAGGTGGAGGACAAATGGGAGTGTGTGGGAGAAGTCAAGGGGAAAGTGAGAAGGGTTAACTAAAATAGAATCACAGAGTCCATGGGGGAAAGTGATAAGTAGTAAGGAGAATAGAAACATCAAGTCTCATGGGGAAAATAAAACGCAATTAGGAGTGAGGCAGAAATATAAGACGGAATATAATTGGTTGGAAAGGGGGGAAGTGAGGAAAAACGATAAAAGTTAGAAAGTCAGTCGAGATGAAACGAGTGTTCAATGCGGACGGGGGTTTGTTGGCAACCGGTACCGTGAGCATAGCTAGTTTAGTACCTAATAGTGTAATAGAGTTAGTTCAGTTCGTGTGTGGCAGTTGAGTGAAACGCACCGTGCTCCTTGATCAAGGCCAAGTAGATTTGTGTACCAATTTAGATTCAAACAGAGGAGTTTTGAAATTTAGAAACAATGAACAGTGTAGGTGATAGTGTGCTAGCCAGTTCTCGCAGATTCATGTGCAATACTGATTGTGCTATTCTAAAGAGTTATGAAACTTAGAAACAACGAACAGTGTGGTGATAGTAAGCTAGACAGCTCTCGCAGATTCATGTGCAATACTGATTGTGCTATTCTAACGAGTTATGAAACTTAGAAACAACGCACAGTGTAGGTGATAGTGAGCTGGACAGCTCTCGCAGATTCATGTGCAAATATGATTGTGATCTTATAAGGAGTATGAAACCCAGAAGCAATGAACAATTTAGGTGACAGGGAGAAAGACAGCTTTCGCAGATTCAGGCTCAAATGAGGAGCATGATATTATAATGTAGTTGTGAAGTTCAATAGCAACAAACAAATTAGGTGACAGGGAGCAAGACAGCTTTCGCAGATTCAGGCTCAATGAGGAGGATAAGATTATAAAGTAGTTGTGAAGTCCAGTAGCAATGTACAAATTAGGTGACAGGGAGAAAGACAGCTTTCGCAGATTCAGGCTCAATGAGGAGCATGATATTATAATGTAGTTGTGAAGTCCAGTAGCAACGAACAAATTAGGTGACAGGGAGCAAGACAGCTTTCGCAGATTCAGGCTCAATGAGGAGCACGAGATTATAATGTAGTTGTGAAGTCCAGTGGCAACGAATAAATTAGGTGACAGGGAGACTGACAGCTTTCACAGATTCAGGCTCACGGATGAGTGTGATGTTTTAATGTAGTTGTGGAATTCAGAAGTAACGAACAAATTTAGGTGACAGGGGGCAAGACAGCTTCCGCAGATGTCATGCTCAATGATGAGTTTGAAATTGTACCGTAGTTGTGAAGTTTAGAAGCAACGAACAGTTAGGTGACAGTGAGCGAAACAGCTATCACTGTTAAGGTGCAACAAGGTTTGAGCTAGAAGGAGTTATGAAACTTAGCAACAACGAACACTGTAAGTGATAGTGAGCAAGACAGCTCCTGCCGAGTTACTTACTGCTCAGCAGTGAGTATGATATGATAGGAGAGTTGTGAATTCAAAGCAACGACTCATTCAGGTGAAAGTCAGCGAGAAAGCGATCACCGACTAATGCTTAAAAAACGTGGGTGCTATTAGAGGCACGCACAGACAACCTTGGGAGAGTCCTCATCATAGATCAGGGGCAGATAGCTGGCGGGAAGATTCCTGCGCAGTGTCTTCAAGAGAGTCCAACTGAGTAGAGTCGGTTCCAATGGGAGGTCACCAAAGTGCAGGGTGGCTTGAAGGGCATGGGTTACGCCTCATGGTTACCATGTAATATGAGAAGTGCCACTGACAAACATGCTGTTGTGATGATTGTGTAAATTGTTGTGTGAGGTTGACTGTCCATCAATAAACCTCAAGTGTGTATTTTACATGGTGTTCCTTGACTACTTCATAGAATGCAATCTGTATATGTCTGTGCCTAACAAAGAACGAAAACTGGGAGGTGGCCATCAAGCACAGGCCCATTGACGCAGAGGCGGTCGCAACAATGAAACATCGCGAAGCACCTTATTACACGATCACGACAGATGGACAAGTGTGTGTCCAGGTTATGGATGAGTCCAACATCAAGCAAGCAGACGGCAGATAAGTGGCAACAGAATCCCGAGTCCAACCCAGCACATTCGGTCCAGGGCTGATACAGGGTCAGGACGAGCTGTCCAGTGCAAGACGCCTCCAGGCAATCTACGTGCCTGCAACGCAACACAAGGAATTGAGGTCAAACGTCAAATCGTTCCAATAAGCGTGTCAAGTTTATTATAAAGTATTCAGTGCTGGTATATTTAAGGAGGCACTGTTATACTTCTTCTCTTGATAATAGATTATATTTTTGGATGCTTTGTTATTTCTCTTTGTGCTGCATTAGTTTTAAATTTGTTCCATGGTATTTTTCTCAAGCATATGTTTTCAAATCCATCTAATTTTGTCAGCATACACAGAAATTCATCATCGAATATACTGAGACAATATTTCTGTCTATCATGTGACCAAACCATTTTATCTGTTGTTTCCTTATGTATTCATGGTGGGAATTATTCTTAGCTTTTCTCTCGTATCTTCACTTCTGATCTTGTCTGTCAGACTATTTTCTGTCGTGCACACATTTAATTTCTGTAATGGTTATTTTCCTTATTGTTCTTGAGCCTACAGTCCAGGTCTGGCATTGGCAGCACAATGTAGGAATGAAATGAAGATTACTTACAATACATATTTTATTAGAAAGAGTAGCAATAAAAGGATTATTTTGTATACAATTTTTTATTTGTCTTTAATTATACATCCTCACAAAAAGTCTACAAAACGAACATGCTAACATGGTGTCAAAACAGATATGTTATTGTGCATCGCAAAGAACAAGCAGCGTTAAATTAAACAACACAATTTTTAAATTCCACAAACCTGGTCTCAAATACCTCTTGACTATTAATTCATTTTGTTGTTGGTCTCGACCGCCGATGACTAGATAGTTCTCAGAACTAATAAACCAGAGGAATTTTTCAAACCTAAAATTAAGAAAGAAGAATTAGAATTAATCACAAGAGCTTAAGCAATTCCTTATAAGAAAGTATTTACAAACATCGGGAGCCACGATAGCTCAGTGGTTAGTGAACTGGAGTACAAAGGACAAGAAAAAAAAGTAAAGTGCCCCGTCACGCCAAGTGGCGTATAGGGAATATGGTGTTAGTGACCATAAATTTTACAGACCTTCGGCACATGATTTTTGGGGTAATGTGGTCGGTATTATGCCCGTGCCCCTTCACTTTCCCAGAAAAAAATCTGGTACCCATTAAAGGTTGGGTGAACCCGGAAGCCGTTGGTTGGGATCGAACCTTACCTCTTGTCCTTTGTAGTTCAGTTCACTAACCACTGAGCTATCGCTGCACAAAGGACAAGAGGTAGGTTTCAATCCCAAGCGATGGCTTCTGGGTTCACCCAGCATTAAATGGGTACTGGATTTTTTTCTGGGAAAATAAAGCAGCACGGCCGTAATATCGATCACATTACCCCAAAAATCATGTGCCGAAGATTTGTAAAAAATTATGGTCACTAACACCATATTCCCTATACGCCACTTTAACCTGCGATCCTGTAGTATATATATATAAGTAATGTGTATTTTTTAAAATATAAAAATATTTGTTTTAAAATGAAACCAGCAATGCAGAATGTGTCAGAGCAAAAGGTAGATATCAAGGGTTGCTGTAAACTAACAATACACATGCATCTACACCCACTTAACATCCTCTCAAGGGCAAACAATAAAGAGGGAGAAACATTATGGTGAAACAACTTTCATCTCCCATGGTGTTTTTAAGTGCCATGGACTTCATAATGCTGGAAAATGCCGTATAGGAAGCATAGGCATCAAATGAATACAAGGGTCTCTATTAGAGGATCTTGAATTTGCAAATAGCAAAGTGAACAGTAGAAAAAGGAAAATCCCACATCCTCAATGGCTAGCAGAACAGGAACTTGAAAGAGCCAAGAAAAGATGAGAGTAATGAAAAATCAAATTTGCCAAAAAGAAAAAAAAAATACTTGGATGGAAAATCAGTAAATAACTAGACCACTTCGTATATCTTTAAAGACGTGTAGATTTTGAAGAAGACAAAAAGAAAGAAATTAGAATCAGTACAGTAAAAGCAGGGGGGAGCCGCGATAGCTCAGTGGTTAGTGAACTGGACTACAAAGGACAAAGGGTAGGGTTCGATCCCAACCGACGGCTTCCGGGTTCACCCAGCCTTAAATGGGTACCAGATTTTTTTCTGGGAAAGTAAAGCAGCACGGGCGTAATACTGACCACATTAACCCAAAAATCATGTGCTGAAGGTCTGTAAAATATAGGGTCTTCTTCTTCTTCTACCTTTTTAGCTCCAAGTGGAGCATAGGTCTTCAACAAACACTTTCCAAGTAAAAAACAGAATGACTTGGAAAGTGTTTGGAAAAATATAGGGTCACTAACACCATATTTTCCTATATGCCACTTGGCGTGACAGGGGTACTTTACTTTTTACAGTAAAAACAGCAAAGACTTTAAAAACCTTAGAAAATATGGAAATAAAAATTCTATGTGCAAAAACATAGTTTAGGATATTCAAATCAGTTGTTTTACTATTGTATTACAGTTATCTATCCTTATTTATGCCAGTGAGAGATGGAAAACATTGAAAGAAGCAGAAAAGATGTATTTCTCAAGAAAATACTTTGTATACAATGGAATGAATTCAAGACAGCAGTACCAGTAGGTCTTTCTTGTCCTGTTGATACTTGCTGCTGTTGCTACCTCCTTAAGGGTCTGTTTGGTTTTCTTCTCAGCCGATTTTAGAGCCTGCAAAAACAAAAAAAATTATCACCAGAGGCAATAAAATACAGACTGATTATGACATTAAAGTTTTAACACAAGAGCATACAGTAAACAACAACAAAAACTTAATATGCACAACATGCAATATATATATATATATAATATATAAATTAAACAAGATACAGTAATTGGAAGTAATTGCAAAGATAGAGTGATTACTCCACAGTGATGTATGAAGATACTTCAAAACACTCATATATATTACATAGAAAGTAAAGAAAAAGAACCAGAGCCTATGCTAGATGAAGTTTGTTTCGCAATAAAAAATTTGAAGAATTCCAGCTAAATTCATCCAAGATGGAGGAGAGGTCAGCATTCGTATTTACCATGCAATGTGTATGAAGATTAGGAAAAATCCAAACTGGCCAAAAGCCTGGAAAAGATTTATGTGCATTCCTATTTTATGGCTATGTAATGAGAAGGGAACAGCTGGAATATGTTGTGACAACTGGGAAAATTGAGGGATGAAGAGATAGAGGGAAGCAAAGAGAAAAATTACCAGACAGCTTAAGAGAATGGCTTGGCAGAAGGTCAACAACAGAAATGATAAATAACTGTCGAGGTCGAAAGTTGTGGAGAGACATGATCACCTATGCCAGCAGGCCCAGTACTTGATGATGAAGAAAGTAAAGGTTCCTTCAATGCCTTGCTAGAAGTATGGTATGGGAAATGTATTAGTGACCATATTTTTCCATGATCATGGCACATTTTTTGGTATCACGCCAGGCCGCCTTTACTTCCCTGAAAATCTCTGGTACCCATTTTTAGAGCCTGGGTAAACCTCTGAGTCTTATCGGTGCAAAAAAAAAAAAAAAAAAAAAAAAAAAAAAAAAAAAAATTTTGCCACTCCTGAGAATCGAATCCGGACCTTTCCGATCAGGAAGTAGGCAAACTAACCACTCAGCCACAGAGGCTCCAAATAATTAAGGGACTAAAAACTATAGAGACATACTTTTTTAGAAGCTTCTACTGTTTTCTGTTCCTTTTTTGCCGCTTGCTTTTTCTTATCAAAATACCTGAAAGGAAATAACAAAAGTGAACTGTATGTTACCTTGTACCCTATGCCATGTGGAAGAATATATGCCTATTAATGTTTGTTTAGGAGTTGATGATGATCATGTTGTCTATGTTTTCTATAACAGTGGTTTTGGAAATGGCTGATAAGGCCAAGATAGGTTATGAAATTTCTGCTGTAAAGGCAACATGAATATATTGTGATGGACAAAAAAAAAAGACTATCTATTTACAGCATTATCCCATTACTGGGGTCTGGCGGCAGACATATAGGACTGCGGAATAAAGGCTGCTTGTCCTGCAGTGACCACAAGGTGTTTGCGTCAAAGTCTTTATTTCACCCCCAAAAGAAAAAAATTGTTTGACCCTAACTGGATTCAAACCCGCATTCGCTGGGTTTGGAGCAAGATGAGTTCAGTTCAGTATTACACCATTCCCTCCAAAGACTGCTGTACCCATTTGGCAATCTTGTTTAGCTAAGCTGAGCAATTACTAGCAATGTTCTGCCAAGCATGAGCATTGATACTACTTGTGCATATGTGAATTTGATAAGATTGAATAATAAACATGTGATGCAATAGCACTGAGAAGTCGAGATTTAGAAGTACTTGGAAACCTATAACACTGGGGTGAGATCCTACAAGCATGGGCATTTGATAACAAAGTGCTCTTGTAACTGATTTGTTCTTGAACAGAGGACCAACCTCACTGTACTAGCAACATTCAGCATCCATTTGTGATCTAGTCTCTTTTCACATTAAGGATAGGTATTTTACTTGTTGAAAAACTTAGTCTAGGGAACAGATGACATTTTTTTAAAGTCAACTACCAAGGCTCTTGGTAGTTGACTTAAAAAATAGCTTAGCTCTTTGACATATTTTAACACGAGATCTACAATTTATTATCTGTCTCTGACAGAACCAGGCATTTGATCTTACATACTTTAACATCAGAAGACATTGAGAATTGATATTTCTTAATTGATATGAATTTTAAAGTGAGGAGAATATTCTAACCATCAGGGAGTTATGGCTTTTAAGCCATGTGGAAAGATGATGTGTGATTTACTGGAGCGACAGTAGAACTAATGTATTGTCAAATACTCACTTACTAATGGGCTGACACATATATGTGTGTGTATGTACAGAAGTAGGAAGCTGGTACTAATTTTTGACTGAGAAACCAGTGACCGTACTATATTACTTCTTTATCTGATTGCAAGAATCTGGGTACATTGTTTAGCTAAGTTGTTTGTTTTGAATGAAACTGGCTACACACATACTTGTGCACCTGAGAAACTGAGTGGGCATATAAGAAGACTGAT
The DNA here is from genome assembly GCA_032433765.1 of Megaustenia siamemsis. Taxonomy (NCBI): domain Eukaryota; kingdom Metazoa; phylum Mollusca; class Gastropoda; order Stylommatophora; family Ariophantidae; genus Megaustenia; species Megaustenia siamemsis. The sequence continues at coordinate 57,342,376 of JAVIAB010000124.1, forward strand.
TAACCAACACAGAACTGGAGTCATCAGTCGCTGGACACTGCAAAACTTGCTGAGGAGGGGATCTGAGTACATATGGACATGATGCAATGATGATGACCCGCAAATAACTCAATTCTTGTGAACCTCGACTATTTCAACTTTAAAGTAACCAAGATTTTCTAGAAATATTGAAGATTTTTCTTGTGAGAACAGAAATTTGACCATCATTCTCTGATTATTTTCTGTGTTCAAACATTACCCTCCTCCCTCTTGTACCTTCCTAATGACCACTTCCGGTGATCCTGTTATTGGAATGTTCGAGAGATTGTGAAATACATCGTTTAATGTGGAAAAAAATCGTGAATTTTCAAGAAATTGGTCGCTTTTCCTTTTTTTTTTCTGTGACCAGGGAAATTTCTTCAGCCGCCGGTAGACATCAAACAATCCCTTTGTTAAAAAAAGTGGAGGCGGGCTTTGTACGCATGCAATGGGTAGAGTCGTTGCAGAAATCCAAAATACGTAAGGTCACCTTTGTCTATGTCCCTGGACATGCGGGAGTACGGGGAAATGAGAGAGCGGACAGGTTGACTAGCTGCGCTGTCGTTGAGGACGGGCAACCGATGGATCGGGCAGACATCATCAATGCACTCCGAGATGTGGGAAGAGCACAGGACTTCGACAAACACAGATCAACGTCACTTCTTCGGATGATGGAAATGGGAGTTAAGATGGGCACAGGCAGAAATGAGAAACTTGGTTGTTTGTTTTGAATGAAACTGGCTACACACATACTTGTGCACCTGAGAAACTTAGTGGGCATATAAGAAGACTGATTAACCAACACAGAACTGGAGTCATCAGTCGCTGGACACTGAGAGAATTGCTGAGGAGGGGATCTGAGCACCTATGGACATGTTCGAAGTGCAATGATGATGACCCACAAATAACTCAATAATAACTCAATCCCTTTGTGACTCAGAAAATGCAGCAAATAACACCATGAGCCAAACATACTGACAGAGTTACGGCGACCGTTTTTTCGATAGATGCTGAAACATGTCCAGTCCATGAGGTGGATCTCATATAAATCAACGTGAGCCAGGAATTTCGAGTCCTCGTGTTTTGCCTAGTGTGAACACACAGAAGTGTGTCAAAATCTCAGAGAAATTACTATTTTTAGAACACCTAATGTTACATTTCAGTGGTAGTAATTTTTACTATGGTATCGTAGCTGGAAGAGTTACAGATAGGTATCGTAATCTAGGATTAATGAGAAAATCATGACATGAATCCAAACTTTTGAATCAAAGTCTCCGAGGCCATTCTTTTGTCTGCATGTTCTACTCTTCTTCCTCTTCATAAACTTATTGTGCTTGACACTTTGCTGTCAATGCCTTCACCTTCAGCATACATTAGTCTGGGACTACTTCTTTATCACTGACTTTCATGTTCTATTTAAATTATAAATTATGTGCTGCTCTTTATATAGGTGTCATTTTTCACAAGTCCAATACAAATTGATCACTTATCCAGTTTTCCATCTCCAGTATTTTCTATTAACTTGTTTGTACTAAACACTTGTGGAATCCCAACTAGATAGTAGTAGTAGCCTTCGTCAGCCATAGTTGACTATGGATTTTACAGCGCCCCGAGAAATGTTATTTTTTCTTTTCTTTTCTTTCGCGGTGTATTCTCTTTCTCTATGAATCTGTCTGCTTCTTGTTTGAGGTGAGCCTTTAGAGTGTGTTTCCAGAAATTGCGGTCTGCAGCTTTCTCTTCATGTCGCGTTCCCAACTAGATACAATTAAAACAACAATACAACTCACTTTTTGGAGTTTCCATAAGCACTAAGTCCAAGATCTATGTCTACTTTCATTGGTTTAAGAGGAGCTTTACCATCATTCTGTCCACCTTCCCGTGCAACAAATGGATCACTGAAACAATAATTAACAAAAGTTCATAGTGCAACCCAAAATACAACTTCTAACATATGATGGATTATCTTACCAATAAGTGTAGAAAAGTAGCGAATACATGAGGAAGTTGACCAATATTTTGAGTGTAAATAAGCAGACAAAGATAGGACAAGATTCTATTTTATTCTGTTCATGGTATCAGTTTCAGTGTAGTTGAGGTACCTCCATACCCATTTCACTGCCAATCCTAGCATTTCTCAAAGTGTATGTAGACTAATTGTTCCTGTAAGGTGTTAACCATGGATACATCTGTTTTTCACACTAAACAATCCGAATCAAACAGACTCCTTTTCCACCTTTGGACTCATCAGTCTCTTAATAAATACATCACTGTCCCACCCATCCTCCTCCTTTTCTCTTAAGGAGTGAAGAACAAACTTGATGATGTCCTCTTTGTCCAGAGTCAGGCCATATTCAGCGCCAGAGTTGCCAGCGGATCTTATCGGACAATATAAATTAATTTAATCAAATAATAACATTCACAGTGTGACGTAAAATAAAAGGTTCCCTTCATATTAAGGGATAGAGAGAATATGCACAGGACCATGAATACTCTTTAAAAAGTTGATCTTAGTCTCAGGCAGTCAAATACAAAATTTCCTTTCGCAAAGTCTGACCTGAATGTTTGCCTAGCTCACCACTACTGGAAAAATTACATCGGGACTGTATAATTTATATTACGATCCACTTAATTCACATTTAATCTCTCATATTAACATTGAGAATCTATATTTATTTATACAACAATACAATTTAAACATTTCTGTGAGTACAAGCGAAAGTCATAATTTTTTTGAGTGCTTCAATTTTGCAAAAATTAATTTTGAAGCAGATCTATGTTTTTGAGCAAATCGTACTGGTGACCATAAATGATATAATAATATATTGTGATCAGCTTCATTCAAAACATTTAATCTGTGAGTAAAATTTAAAGTCATAATTTGTTTAAGCGTTTCAATTTTGTGAAAATTGTATTTGAAGCATGTCTATGTATTTTGTTTTAACCACTAATATCTTCAGTAATAAAGAAAAGACGATGGTCATATGTTGGACATGTGATGAGAAGAGATAATAACTGAATAGCAAAGCAAGCCCTCATGTGGGAAACAACAGGAAAGAGGAAAAGAGGAAGATCCAGAGAGGCACCGAGAAGAACATTGATGAGAGAGGCAAGAGCAGCAGGAATTGGCTCCCTCAATGAGATAGAGCTGCTTGCACAGAACAGAGAGAAATGGCGAGATTTGATAAAATATCTTTAAAAGAATTGAAAACTGCTAGAATAAAAATTTAGATAAGAGAAGGAGTATCTTGGTCTACGCCCTATGGGCCGGCCATGGCTCAAAAGGTCAATAGATAGATGTTTTTTGTGCTTGCCAACCCAATGACTATAAGTTCTTCTGGTGCTCATGAATGATGTCCAAGTGAATAAGGCATTTAAATCATGTGGATTCAGGAAGGGAGCAGTGAACAACCTCACATTTTGCTGCTCTCGTAAAATAGGCTTGCCTTGCTATCCCAGAATTGCCTCCAATGGTATTGCTGTAGTTGAAAACCAAGCCCATTGTGTGAACTACACATTCACAGCCAAGATTGAAGCAATCACCATCTCAACATCATATTCTCTTTGTGATTTTAACAACTACAAGTCATATCACTCCTGTATGATTGAAGGAGAAGGTGAATCTGCAACCAGTGATCTCATCATAATAGCAGATCTTGCTGGTGTTGGCTTTCTTGCACTTGCTATCTGTGTTATGTTTTGCTGCATCAAGTTTTGCAAAAAGCAGCCAGTAGCTACCAAGGATTTTAATGCCGTTTAAAATGAACAAAACCCAAAAGAAAACTGTACACAAGCTTCATATAAAATACTAAACACTATTCAAGGCAGGACAAAGAAGAAACTTCACACTTTAGAGAAATTTTCAGCATTAATTCTTGTAGCCTACAGACTGGCCAAAAATGGAAGTTCTAAATTACAAAACAAAGTGCGCAACAAGAAGATCATGATGAACTGAAAAAATAAGCATAAGAAATTAGAGAAGAAAAAAGATATAACATTTGTTAAGAAAACCATAAAGAGCTTTGTATATAAAACCTGATATCAAACATTGAAAGATAAACAAACTGAGCTTCTTCTTCAAGACAATAACATGAGACAAATTTAGAATGACCGGCTTGCTGCAGGGGCTACTGATTTGAGTGCTCTGTGCACACCATGAGCTGTGCTTTCCATCTGTTTTGATAGTGTTTCGATATTCCGAGTGCTTATGATGAATGATGATATCATATGACGGGGAACAGATGGCTGTGTTCACTTTCTGTGTGGTTTCGCCTTATGTCTTTTGGTGTGTGCTGAGACTGCTGTGAAGGGAATTGCAGCTACCTTTGTTTGGGAGATGAGATATTAATTTGGATGATTCCACTGGCACGGATGGTTGAGCAATTATGGATTTTAATTCATTTGCAATGATGCTGGGGCCTTCCATAACTATAACCATAATTAACGTTGAGGGGAGATATAATTTGCAGTCTTTTGCTCTTCTGTTTGCCTCTGCTGCTGTTATGTTTCCTAGTACTTATAATATTTCATCGATCCATCTTTTTCGTGGTCAACCCTTCGGTCTGGTATTCTCGCAGTGTTTATTGAGGGCTTGTTGTGTTGTTTTGATCACTGTGTCTTGTAACGTGGCCAAACCATTTTATCTGTTGTTTCTTTATATATTCTATGGCGGGGCTATTCCTAGCTTTTTTCTCAGTTCTTCATTTCTGGTTTTGTCTCTCCGGCTATTTCCTGTCATTCGTCTAACACATTTCATCTCACTAGAGGTTATTTATCGTATTGTTCTTGCATCTAGGGTCCAGGTCTGGCATTGGTAGCACAACGTTGGGATGAAGATTGTATTGTAGAGTGCCTGTTTTGCCTCTAGAGTTATTTTCTTGTTGGACAATAGTGGTGATAGCTGTCCTATGATTTGACAAGCTTTGATGCATTTTGAATCTACCTCTGCTGTTTGTGAATTGTCGTTTGTCACTAGACTTCCTAGGTACTTGAATTCCTCTACTTGTTTTAGTTGCCTGCCTTCTATAGTTATGTTGATGTTCTGTTTATTTTTGGCGACATTCATGACTTCTGTTTTGTTGATGTTCATGTTGTATTTTGTGCCTGTGCTGTTGAGTTTATTTAAGTGTTCTTGTACGTCTTATATTTATTCATGTATTAGTGCATGATCATCTGCAAATAAAAGTTTGTTGATCTCTGATGAGTTGGCTAACATATGTAGTCCATGTATATAATAAACAATTAGGGGAGATAGTATGCACCCCTGTCTTACACCTGATCTAACTTCAAAGTGGTCTATGTAGCCTGCTGCTGTTCTGACCCTGCAGCTGTTGTTGATGTAGAGACTTTTAATTATGTTGGTTAGATGTTAGCTTACTCCGTATGTTGTTAGTATCGCCCACAGTTCTCTATTTACTCTGTGGAATGCCTTTTCATGGTCAATGAGAGCTATGTACAAGTTTTGATTATGTTCTGTCATTTTTTTGCAAGCTGACTTAAGATGAATAGAGCGTCAGTACATCCTCTGTTTTTTTCTGAACCACATTTGAGAATCACATAACTGAGCTCTATTATTGGTCTCAGCCTTTTTTCCACAATTTTGGCGTATAGCTTTCCTACATGGCTGAGAAGTGATATACCTCTCTATATTGATTGCAGTCTCTTTTGCTACCTTTCTTTTTCCATATTGATACAATGATTGCCTGTCGGTAAGTGATATAATAATATATTACGATATGCTTAATTCAAATTTAATCTCTCATATTAACATTGAGAATCTATATTTGTTTACACTATAAAACAATTTAATAATTTCAGTGTGTAAAAGTGAAAGTCATAATTTTTTTTGAGTGTCACATTTGTGGTTTATAATCATATTGGTATTGTGTTTGCGTGCGTATATGTGTGTGAATATATATATATATATATATATATATATATATATATATATATATATATATATATATATATATATATATATATATATATATATATATCGGTGAGCTATCTGCATTAGATATGTATGTGGTGTCTGTCACATATAAAGTAACATCCATGAGTTAGGTTACATGAACACTAATGTTTAGAATGTACAATGTTGGGCTTGCCATGCTAATGTTATTTTAGCAAACTTATGATGTGCTCAACAAAGACAGCAGTAACAGTAACATAAAAATAAATTTAAGTTTGAACATAAATGTAGAACTTATCTACTTGTTAACATTACTCCACCACCAGAAACTGTAAATGTTTTTTTTTTATAGTGACACAAGTAATGAATATAAAACCCCATGAAATTAATTAATGAAAATATTCACTCCTACATGACACTCACAAAAGGAGGCCAGAGCAACACGACCTCCAATTACTGAGGGATTTTCCAACCTAGACTGTCACATCTAAAGAACGTGGTGCGAACAGTTGTGTATGATGTTAGTGTACACATTTTTCACATGAGACCAATGAGACATGGGTGGCGTGAGACTAAAGTCAAACTTACTGCAATAGAAGGATAATTTGGTTGCTGTCCAGCTTCATTGCCTTAATAGTGTTAGCCACTGGATTGCTGTCTGCCTGGGCTTCCTTCACCAAGGTCCAGATCTCTGTCCAATCAATCTGATTTGCCACAGCATTGTTCACAAATAGGATAGCTTGGTCAACCTAAAGAATACAGAACTAGCTAAAGTAATCAGCTACAACACCGATTGTCACATCAGGAACTCTTTACTCATTTCAGGTTGACATCACTAAATCATAACCATTTTACATCTCTTTGGTTGATGAAATATTTAAAGAAACTGTTAATTCACCATTAAATCGCATTTCCATCTACCTAAAACTTTTCTATGTCTGCCTAGTATTGTAGGGAAAAGGCAAAAAAATACATTATGCTTACATACAAACTTATGTTGTGTGAAGGAATCTTACATTTCAGCAAAAGCTTTCCAATTGTATGTTGAATTTCAATATGGCTATCAATGAGGTTCATCTCTCCAAGGCCATGTCCCCCAGTCACATTGTGACTAGGGGACATGGCCTTGGAGAGATGAATGACAGAGGGGTTAGATTGATAGAGTGGACAAAGACACATGAAATGATTATAGATAACACCTGGTTCAAACAACACCCTAGGCAACTATGGACATAGCAAAGCCCAGACAAAAAAGTACACAATCAAATTGATTTTATACTGGTACAGAGAAGATTCAGGAATGGGCTAATATCTGTTTAAACAAGGCCAGGAGCAGATTGCTATAGGGACCAGGTACCAGTAGTTGGAAACATAAGAATAAAACTGTGGAAGACACAGAAATCTCAAATAAATATAAAATTAGAACTAGATGTGCTTTAGAGTAGATAGACAGATGAGTGATAAGTACAGTGCAATAGTACAATACAGATATAATGCTACTGAGAAGATACAGGACATCGAGAAACAGTGGGAAATGCTCAAACAATCTATTCAACAAAAATCAAAAGAAGTAATACCAGTGACTAAAAGAATAAACAAAAAGAAATGGATGACAGAAGAAATATTACAACTAATGGACGGAAGAAGAAAATATAAGAAAGAAGAACGGATATACAAAATATTACATAAAGAGATCCAAAACAAATGCAGAGAAGCAAAGGAAGGATGGTTAAAGCAGAAATGTGAAGAAATGGAAAAAACAACAAAAGAAAGACTCCAATTTATGCACAATCAATTAAATGAATTAACAGGAAGAAAAGAAGTCAAAGTTTCAGGATGTGTGAAATCAAAGGAAGGAAATATAATAATGGGACAGGAGAAGACAATGGAAAGATGGACAGAATATATCACTCAACTCTATGATGATGAAAGACCAGAGCTAAACAATTAAAACAAAGACACAGGATCACCAATAATGCAGAGTGAAGTGGAGGACGCAATTCAACACATGAAAAAAGGCAAAGCTCCAGGTCCCAACAATGTAACAATCGAAAAGATAAATGCATTAGGAGAGTTAGGAGTACAAGTCATAACAAAACTACTCAATGACATATATAACACTGGACACATACTCGAAGATCTACTAAAATCTATCTTTGTAGCCATACCGAAGAAGTCAGGCGCCACTGATTTTGAAGACCATCGCACTATTAGTCTCATGAGCCATATAACAAAAATATTACTAAGAATCATCATGAGACGTGTAAGGAACAAAATAAAACCAGAAATAGGTGAGGAACAATGTGGATTTGTGGAAGGAAAGGGCACTAATAATGCAATATACATCTTAAGAACATTGATAGAAAGATCTATAGAGGTACCCAAGATCTATATATGTGCATTCTAGACTACACAAAAGCATTTGACAAAGTAAAGTATGTGGAAATAATAAATATGCTGGAGAAATTAAAAATTGATGGCAAGGATCTGCGAATCATGAAAAACATGTACTGGCAACAAACAGCAGCTATATTAATTAGCAACCAAACAGGACAGTTTCAATATATAAAAGGAGTCAGACAAGGCTGTGTTCTGTCGCCGAATTTGTTTTCACTTTACAATGAACATATTATGTGATCAGGAGCCGCGATAGCTCAGTGGTTAGTGAACTGGACTACAAAGGACAAGGGGTAGGGTTCGATCCCAACTGACGGCTTCCAGGTTCACCCAGCCTTAAATGGGTACCGGATTTTTTTCTGGGAAAGTAAAGCAGCACGGGCGTAATACTGACCACATTACCCCAAAAATCATGTGCTGAAGGTCTGTAAAATATAGGGTCACTAACACCATATTTCCCTATACGACACTTGGCGTGACGGGGGTACTTAACTTTTTTTTTTTAAATATTATGTGATCAATAGTAGACAAAAAAGGAATTGAAGTCAACGGTCACAACATAAATAATTTGTATGCAGATGACACAGTCTTAATAGCAGAGACAGAGAATGAACTACAAGAAATTATAGACATAATAGTAAAAGAAATCAACAAAAAGGGTCTCAATCTGAATAATAAGAAAACAGAAGTAATGATCATATCAAAGAAACAATCATCACCATCATGCAGTATAAAAATAAACAGGACAAATCTGAAACAAGTACAATGCGTCAAATACTTGGGCACAATAATAACATCAGATGGAAGATGCACCACAGAAATAAAAAGCAGAATAGTTCAGGCCAGAATAGTATTTCAGAAAATGAAAAATATCTTAGGCAACAAATCTATGTTAATAGAAGTGAGAAAGAGAGTTCATCGGGTGCTATATAGAACCAATTCTGACCTGTGAAGCGAATCATGGACAGTAGACAAACAAATTAATAGACGATTAGAGGCCACTGAAATGAGATTTCTCAGAAGAATGTTGAAAGTTCCCTGGACAGCTAAAAAGACCAATGAGGAAATTCTCAAAGAGGCCAACACAAAAAGGAAACTCCTAAAAAAACATCAGAAAAAAACAATCAACATTTTTCGGGCACATCACAGGAAAAGGAAAGTTGGAATACTTGGTTACAACTGGCAAAATATGAGGAAAAAGAGATCGCGGATAACAAAGAGAGAAAATACTGGATAGCTTGCCATGGAAAATAGTCAGCAACAGAACTGATACAATGCAATATGGATAGAAAATTATGGAAGAACATGATCACCTACGCCAACCGGTATGGCACATGATGATGATGATCAATGAGGATATAACAGTTAGGAAAATACAAAGATGAGCAAGTAGAAAGAGAACATTCAAACAAACAAGAATAAGCTAGATGTGAGGTGTGTGCAAGTTTTGTCATTTCCTGAAAGTGACTAAGCACCTACAGTTTTGTCTGGAGTGCTATGTCAACCCCAACAACAAAGACCCTCACGAAAAGCCTTGTACTTGACAATATTCAATGCTATTGTAATAAAATATAGTCCTATTCTGTAAATTTAAAATTTTATCATTTAACTTCTTAGTCGATGTTCTCTTATATGCAGTCTTCCATTGTAAAAACCATTTCATATGTAATGATTTACAAAAATTCATTTTTTTAGTAAAAAATACAGTTTTTCGCTGAACATATTAATCAGTGATATGTAACTATTGGAAAAATATATGTTAATTGGTTTGTTCTTCCTGTGTTTGCCTGGTGACTACTCCTCTTTATCACCAACCCTTATCAGGATGTTAAGTGCATGTAGATGTGGCTGTGTTTGCCTGGTGACTACTCCTCTTCATTGTCAACCCTTATCAGGATGTTAAGTCCATGTAGATGTGGCTGTGTTTGCCTGGTGACTACTCCGCTTCATTGTCAACCCATACCAGATGTTAAGTGCATGTAGATGTGGCTGTGTTTGCCTGGTGACTACTCCTCTTTATTGTCACCCTTACCAGATGTTAAATGCATGTAGATGTGGCTAAGTTTGCCTGGTGACTACTCCTCTTATTGTCAACCCTTACCAGATGTTAGTGCATGTAGATGTGGCTGTGTTTGCCTGGTGACTACTCCTCTTTATTGTCAACCCTTACCAGATGTTAAGTGCATGTAGATGTGGCTAAGTTTGCCTGGTGACTACTCCTCTTTATTGTCAACCCTTATCAGATGTTAAGTGCATGTAGATGTGGCTGTGTTTGCCTGGTGACTACTCCTCTTCATTGTCAACCCTAACCAGGATGGATGTTAAGTGCATGTAGATGTGGCTGTGTTTCCTAGTGACTAATCCTCCTCATTGTCTACTCTTACCAAGATGTTAAGTGCATGTAGATGTAGCTGTGTTTTCCTAGTGACTAATCCTCTTCATTGTCAACCCTAACCAGGATGTTAAGTGCATGTAGATGTAGCTGTGTTTTCCTAGTGACTAATCCTCCTCATTGTCAACTCTTACCAGGATGTTAAGTGCATGTAGATGTAGCTGTGTTTTCCTAGTGACTAATCCTCTTCATTGTCAACCCTAACCAGGATGTTAAGTGCATGTAGATGTAGCTGTGTTTTCCTAGTGACTAATCCTCCTCATTGTCAACCCTAACCAGGATGTTAAGTGCATGTAAATGTAGCTGTGTTGTGGTTTACAAAAAGCTAGAACACATGCACCTTTCAACCCAACACATCTGGCTTCAACATGAATTTTGAGCATTATGTTGTCTGCTCACCTCAGCCCTTTATGCATTGCCAGACTGGTTAGTCACCTCCCAGGGTCACCGCTGGGAGGTAAATCAGGATTTTGATCACTTATAGGTAGTAGTGATCCAGATGCAGGCAGTCACCTCTCTTTCTTCTTCTTCCTATCAGCTCCCTGTGGAGCATAGGTCTTCAACAAACACTTTCCAAGCTGCTCTGTTTCTTGCCATTCTTTTAAAATCGATCCATGTCTTCCCCATCATCATCAACTCTGTTTCCACCTATCTTTACCAAGTATATTTTGATCTTCTTCTTTGTCTCCTCCCCTGGAGACTCCAAAAAAGTGTCTGATGTGTAATACTCTCAAATTTAAAAAAAATACTCTCAAAATTTAAAACATTACAAATAAATATATTAAAAAAAAACAGAATAAAATAAACTTACCAAAGCTAGGTTCATTTCAATTAGCTGTCCACGTAATATATCTGATTCCTGTCAATACATATGAAGGATTTAATTCTTTACTTTCATTTATTTGTTTACAAGTCATTCTATTTTTAACATTTAACAATTTTTATTTTTTTATTTTTTAAAATAAATCCACAAAAAGGAAAAAGGATATAATATAAAGGTAAAAATGATGACAAAATGTATAATACAAATTAAGCACACACAAAAAATAAATAAATGAAAAATGAGAAAAGGAAAGAAATAATCATATTAAAGATAAATCATATAGACAGAACATATATTGTAAGTGATCTTGTCTGGCAATTAAAAAATTAAGAACACAAAAATTAAAAAATAGAGATCACACAAACAGAAAATTAAATGAGATTAAAATATATATATTCAGAGCAAGGAGTTGACACAACAAACTGGTCGGAAGACTGCTGCAGTCTACATACAACATGAAAACATAACTTGTGATTTATAAAATTTAAAAAATAAATGTTAATATATTTACGTACTTGCTCTTTTTGCAAACCTTCTATTCTCTTTTCGTTATCTCTCTTTACATGATCCAGTTTTTTGAGGATGGTCTTCTCCTGATGAAATAAAACAATGTTGAGCTAACATGCTAAGAGAAACCTACACAGCACAGTAGTCACGACTCTTTCTTAACATCTCTTATTCCTTGTTGAAATGAGCACTTGTTGCATTGTGTCACAGTTTACATGAAGGTGTGAAATATATGACATGGTCACATAACAACAATTTTTTTTTATTTATGGGTAGTCAGTTTTTGAAACCATGGGAGAGGTTGGGGAAGTGGGGGAGGCTAAAATCTTCTTGGTCAGCTCTTGTTCAATAACCACTGTTTACTATGAGCTCATACATTACGGCAAAGATGTACTAAAAATATTTACTAGAAATAATATCTTTCTGAGCTAAATTTGTACTCTGCAACATTTAGTACATTTTGAAAGGTTTAGCTAAGAATAGGGGACAGAGGGAACGTGTATAAAATGTAAAATTGTAAGATTGAGGAACAAACTGTAGAATATATTCTATAACAAAGCAGACAGGGTAGAGAGGTCAGATAGAACTTTTGGTTAGCCGTCACAGCAGTGATACTACAACTAATGGCTTTAAGGAAAACCTAAAACAAACCAGGCAGTTCATCAAAACCACTTGTCTGTTAATTAATGGTGAAAAACCACAATGGTTCAATTGTAATTGTGTACAAGCCTGTGTCATATGATTGAACGATATTTATTAAAATGATAATATGATCTATTGCTATTGACTCTCACTGATAAATCAACTGTAATAACAGAATTCATAAATTAGAAGCCAACATCAATGAGCTACTCTTCGCAGATGACCAATGCCTAATATATGAGGATGAAAACCTGCTACAACAGCATTTAACATCTCTAGATAAAAGCTGCACAAACTACAGTATGAAAATTAACACAGCAAAAACAGAGGCTATAAGAATAAGCAAATTAAGACACCCATTAAACATTAAGATCAAAGATAAAGAAATAAAACAAGTAGAGGAATTCAAGTATTTAGGCACAATGTTCACAGAAGATGGAAAACTAGACAGAGAAATTGACATGAGAATACAAAAAGCAAATGCTGTCACATACCAGCTTTCACCATTGCTAAGACATCCAAACATTTCTATGCCAGCTAAACAACAAATGATAAATAGCATCTTCATACCAACTTTATGCTATGAAAGTCAAACATAGACCCTTTCTAAATCACATTTATTGTTATTGGTTATGGAAGGCCTCGGTATCACAGCAAACGAATTAAAATCCATAATTGCTCAACCGCCCGTGCCAGTGGAGTCATCCGAATTACTAACTCATCTCCCAAACAAAGAAAGGTAACTGTAGTCCCCATCGTAGCAGTCTCAGCACACGCCAAAAGACATAAGGCGAAACCGCGCAGAAAGTGAACACAGCCAACTGTTCCCCGTCATACGATATCATCATTCATCGTAAACAATTGGGATATCGAACAAATGCCTCAGGAAAATATTTTGTAAACCATTGAATTAATTCAAGACTAGTGCAGAAATAAGAGTACTGACAAAGCATAAAAAAAATAATCTATAAACAGAGAAGAAGGTGGTCATACGTTGACCATGAGAAGACACAAGAAGATAATCTCAAAGAAAGCCTTCAAATGGAAACCAGAGGGTAAAAGAAAAGGAGATTGACCTAGAGAAACACTAAAAAGAACACAAAAGTGAGAGGCAACTACAGCAAACATTAGCTCCCTTGCTGAAGTTGTGAGGCTTGCCCAGAACAGAATGTGTGGTGAGACATAATGCGGGTTATGTGCAAGTGACACTTGATAGCATTGATCGGTTGATACAGTGTCTAGAATTTTGTCTATGTACTGTCTTCGGCTGCAAAGGACAATAGGTAATTAGAAAGATAAATAGGTAGGTAGGCAGACAGACAGACAGATACTGATCTTGGATGACACATCATGTCCAGGTTACATGAATATTATAAAATCTCTAACTATTAATGAGTTTCAATCTTCAATATAATTAGAAGGGGGAAACAAAATGGAAAAATATATATTTTTAGAAACATACTGAAGTCAGTCAATGAAAAAATTGTGTGCACGGAACCTGTCAAATTTTAAAAATTGTCTTTTGACGCAGACATTTTTACAACATAGTAGTATCTGTATTAACTAACAATGGAGACTGCCAGAAAGAGATCAAAAGAATATTAGCAATAGAAACACAAAAATTAAATGCCAGAAAGAACACATGGTGCAACACCTGCAAGGCAGTACAATTAAAGTTACTGAAAATACAGTTTCTTTGCAATATCAACATGTGAATCATGGACAATCTCGCAAAACAGCAAGAAAAGACAAATCTCATTGACAGAATTTAAAAAAACACAAAGAGAAGTGGAACATTGTCACAAGACAGGAATGAGATAAAAATAAAAAGACAGCAGATTGTTGCTCAAGACAGGATAAACTATAATGTTGACCTGTTGTCAACATGTGTTACACTTGAGACTGAAGGTTCAAATATATATATATATGGCCCTTTTCGTCTTGTCAGACGGTCTAGTGGAGGCTATTGCGTATTTTTTTGAGGTATTGTTTTTGCCGAACAGCTTCTCTCGTGGCTAATTCTACCAATGTTTGACAAACACACGCAGTCACATAATGAACAGGTCAGGCTCGCTGGTCCACAGGGTTTACCATCCTTTTTCATGAGTCTCTTCTCTTCTAAGTCCTGTCTTAGAACAGTCTCAAATGTTGTTATACCGTTCCTTATACGTGCTCTCCATGATGTGCGATCACTTGCCAGATGTTGCCAGTCGTTTTCACAGATGGCGAACTTGCTGGTTCAAATATTTCATAAATATTTGATATCTAATAATGATGAAGATATTGTACCAACCTGTTGAATCACCTTCATGTCCAAGCGCTGACTCTCAATCTTGGAGAAAAATTCATCAACAGCCTGAAAGAAAAACACAATCTATCACTGACTATATATTTGTAATGTTGTCTTAATCACAACAGTTCATTTTGGAGACCTGCCACATTTTATTTCAACAGAAGTTTGTTGCTCCTTGAAGCCAGGTACCCATTTAGGGCTGAATGAACCTGCAAACTGTTGATTAGGATAGAACCTGGCCTGTCTTGTCCATTAGTACTCCAGTTCACTAACCACTGCTCTACTGTAATTCCCTAAACACACACACAGATATATAAAACATATACATAAAACATCAAAGATAAAATAATCAGTGTCATCAAGCAGCTATATCAACATTCCAGGGGTGCAGTGTTTTATAACTGCTATGTTGGAAAAATGGTTGCCAATGACTGAAGGAGTAACACAAGGATGTCTGCTATTCCCAACATTATTTAATATAGTTTTAAAAAAAGTAAAGTATCCCGTTACGCCAAGTGGTGTATAGGGAATATGGTGTTAGTGACCATAAATTTTACAGATCTTTGGCGCATGATTTTTGGGTTAATGTGGTCGGTATTACGCCTGTGCGGCTTTACTTTCCCAGAAAAAAATCCGGTACCCATTAAAGATTATTTAATATCAGCATCAGCTGCATGTACCATACTGGTTGGCGTAGGCGATTATGTCCTTCCGCAATCTTCTATCTACAGTGCATCGTATCAGTTCTGTTGTTGACTGCTTTCCATGCCATGACACCAAGCTATCCAGTATTTTCTCTCTTTGTCGTCCGTGATCTCTCTTTCCTTTTATTTTGACAGTTGTAACCAAGTATTCCAACTTTCCTCTTCTTTATATTATTATCTTCTTTATTATATATTTAATATAGCTCTTGACAAAAATTAGATACCATAGAAGAACACCTTGGAATCATCAACATCAGAGGTAGAACGATAACTAATCTTTGTTCTGCAGGTGACATAATGGGCTAGCAAGTTATTTATCAGAATTTAAAGACCCAGTCAGGAGCCTAGATACGACTTTAAGAGCAAATAGAATTGAGATCCATTTCTGAGATCAAAAAGAAACTTATGATCAACAGTGATCAATCAGTGCCTAGGGCACTGTACAAAATGTACAACTTTATGGCTAAAAAACCCTTGCAATGTGGAAAAACAATACAATATTTGCTACAAATCATTGCACTAACATTTCTATTCACAAACATAAAAAAAAGAAAAGTAAAGTACCCCCATCACACCAAGTGGCATATAGGGATATAGTGTTAGTGATCATAAATTTTACAGACCCTTGGTACATGATTTTTGGGTAATGTGGTCGGTATTACGCCCATGCCGCTTTACTTTCCCAGAAAAAAATCCGGTACCCATTAAAGGATGGGTGAACCGGAAGCCGTCAGTTGGGATCAAACCCTACCTCTTGTCCTTTGTAGTCCAGTTCATAAACCATTGAGCTATCGCCGCTCCCTAATCACAAACATGATTTTAATCATTTACAAGTGCTAGAGTTGTCACAAGATGTGCAATTGCATAATGCTATTTTTATCCCTGTTCCCCAGTGTAACATTATTGATTGGGCGCTTGTATCTTTCAGTCATTTGTCACTTATCTCATGTTGTCACTTATCTCATGTTGTCACTTATCTCATGTCCTCAAAGGTTCAATTGATGTCTTACTAACAACCCATGAGAATTTAAGTCAAAAGAAGTTAAAAAAAACTTTGTTTCAGTTACCGTCAATTTTTACTATAAATAATTATAATGTTACCACAACTTCATGGTGTGCTTGAAGAAATTAAAAAATCAAAACATGATGGCTAATCAGGGGATACTGACAGGAACAATTAGGAATGTGCACACTGGTAATAACAATTGTCACAGTGCAAACTGTCCAATTCCACAAAAAAGACATGTATTATAAGGTGTCATTTTTATAATGTGATAGTAATCAAAGGTTAATTATCTGATTCCATTGCCACAGATAAAGGTTCAAAATAATCAGAAGTATTAACACTAGATTACGATCATCAAAATTACATCCTCAAAATACAGTCTTGAAATTTGACCGTTTGCTGTGGACAAACATTCCATCCCTACCCATACCTTCCTAATTACTTCCGGTGACCCCTGAGTGTTGGATTTGTTTCCTTTGATGTTGAATTTTTTTTCAAGTACATCGTAAAAAAAGTAAGATGGTATTGTAGAAAGAGGGCTATTTTTTTTTTTTATTATAAATTTCACAAATTTTCAAGAAATTCTTTTTTTTCTTTTTCTTACAATGGGAGAAATCTCCTCAGCTGTCAACAAGACATCAAACAACATTTATAACATGGGACAGACAGTGAACAACTCTTTGAGGGAGCTGAACATGCGGCTGGATTGACAGACTGACAGCTGCAGTGTGGATAGACAGCGAACAACACTTTGAGAGAGCTGAACATGTGGTTGGATTGACAGACTGACAGCTGCAGTGTGGATAGACAGCGAACAACACTTTGAGAGAGCTGAACATGCAGCTAGATTGACAGCTGCAGTGTGAACACTGTAACACCTCGGGCAGCCATGAGCCATGCATTCAAATTTCAGGCCATAAATCTAATGTAACGCAGGAAATAATTACAGTATTCTATTCAGGTGTCTCTGTTTGTGTGAACACACAGCAGTGTATCAAAAGTTCAAAGATAATCTTATTTTCCAAACTATAAATGTAATATTAAGTGGTAGTAATTTTTACTACAGTATTGTGAAGACCTGACCCACAGATAGGTATCATAATCTTGGGTTAACTAGAATTGTACCAGGTAATGACAATCTTGACAGGACTAAAGTAAAGTAAAGTAAAGAGTCCCATCACAGCAAGTGGCGTATAGGGAATATGGTGTTCATCATCATCATCGAGTGCCGTCTCCGCAATGAAGGTTGCCTACCAGGGAGCGCCATTCTGCTCTGTCTCTTGCTTTGATGGTGCAGGCTGTCATAGGCTGATTTGTCCATCTTTTGATGTTACTCGTCCATGTTAGTCTTGGTCTACCTCTGCCTATTTTACCTTGTATTTTCCCCTCCAGGATTACTTTTAGTAGTGGGTACAAATAATAATACATAAATATTATTATATGGGGAACTTCCGAGGCGATAATAGGGAATAATAGAACAAAGAAGTATGTGTTAGCACTCGGAAAAATTGACAGACAAACAACAATAGAAAAAAACGAAGAAGTTCTTCGTTTTTTTCTATTGTTGTTTGTCTGTCAATTTTTCCGAGTGCTAACACATACTTCTTTGCTCTATTATTCCTTACTTTTAGTAGGCTGTTGTGTCTTTTAACATGGCTCAAAAATCACATTTGTCTTGTTTGAATTGTGTTTAGTAGTTCTCTTTTCATGTTTAGTTGTTTTAAGACTTTGTCATTTGTTTTCTTTTCCTTCCATACAATTCTACCTATTCTTCTATATATCCACATTTCAAAGGCTTCAATTCTCTGTTCTGTTTTCTTGTCTTATGTCCATGTTTCTGTACCATATAGGAATAGTGAGAAGATATAACATTTTGCTATTCTTAGTTTTAGCCCTGGTGTTATTTGTTTTGATGTTAGAATGTTCTTCATGGCATTAAAATTACTTTTTGCCATTCCTATTCTTTTGTTTATTTCAGTTGTACATTTTCCATCACTGGTTATATTATGTCCAAGGTAGTTGTAGTTCTGAACTGTCTCCAGGTCTATTCCTTCAATTTTGATATCCATTTGTGGGTTTTGAGTATTTCCTTTGTTTATGATCATAGTTTTAGTCTTTTTGATATTCATATCTAGTCCATATTTTTTGCTTATCATGTTTATTTCATTAAGTAATTGTTGTAGATCTTTAGGATTTTCTGCTAGTAGTACAGTATCATCAGCATATCTTAGGTTATTGATTATCTTTCCATTAATTTGTAGGCCTGGCATCTCTATGATGTTTTTAAAGATTTGCTCAGTGTATAGATTGAACAAGCTTGACTTGACTTGACAATCATAGCTTTCATAGACCTTCGTCACATGAATTTTGGGGTAATGTGGTCGGTATTTGCCCAAGCCGCTTTACTTTCCCCGAAAAAATCTGGTACCCATTTAAGGCTGAGTGAAACCGAAAGCCGTCGATCATGATCGAACTCGCTCTTGTCCTTTTCTAGTACAGTTCACTAACCAGCCTACTAAGCTAAATATTATAGAAAAATGCAAACCATTCTCCAAGAACAAAGATCTGTGAACAGTATCAGTTATATACCATCAGAAGAAACAGATAATCAAATCAATTAGAAGACCACAAGCCCTAAATTTGGAAGCCTTTCATAATATGAATAGATGGGAACAAATTATTTTTATACGCCTCAGAACAAAGCAGAATTGACTCCACAGCCACATGTATAAAAAATTGAAGATCGGTACCACAACTACATGTACATGTGGACAGGTGCCCCAGACTGCTGAACACATACTTCAATGACTGTATTGAAAATAGTAGACTGAGGAAAATCCATTGGCCCATAGGTACAACACTACAGGCAAAACTATATGGGCCACTGCAAGAATTACAAGACTATCATTTGTGTGAATAGTCTATCTATCTATTGACCTTCCGAGCCGTAGCCGGCCCATAGGGCGTAGACCAAGATACTCCTTCTCTTATCTGAATTTTTGTTCTAGCAGTTTTCAATTCTTTTAAAGATATTTTATCAAATCTCGCCATTTCTCTCTGTTCTGTGCAAGCAGCTCTATCTCATTGAGGGAGCCGATTCCTGCTGCATTTGCCTCTCTCAGCAATGTTCTTCTCAGTGTCTCTCTGGGTCTTCCTCTTTTTCTCTTACCTGTTGTTTCCCACATGAGGGCTTGCTTTGCTATTCGGTTATTATCTCTTCTCGTCACATGTCCAACATATGACCATCATCTTTTCTTTATTACTGAAGATATTAGTGGTTGATTGGCGATTTCTCTAATTTCCTCCTTTGTTTTGAATTCGTTCCACGCTATACCAAGTATTTTCCTTAGACATTTATATTTTGAATGCGTTCAACTTTGTTTCTATATCTCTTGTTGTTTTCTAACTTTCACACACTTACATAAGGGTGAATAGTAGTGGCATCTGTTTTGCTATATCAAATATGTGAAATACGAACATTCACTGCTGCTGATCTTGAAAGAAGAATATAGGCTGTGTAGAAGAGATGGTATAGAAATAGCTTCCATATACCTTATATAGATCTTATCACCAATGATTAAGTGTGCAACAAAATCAACAATCCACAAGACTTACTGTCAATGATGAGAGAATGAAAATTAAAATGCTACAGACATTATACAAGATCTACAGACAATGCTAGGACCATTTTGCAGGGTGCAGTAGCAGATAAAAAAAGAAGACAGAACAGACAGAGAATGCAGTGGAAAGACAAAATCGGAGAATGCAAAGGATAAACCTTGGTCTTGTCTTAATGCCACAGGTTGATGCGAACGCAAGATGGTATATGGTGCATAATAATGACTTTCTTGAATTTCCAGCTTATAGTCATCATCATCATCAAGTACCAAGCCTGCTGGCGTAGGTGATCATGTCTCTCCACAACTTTCGATCACGACAGTTATTTATCATTTCTGTTGTTGACCTTCTGCCAAGCCATTCTCTTAAGCTGTCTATTAAGCCTATACTGGAGAAGTTTAAACTTGCCTTATTCTGAGACACACATAATAATGAACTTAGATAAGAAAAACTCATTTCTTATGAAAACTTGCAGTAAATCAACAAATCAGCCTCAGGACCCGGAGATGCATGGTGCCACAGGTTTGCATGAATAATTGTTGTGAACGACTTAGAGAAGCTTTGACTCTCTTCTTGCAGAGATTTAGGGTGAAACAGAGCTCAGGGCTGTACACCACCATTTAGCAACTGTACTGGGCAGGCACCCTTTATTTCTGCGTTCTACAGAATAACCTGGCACATAATACAAATTGAATAAAAAACATATGTTAAATTTAAAAAAAAAAAAAAAAAAAAACTTAGTACCTGGTCGAACCTATCAAACTCAGAAACTGACATTTTACTGTGCTGTCGATAAAGGAAAGGATGAAACTCTTCATACCTGTAAACAAAATTATGACGATAATTCAAGAACGTAGAGCAGAACAGTAAAATGCATCTTTAATAGACAGAAATATATATCAGTTAGTTGGTAGATCATCTTCATTACACATTGGACAACTCCATATATGCTCACATCCCATCCTCAGTATATTTCTCAACATGTAGTGACTGACAACCACAAATCTGTGTTCATTTGTGAGTCTTATTTGACTCCCTGCGTAGTGGTCTTGTGTGACATCAGCTCCTTTGATGTGATCATCATGGGGCTTTATTTTCTATACAACAATGACTACTTTAGTTCAGAATTTGAGGTTATTGTTCAAGGATTTTTCAAGGATGGGGGGGACAGTTTTAAACAAGTCACCATCGGTCATGTCCATTCCGGTAAAAAGTCAGTGACCTGCATATTTAAACATGATTATGAGAAAACTATGCATTGCACAGAGATTTAAAAATAACATCCGTAATAACTATATGGGTCACAATTCAATTAAATTTAAATGGTGTCTCTGCGATGGATAGTTATTTCCAGGCATTAATTCTTTTTTTCCAATAACACATTAGGAATACTAGATATTTAGGTTGGGAGTAACTATGCGCATGCGCCAAAATTATAGCTCAGCTGCTCTCTAAAAATGCCATTATAAATTATTACTAGTCTATTTTATATGTTATAAAAGGAAATCACAATTCAGAACCGGTACAATGCAATAGAGAAGATACAAAGCATTGATGAACAGTGGGAAATGCTAAAAGAATCAATGCAACAAACATCAAAAGAGTTCATACCACCAGTGAGGACAAATTCAAGAAAGAAATGGATGACAGATGACATTTTGCAGCTAATGGAAACAAGAAGAAAAAATAAAGAAAATAAAGATGAGTATAAGAGATTAAATAAAGGAATTGTAATAAAATGCAATGCAGCAAAAGAAGCATGGCTAAAAGAGAGATGCAAACAGATTGAAATGCAACAAAAAGAAGAATCTAAAGCTATATACAAACAAATTGAAGAATTAACCGGAAGAAAAACGTAATAAAAAACTGGATGTTTAAGATCAAAGAACTGTTGATTGAACAAGAAAGCATAGGGGAACGATGGCCAGAATACATTAAAGATCTTTATAATGATGAACGAACAGAAGTAAATATTAAGGTAATGGAGAAGGACCAGAAATACTCAGAGAAGAAGTGGAAGATGCCTTGCGCAATATGAAAGCAGGAAAAGCTCCTGGACCAGATAATATAACTAAAAAAGAGATTTAAGCCATGGGTGATTTTGGAATAGAAATAATTAAAAAAATTTGAATGATATCTACAACAGCGGATATATACCAGACGACCTGCTCAAATCAATATTCATAGCCCTACCAAAGAAATCTGGTGCGATTGAATGCGATGATTATCGCACAATAAGCCTAATGAGTCACATGACTAAGATATTACTAAGAATCATCATGCGAAGAGTGTGAAACAAAATCAGTCCAGAAATTAGCGATGAACAGTGTGGTTTTATTAGAGATAAAGGAACAAGCAATGCCATTTATATCATAAGATCTTTAGTAGAAAGAGCCATAGAGGTGAAAACAGATTTATACCTATGTTTCATAGATTATACCAAAGCATTTGACAAAGTAAAGCACCAAGAAATAATCAAAATTTTAGAAAGCATAAACGTAGACAGTAAAGATCTATGAATAATAAAGAACATGTACCTGCAACAAACAGCGGCCATAAGAACTGGAAACCAATTGGAAATGTTTCAAGAAATAAAACAGGGTGTTAGACAAGGTTGTGTGCTGTCACCAGTTTTGTTTTTATATTTATAGTGAGATTATTTTAAGATCCATAAGGGGCATGCCTGGAATAACAATTGGAGGTCATAATATAAATAATCTAAGGTATGCTGATGATACAGTATTAATCGCTAAGAGTGAAAATGAGTTACAATAAATGTTGGATATTATAGTGAAAGAAAGCAAAAATAAAGGACTCAGCCTTAATAGCAAAAAGACAGAAGTAATGGTAACAACAAAGAAAAAGACATCACCTCAGTGCAGAATAAAGACAAGTGGAACAATATTAAAACAGATAAATGAATTTAAATATTTGGGAACTTTGTTAACTCAGACGGAAGATGTACAAAAGAGGTGAGATGCAGTATGGCTCAGGCAAAAGCAGCTTTCCAGAAAATGAGGAAGATACTATGCAATCCATTTTTGACAATAGAAGCAAGAAAAAGAGTTCTTAAATGTTATGTAGAGCCAGTCTTAACATATAGATATATGGATGTGAACCATGGACAATAGGACAACAGACAAGAAAATCACTCGAGTCTGTGGAAATGTGGTTTTACAGAAGAATGTTGAGAATACCATGGACAGCTAAGAAGAGTAATGAAAATGTTCTGAAAGAGGTCAAAGCAAAAAGAGAGCTAATTTCCAATATTAG
Organism: Megaustenia siamemsis; assembly: GCA_032433765.1. Taxonomy (NCBI): domain Eukaryota; kingdom Metazoa; phylum Mollusca; class Gastropoda; order Stylommatophora; family Ariophantidae; genus Megaustenia; species Megaustenia siamemsis. Next base: position 57,365,957 of record JAVIAB010000124.1, read on the forward strand.
GAAGAAACAATCATCATTTTTTGTCCATGTAATGAGAAGAGAACTGGAATATATTATAACAACTGGAAAAATTGAGGAATGAAGAGATAGAGGGAAGCAAAGAGAGAAAATACCAGACAGCTTAAGAGAATGGCTTGGCAGTAAGTCAACAACAGAAATGATAAAGAACTGTCGAGATCGAAAGTTGTGGAGAGACATGATCACCTACGCCAGTAGGCCCGGTACTTGATGATGATGATGATGAAAAGCGAATAAGACACTAATATTTTATCAAACTACTGACTTATCATGATTGCTCCCTACCAACTATCTGTCAAGATGCCAAAGGCCATATAAAAGGGAAAGTTTTACGAGAATAACATAAAATTGTCAAATTAATATTATTAAGTTCTGTTAAGGTGCTTGCAGAAGACGTATAAAAAAAAAAATTTAGGAACTATATTTTACCAAGTTATAATGATCTTTGATCATCAGTACACTGCTCTGAACACAACTAAAAAATCGGTAACAAGGCTCCGTGTGATGCTCTTCCAGACTCAAGGTTATAGATTGACATTCATTGCCCAAATCACATACTCGTCCTGCTCCTTACAAACATGAACATGAGAAAATATCAGCCCAATCCATTGCTCGTTCGCTCTAAATAACAGCTAACATAATGAGTCTGTCTACTTGTTCACTCTAAACAACAGTTAACATAGCGAGTCTGTCTACTCATTCACTCTAAACAACAGCTAACATAGTGAGTCTGTCTACTCATTCACTCTAAACAACAGCTAACATAGCGAGTCTGTCTATTCATTCACTCTAAAAAACAACAGCTAACATAGTGAGTCTGTCTGCTCGTTCACTCTAAACAACAGCTAACCTAGTGAGTCAATCTGTTGTTAGCCTTGTCTATCTGCTTGATTTAAGCAGATAGACTTGGCTAATAATACTCATTCCAAGACTGAATGAGTATTATTACTTTTAGGAATTAAATACATTTTTATACCAAAACAAACGCCATCAAATCTGAACCAGCAAATTGCAAAATAATGTGTCCATTCATCATTTTGTATGGAGCAGAAATATGGACATTAAATTAAACAATACAAAAGGAAATGAAACCTCTTAAAATGAGGATTATTAACAGAATGGGAATTAAGTGGATGAAGAAAAGAACTTTTAATGAGTTTTGAAATAACTTAAATTTAAGTGAAAACCATTAATCAAACACAATCTGAGCAAGATAATACTAATTGAACATATACAATTTACATGATGGTATAAGGTAAAATGGTACATAAAGGATCTGACAAGTTGAAATAGTAAACAACTTACAGCCAAATCTCATCATCCTCTCCCGGCAGTGGGTTTGGTTTTTTGTCTTTCTTCTTGGTAATGTAGCCCTGTTAATTAGGTAACAAGTTATGAGAACCATTTTCTATAAAAAAAAAAATAATTTAACACAAACTACACATAATAGTAGCATAAAAAAAAAAGTAAAGTACCCCCATCACGCCAAGTGGCGTAAGGTAAATATGGTGTCAGTGACCCTATATTTACAGACCTTCAGCACATGATTTTTGGGGTAATGTGGTCAGTATTACGCCCGTGCTGCTTTACTTTCTCAGAAAAAAATCCGGTACCCATTTAAGGCTGGGTGAACCCGGAAGCCGTCGGTTGGGATCGAACCCTACCCCTTGTCCTTGGTAGTCCAGTTCACTAACCACTGAGCTATCGCGGCTCCCCAGTAATAGTAGCATAGCGCAGTAGAATTAAATCAGTCTCAAGAAGCAATGGCTTGAGTGTCCTTGTGAGGATAACAAGTCAAACTATATAAATTATATTTTCTTTTCTTTGAAATGGTTCAGCCTAAAAGCATGTTACTGAGTTAAAATATAAGAGAAACAGCACTACTAACTGTTAAGTATTAAACAGGTTCTCAAAAGTATTCATAAGCTAAATGTATGCATGTTGTCAAACACTTTCAACTGACAAAATATCTGTCAATTTTATATAACGTTTTAAAAATTCATTTATATTTTTTCTTATAATTCAATAAAATTAGTTTAAACATCCTATGAAATTAATTAATATTAATTTTTTTTTTTAATAATGAGACGGCCTCTGTGGTTAATTTTAGTATGTTTTGACCAGTCATGTTATTTTGTTAGCAAATGTATGTACCATTACGACGAGTATACGAATTGCATAAGATGAATAGACTTACTGTTTCAGCCTCTTTAGAACAACCAAAAGTAACCTTGATACTCTTTTAGCTGTCTATGGTATTTTCAATCTTCTGCAAAACCACATTTCTGTCACTTCCAAACATGTTCTTCTCTGTTTTCAAATTGTCAAGAATTCACTTCTATGAGTCAAGACTGACTACATAAAACCAAAGAACTCTTTTTCTTATCTCCGTGATCAAAGATGGTGTGCATAATAAATTTGAATTCTTTAGTACACAGCTTGTGTTTGAGCCTTTCTGCACTTCACCTCTACTGTACATACAATATGAAGCTAGCATTCTTCTTCTTTTCTCTTTTCACTGATACCGAAAAGGTGTCGTTAAAAAAAAACAAAATAAAGTGCTCCTGTCACGCCAAGTGGCGTATAGGGAATATGGTGTTAGTGACCATACATTTTACAGACCATCGGTACATGATTTTTGGGCTAATGTGGTCGGTATTATGTCCGTGCCACTTTACTTTCCCAGAAAAAAATCAGGTACCCGTTAAAGGCTGGGTGAACCCGGAAGCCATAGATTGGGATCGAACCCTACCTCTTGTCCTTTTGTAGTCCAGTTCACTAACCACTGAGCTACCGCGGCTCCCGAAAAGGTGTCGTGTTTATATCATTTGTCGTTCTTGAGCTGCTCGAACTGTCTGAATTAGTGATTTTCCTTTGTTGTTACATGTCTCTATCACTGCATCTATCCATCTTCTTCGAGGTCTTCCTCTTGGTCTTTTTCCATGCATTCTCGAGTAGGACACCCTTGATAGTGATTGGTGAGGATTCATTCTGACCAGGTGGCCCAACCATTTAGGATGTTGTTGCTCTATATATTCTTGGCAGGGTTTTATTCCTACCATTCCGTTCGAAATCACACACAAGAACACTTGAATTTCTTTTTACTACGGGCAATGAAATTCATTTATAATGTAAATTTGACTCCCATCGCAGAAAATGCATCGTGTCGCCAGCACAGTCACGCACCGGAAGAAGCTAACATTATTTCCTGGTATTTGAACTCTGTTTCAATAATGTCCCATTTATTTTAGTAAACATTGTGCATTAGAAGACAATTTTTTTTTCTTCTGCCACCACTATAATCATTTTCTTGAAATTATGTTTACTTTAAACAATTAATATATGATTAGACACAAAAATAATAAATGTACTGTTATTAGTTTATGTGGGTGTCTGTAAAGACAGCACAAATTAATGTCATTAAAAAATGTCACCTTGCTTGGTCCAGCCATGAACTTCTTTAGTAAATCTTCTGCCTCCTCAATGGCGCTCAACAATTTATCAAAGTCTGTAATTGAAAACAAAAAGGAATTATCAAAATTTAAATTAAATTTTAGCAGAAAAGTTTCATTACTTTGTTGTTGGGAAAATCAAATTAAGAAAACATATCAATTTTGAAACTAAAACTTTTTCTATTCTATCTATTGACCTTTCGAGCCGTAACCGGCCCATAGGGCGTAGACCAAGATACACCTTCTCCTATATGAATTTTTGTTCTAGCAGTTTTCTTTTAAAGATATTTTATCAAATCTCGCCATCTGTCTCTGTTCTGTGCAAGCAGTTCTATCTCATTGAGGGAGCCGATTCCTGCTGCTCTTGCCTCTCTCATCAATGTTCTTCAGTGTCTCCCTGGGTCTTCCTCTTTTTCTTTTACCTGTTGTTTCCCACATGAGGGCTTGCTTTGCTATTCGGTTATTATCTCTTTCTCATCACATGTCCAACATATGACTATCGTCTTTTCTTTATTACTGAAGATATTAGTGGTTGATTGGCGATTTCTCTAATTTCCTCGTTTGTTTTGAATTCGTTCCATTCTATACCAAGTATTTTCCTTAGACATTTATTTTCGAATGCGTTCAACTTTATTTCTATATCTCTTGTTGTTTTCCAGCTTTCACACGCATACGTAAGGTTGATAGTACATTTGATTTGAATAGCCTAAGTTTTGTGTTTGTGCTAATGAGTTTTGATTTCCACAACTTTTCAAGGCTTCTGAAAGACATTGCTGCTTTAGCCAGTCTGATTCTAATTTCTTTGCTCGTATCCCCTTCTCGATCAATGTGACTTCCAAGATAGATAAAGTGATCGATCTCTTCTACTGGTTTGTTTTCCATGTATATTTTGTCACTTGTTGGAATTAAACTTTTCATGACTTTAGTCTTTTCATGATTGACCTCAAGCCCAATTTTGCTGGCTATTGATGATAGTTCATTTGTGTTTTCCTGCATCGTTTTTATCTGACTGCTGATGAGAACTATGTCATCAGCAAAGTCGAGGTCCTCCAAATGGTCTCCTTGTATCCATTCGATGCCTTTATTACCAGTGCAGCATTTCTTCATTATGAAGTCCATAACAATTCCAAATAACAAGGGCGATAAAATACATCCTTGTTTAACCCCAGTTTCTATTGGGAAACATTCGCTCAGTCCTTCCTCTGTTCGAACTGCACATGTGTAACCATCATACATGTCTTTGATAATATTTATGATTTTTGATGGTAAACCATATTGCTTCAGAATTTTCCACAAAGAATCTCTATGAATACTATCAAATGCTTTTTTGAAGTCGATGAAGTTAAGTACAAAAGGTTTTTGCTTTTCAATGTGTTCCTCCAATATAAGTCGTAGAGTGAAAATGTGGTCAAGACAGCTTCTCCCTTTTCTAAACCCAGCCTGTTCTTCACGCATTACTGTATCTATTGAATCCTTTATTCTATTTAGGATGATTTTACAGAATAACTTTGAGGCAACTGACAAAGTGTCACGCCTCTCCAGTTGTTACAATCTCTAAGATTGCCCTTTTTGGGATCTTAACAATGATTCCTTTTTCCATTTATGAGGCGTCTTCTCTGTTTTCCAAATGATGTTGAACATTTTTTGGAGATGTATTAAATTATGGCTATCAATTGCCTTGAGGATCTCAGCTGTTAAACTTATCCTCTCCAGCAGCCTTGTTATTGGTCATTAGCTTTAAGGTGGTTTCTATTTCACTCAAAATTGATGGTTTCCGTTGTTTCCAAAATGGAGGAATTATTTTTCTCCGGCTTGGTATAGAACCGTTGATCAGAGGTTTAACAAGCCGCTATCGTAAAAACGATGTTGTTAATGAAACGTAGACCTGATACAGAATGTGTAAATTAGCAGTAGATAGTAGTGATAGTTTTTTCGGCCCTAAAACAACAACAAAAATAGGATTCTGGAATGTGCGAACAATGGCCGCTCCGACGAAACATGCACAGGTCGCGAGCGAGATGGACAGATACGATCTAGATATTTTAGGATTAAGCGAAATGCGCTGGCCTGGAACAGGTAGGAGATCTATTGATAATAAAATAGTAGTTTTTTCTGGAAGGGAAGATGGAAAACACCGTGAAGGAGTAGGCATAATGATGACAGACAAAGCTGCAAGAAGTTTATTAGAATGGGAACCGGTAAATAGCCGTCTGATACGAACACGATACAAAACAAAACATGGAAGACTTTCAATTATTCAATGTTATGCGCCTACTAACGAAGCTGATGATGAAGTTAAGGATGATTTTTATAACCAACTGCAACAACTTATAAACAAAATACCAAAACACGATCTTTTAATTGTAATGGGAGACTTCAACGCCAAAGTAGGACAAGATAACGCAGGAGTGGAACATGTGATGGGGAGAGAAGGCTGTAATACAACAAGTCAGAATGGAGAAAGATTAATAGAATTATGTTTAATAGAAAATTTAGTTATAGGTGGGACATTATTTCCACATAAAAATATCCACAAAACAACATGGATATCTCCTGATGATAGAACATCAAATCAAATTGACCACCTATGTATTAAACAACAATTCAGATCATCATTAATAGATGTAAGAGCATACAGAGGTGCTGATGTTAATAGTGACCACAACCTGTGCATTGGGAAAATAAGATTAAAATTTAGAAACCAACAGAAGAGGTCAATTACACATAAAATTGATAGTCATAAACTGAAAGATGAAGCAATAAAGGAAAAGTTTAACATAGAGCTAAGTAATTGTTATTCAGCACTTGGTGAAATAGACTTAGATATCAATGAAATGTGGGACTCACAGAGCAAAATACTAATGACAGCAGCAGAAGCAAGTGCTGGACTGAAGAAAATGGAAAAACGAGCTTGGATCTCAGACACCACATGGAAATACATCAAAGAAAGAAGAGAAGCGAAGAGAGCCATGACTAATGTAAAGACAGATCTTGGAAAGGTTCTGGCAAAAGCAACATACAAAGAATTAGACAACAAAGTGAAAAGTTCGGCAAGAAGAGATACAAGAGCTTATATAGACAACTTGGCAGAGAAAGCAGAGACAGCTGCAATTACAGGAGACAGCAGAACTCTTTATACTGTACAAAAGATGCTGACAAACACCTATACATCCAGTGGAACACCAATTCTAGACAAATCTGGATTAATGCTAACAACAAGCGCAGACATAAAAGCCCGTTGGGCGGAACACTTCAAAGAAATTCTTAACCGTCCACTACCTCACAGTTTAATAGATTTTGAAGCTGAAACACCAGCAGCAGAATTAGATGTAAATTTAGATGACTTCACCTTGAGTGAAATAGAAACCACCTTAAAGCTAATGACCAATAACAAGGCTGCTGGAGAGGATAAGTTAACAGCTGAGATCCTCAAGGCAATTGATAGCCATAATTTAATACATCTCCAAAAAATGTTCAACATCATTTGGAAAACAGAGAAGACGCCTCATAAATGGAAAAAAGGAATCATTGTTAAGATCCCAAAAAAGGGCAATCTTAGAGATTGTAACAATTGGAGAGGCGTGACACTTTTGTCAGTTGCCTCAAAATTATTCTGTAAAATCATCCTAAATAGAATAAAGGATTCAATAGATACAGTAATGCGTGAAGAACAGGCTGGGTTTAGAAAAGGGAGAAGCTGTCTTGACCACATTTTCACTCTACGACTTATATTGGAGGAACACATTGAAAAGCAAAAACCTTTTGTACTTAACTTCATCGACTTCAAAAAAGCATTTGATAGTATTCATAGAGATTCTTTGTGGAAAATTCTGAAGCAATATGGCTTACCATCAAAAATCATAAATATTATCAAAGACATGTATGATGGTTACACATGTGCAGTTCGAACAGAGGAAGGACTGAGCGAATGTTTCCCAATAGAAACTGGGGTTAAACAAGGATGTATTTTATCGCCCTTGTTATTTGGAATTGTTATGGACTTCATAATGAAGAAATGCTGCACTGGTAATAAAGGCATCGAATGGATACAAGGAGACCATTTGGAGGACCTGACTTTGCTGATGACATAGTTCTCATCAGCATCAGATAAAAACGATGCAGGAAAACACAAATGAACTATCATCAATAGCCAGCAAAATTGGGCTTGAGGTCAATCATGAAAAGACTAAAGTCATGAAAAGTTTAATTCCAACAAGTGACAAAATATACATGGAAAACAAACCAGTAGAAGAGATCGATCACTTATCTATCTTGGAAGTCACATTGATCGAGAAGGGGATACGAGCAAAGAAATTAGAATCAGACTGGCTAAAGCAGCAATGTCTTTCAGAAGCCTTGAAAAGTTGTGGAAATCAAAACTCATTAGCACAAACACAAAACTTAGGCTATTCAAATCAAATGTACTATCAACCCTTACGTATGCGTGTGAAAGCTGGAAAACAACAAGAGATATAGAAACAAAGTTGAACGCATTCGAAAATAAATGTCTAAGGAAAATACTTGGTATAGAATGGAACGAATTCAAAACAAACGAGGAAATTAGAGAAATCGCCAATCAACCACTAATATCTTCAGTAATAAAGAAAAGACGATGGTCATACGTTGGACATGTGATGAGAAGAGATAATAATCGAATAGCAAAGCAAGCCCTCATATGGGAAACAACAGGTAAAAGAAAAAGAGGAAGACCCAGGGAGACACTGAGAAGAACATTGATGAGAGAGGCAAGAGCAGCAGGAATCGGCTCCCTCAATGAGATAGAACTGCTTGCACAGAACAGAGACAGATGGCGAGATTTGATAAAATATCTTTAAAAGAAAACTGCTAGAACAAAAATTCATATAGGAGAAGGTGTATCTTGGTCTACGCCCTATGGGCCGGTTACGGCTCGAAAGGTCAATAGATAGATAGATAGAATTTACATCTAATTCTGCTGCTGGTGTTTCAGCTTCAAAATCTATTAAACTGTGAGGTAGTGGACGGTTAAGAATTTCTTTGAAGTGTTCCGCCCAACGGCTTTTATGTCTGCGCTTGTTAGCATTAATCCAGATTTGTCTAGAATTGGTGTTCCACTGGATGTATAGGTGTTTGTCAGCATCTTTTGTACAGTATAGAGAGTTCTGCTGTCTCCTGTAATTGCAGCTGTCTCTGCTTTCTCTGCCAAGTTGTCTATATAAGCTCTTGTATCTCTTCTTGCCGAACTTTTCACTTTGTTGTCTAATTCTTTGTATGTTGCTTTTGCCAGAACCTTTCCAAGATCTGTCTTTACATTAGTCATGGCTCTCTTTGCTTCTCTTCTTTCTTTGATGTATTTCCATGTGGTGTCTGAGATCCAAGCTCGTTTTTCCATTTTCTTCAGTCCGGCACTTGCTTCTGCTGCTGTCATTAGTACTTTGCTCTGTGAGTCCCACATTTCATTGATATCTAAGTCTATTTCGCCGAGTGCTGAATAACAATTACTTAGCTCTATGTTAAACTTTTCCTTTATGGCTTCATCTTTCAGTTTATGACTATCAATTTTATGTGTAGTTGATCTCTTCTGTTGGTTTCTAAATTTTAATCTTATTTTCCCAATGCACAAGTTGTGGTCACTATTAACATCAGCACCTCTGTAAGCTCTTACATCTATTAATGATGATCTGAATTGTTGTTTAATACATAGGTGGTTTTTCTATTACATTAGCTTTTTATGCAAAAAAACTTTAACGAAAAACAACAGTGTATAAAAGAGTGATGCAATAAATACCATAGGAGCCTAAGAATCTAATCCATGTAGTGAAACTGCAAACATATGTAACTACGTAGAGAGGTTAAGGGAAACTGAAGACTAGGAAAACAAAACCCCACAATGCGGGCTGAAAAGGTTCCATTCATACACGTAAAACAATGCAACTTGCTATGGAATTTAAGAAAATAATCATTTACACACAAACACAAACATATATATATATATATATACCTCAAAGGGACAGGGATACATTGATGCCACGAGGGTGAGGCAACCCCAATGAGCGATCAGACGTTGTTCCAGAGTGAGTCGACTGTAGTGATCAAAGGAGCATGATACTAGGCCAGTTACCAAGACACCAGTCTTACCTCGATGGCTCTTCGAGTTAAAGTGGTTGCTACAGGAGTGTCCGCTTCTCAGGTGATGTCATTTAAGTGTTCATGACACCTATCCCCGATATGTCGACCAGACTGACCGATGTAGGTCACTTGCATCGCTTACAAATGATGGCATAAATGATGTTCCGTAATGTGCAAGTGAACCCCTCTCTGATCTCGAAAGGACCATTGGGGAAGTGGACAGCATTGGTCTGGAGAACGTGGTCACAAGTATTGCATACTCGGCGGTTGCAGCGGATAGTGCCTCGATGGCTAAAGAGGGCCGCCGGAAGACGGCCCCTGACAAGAAAGTCTTGGAGGTTCCGGTCACGTCTAAATGCCACTAATGGCGATCAGGGAAGAGCAGACGGGTAGTAGGGTCAGATCGAAGAATAGGAAGGTAGCGGTGAATGGTCCTAATCACAGCGTAGTGGTGAGGGTGATAGGTGAGGGCGAGCACTACTCTATCTGAGGGGGATGAGTAGAGGGGGTAAGAGCAGACTGACGTGAAGTGTGGAGAACTCGACGCAGGGCAGGTTGAAGAGCTGATTCTGGATAGAGGCATCAGCAGAAGAAGTAAAGCAAGGTGGGCATTGTGAAGGAAATCTTCATTGTCTTGGCAAAGGCGATGAAGTCTGAGAAGCTGATAATAGGAAGAGAGTTCTTACAGGATGTTGGGTGAGAGGCCGTCTTCCGGCTGCCCTGTTTAGCCATCGAGGCACTATCCGCTGCAACCGCAGAGTATTCAATACTTTGACCACGTTCTCCAGACCGATACTGTCCACTTCCCAATGGTCCTTTCGAGATCAGAGAGGGATTCACTTGCACATCGCGGAACATCATTTATGCCATCATTTGTAAGCGATGCAAGTTGACCTACATCAGCCAATCTGGTCGACGTATCGGGGATAGGTGCCGTGAACACTTAAATGACATCACCCGAGAAGCAGACACTATTGTAGCAGCCCACTTTAACTCGAGGGGCCATCGAGGTAAGACTGATGTCTTGGTAACTGGCCTAGTATCATGCTCCTTTGATCACCACGCCGGCTCACTTCCCCCCACCCCCCTTCTCTGATTGTTTTCCCCGCCACACAGTTACTCTTGTCCTTCTAAACTTGCATGTTTCAGACAAATGTTACTTTCTAGACACATCCTTTAAACTCCAAGTCATTCTAATGCGTTCCAGCACGGAGGGCAGACTTGCTGTTTTAAGTTAAGTGCATTTTATGATACATTTTTCTCTTTTTTTTTTTATATTTTTCTCTTTTTCTATTTTATATATCTTGACACCCATCCTACCTCTCCTCATGTAGTATTCATTTCCCTCTTCCCTCTCCTTTCTTATTTCAACATCCTACTTTCCTCGCCCTCCACTTGATCATCTAACATGTAGTTATAGTAATTGTGCTTCACCGTTTGTTGTCGCTGTCCTTGTATTCTGAAGAAAGCCACAGGCCGAAATGTCATTATTGTTTTTGTTCCTTCCTTGTAAGGCTGTCACCATACTTTGGAGTGCAGGGTTTATGTTTAGAGTCTTCATGCCGTGTTTAAACACGTCTACAAATAAAGTTTTTGGGCGCCCCCTAGCCCTTTTGCCATCTGCCAGTTGTCTGTAGTATATATATATATATTTGGTATGCGGCCATCTTTCATACAGTGTACGTGGCCAAGCCAGCGTAACCTACATTGTTCAAGCAGCGTGTAGATGTTCGGAGGGCCTGTGCGAGTTATGACCTCCATGTTTGTCACTTTATCCTCCAGGGTGATACTAAGAATATGGCGCAGACAACGCATATGGAATACATTTAACCTTTTCTCCTGCTTTGCATAGATTGTCCAAGATTCCCTGCCATACAGGAGGATACTAATTATGTAGGCATAGTAAACTGCAGCCTTTGTTTTAATTGTCAGTTTGTTGTTTTGCCAGACACGCTAGAAAGACGGGCGAAGATGGTAGCAGCTTTACCAATGCGGGTGTCAATTTCTATATCTAAAGATAGTTTGTCGTTGATGATGGACCACAGTAGTTATACTGCCACATGATATCAAATTTATATTTGTCGATAGAGATTACAGGTGTTGATTCGATCTTGACCGAGTATGTTAGTTTCTACAAACTTATTGTTAGACTGAAGTCTCTGCAGGCATGCGAAAAGTGATGTACCATGCTCTGGAGTTCTTCCTGACTTTGCGTGACAAGTGCAATGTCATCAGCAAATAACAGTCTCTAATATGGATATGTCTGATTCTGGGTTTGCATTGTGCCGATGTTCCAGCAACCCAAACGTAGGTTGAGTTTCTTGGTTGTTGATTTCACTTGTGTGGCAGGTGTGGATGGTAACATGTTACACCAAAATGGTGATTCTGGAGTGTCCTCTCCAGGACGTGAGCTTGGGCGAAAAGAAAGAGACAAGTTGTTGCCCATGCAACAGTATATTCTTCTTCTCTCCACACAAGCCAAGCAATCCAAAGGTCTACAGGGCAAGAATAGTTTGGTGCCAACTGCTCTGCAGGAGTTGCCAGAACAATGTTAAATCAACACTGAACTGCCTTAGACTTAGGCTAACGGTCGCATCTACCTGGGGAGGAGGTTAGGGCGCCTGCGATTCACCAGCAAAAACGTCATATGACATTTGATAGAAATAACTGCCCTACGCAACTAATTCACACCCACCCTTCGTAATCACCACTTGACTTCGTTTTGCGGAACGTGGCAGGTTATTCTATATTCGCAGCACACCTCTATATCTAGAGGTCGACCACTGTTCTACTAGTGGACACGTTTAGAAGAAGGTCAAGTCACCTACCCCTAGGCTCTCTCTCCACAGGTGAATTCAATGTTTACATTATTGAAGATGGGTCACATACATGAGTCTGCAATGAATGAAAAAAGCCATCCAATCTATATCAAAGAAATTATATATAATATAAGTATCATATATGTATCATATATGTATATATGATATAGCTTATGTATTATCCTGATTGCACATTGGCCACATCCATAAATGCTCAGATCTCCTCCTCAGTGCGTAGAGACTGAAGACTCCAGTTCTGTGTTGATTTGTTATCCTTCTGTGTCTCCTAACATAGCACTTAATTCTGGATCTCCAATTTTGAGACCTGATGTTTGTGTATTCTGAACATGGTTATAGATTCATGATTTTTGATTGAATCATTCGCTTGCCCTCTATCTCCCTGAAGATATTCTAAATGTCAGCTCTGTACATTACACATCTACCATCCACAGCAGTCAACTTGTTCATTTCCTTTTAAGCCTGAGTGTGCAGGGATCAAAATGAAACAGATCCTAATCAGTTTTGAGTTCTTTAGTGGCTCTAAAAACAGCCTTCATGCCCACCCCCCTTCGATTTTCCTGAGCATGCTTATCACGTCACTCAGAAAACATAATGAGTTGTGTTTCTAGCCAGGCCATTGCTTTAATTACTGCCATGATTTCTATGGTCAAACTACTTGTAGTTATTGTGAAAGTACAGCTCTTCCCTTGACCTTAGATGTGAATGCCAATGATCCCTGGTTGTGCAACAACAAATCCATCAATGTAGATGAACATATAGTATACAAACGATATACTCTTTCATTTTGTGTGTGTGCATGCTATTACTTCTATCTTTTTTATATTTTAGTTTGGTTGATAGGTTATTCTATTTGCACATGGGACAAACCCAAAAGTGCTCAGATATTTTTCCGAAGTATATCACTCAAAGTGTAGTGGCATTTTGTTGGTTTACAAGCCTTCTTTGGATTAGTTGCATTTCTGCCTGACATCTCCCACCCTGACATGATATTCGTGAAGTCTGTTCATGGTTGCAGATTCAGGATCATATGCTCATATGTAATCTATGTAGAGTTAAGACAGGCAATTTCTGGTGCTTACCCGCATCCAAGAAGAAATCTTTTCCAAATCTGACATTTTCAGGAATCCAGCCCCAAGCAAAACATGCTCAATTATGGCTGGACCATAATCTGGTATTTGAAAGTATTAAAAAAAAACAAATTAATCAAATATTTTATAATGTTGAAGTAAAAATAGCTTAAACAGATTAATTAAAATAGAATAGAACTATTATCCAATTTCACTTTCACTACTCATTGCCATTCACATTCTCATTGTGTGCTATTTATCTGTTAAGATTCCCACTCAAATTTTTATATATAATTGGAAGTCACTAGAGAAAAACATAACTGAACACAATTTAAACACAACAATCTGTGAAAGTTTATGACATATTACAAATATTGTCTTTGTTTTCTATTTGCACAACTGAAAGCTGTTGCTGCAAAACTTGTTAGAACCTGCAAATATCTTACCCAAGTTTGGTATAAGCACCTTCTTCAAGACATCACCATCCTTGCAAGTTTTCATAAGCTCCAAAATTCTAGAAGAAAAAATACACATCTAGATTGAACAATAAACCCAGATTAAATATAAAATAATGAATTTGTGGTACTGCTTTCTATAAAGGATATTAATAGTATACTCCTGAACAAATGACAATTAACCCTCTGAGGACCAAGGATACATGAGTCCCAAATAAAATCTTCATCGTGTGCATGAACCAACATTATTTACATATTTTTTTTTAGCAAATATGTAATTCAAACAATTTTGTAAATAATTTTATTACTTGAAACCCAACACAAATGTCATCTGTCAAGAGAAATATTCATGGTAAAAGCCTACGTTTCAGAGCATTGCATATTCAAACTTTTTCATAAGTGTTTTCTTCACAGAATATATTTGTTATATGTTTGTGGTGTAATATTTTCAATTGAAGGTAAGTAAATTATAGTTTTATTATGTTTGCAATAGAATCTTGTAATGACATTTCATAGAAGAGAATACAATCTTCATCCCAACATTGTGCTTTTCAATGCCAGTCCTGGATCCTAGATGCAAGAACAATATGAAAATAACCTCTACAGAGATGAAATGTGTTAGACAAATGACAGGAAACAGTCTGAGAGATAAGATCAGAAATGAAGACTGAGAAAAAAGCTAGGAATAACCCCGCCATAGAATATACAAAGAAACAACAGATAAAATGGTTTGGCCACGTGACAAGGTGGTGTAATCAAACACAACACAACGAACCCTCATTAAACGTTGCGAGAATACCAGACCCAAGGGCCAACCACGAAAAAATGGATCGATGAATATTAGAAGCACTAGGAAACATAACAGCAGCAGAGGCGAACAGAAGAGCAAAAAACCACAAATTATATCTCCCCTCGACGCTGAAAAGCAAATGAGGAAGGAAAGAAGAGAAGAGAGCAAAAGTGTAAAGGGGCACTGGTTTCCCTGTGGGCATCAAGGGGTACATGGTAAAGAAAATTACAAGTACTTGTAATCAGTGTGTTTGTATCCACTTTTGTATTCTATTTGTTATTTTTTATCATTACAAGCAGGTCAAGAAAAGAGTGTAAGCAGTTTAAACTGAAAAATATGAAATTTTGAAGTGATTAGTAACAGAAAATAATGATAATGAAGACTATTTATCTATCTATTGTCCTTTCGAGCCGAAGACGGCACATAGGGCAGAACTACAAATCTCAAAAACAAACCTTGCGTGCCAAAATGGCACATATTGCAGAGATCACTGCTTCTAAATCTATGGTTCTGTTTCCATAACAATGCTTTTTACAACGACAGCTTGTCAAGCCATCGATCAACCTCCTTAGCCGCCTCTTACGACATGCCTGGAAAGTCACAGTGTGACTATTCTTTACTTCCCACATATGAGACCCCGGTAACACACGGGAGACGCAATGAAGACTAACCAGATAGAAATAACGATAATTATGACAGTGCATATAAAATCAGGCATGTAATGGATCATCTAAACAGTTCTTTTCAAAAATGAACTGTTGAAAAGATTACAGTAAAGTTCTCTGAAATTGTCATAAAGTACAACAAAAACATCAGCTGTGTTGACCTTATGGACAGCACAAGGTGTGCTATGAATTGGATGGTAAATCAACGATAAGTACTACCTTCGTCTATTTTTCTATATTCTGATATAGTTGTGACTAATACCTATATCATTTACACAAAACTTCAGAAAGAAAAGTTTTTGGGCCAATCCACTATATTGCCTCCAGTACGTCACATGAATAACACCTGCTCTACAAGCAATGTCCACCTTTGTTAAACAAATACGGAAATTGCTTCGCTGAATGCCATAACTTTAAAACTTATTTAAAAAAAAAAAAAAAAGAGTAAAGTAGGCCCGCCACACCAAGTGGCATATAGGGAATATGGTGTTAGTGACCATAAATTTTACAGACCTTCGGCACTTGATTTTTGGTGTAATGTGGTCGATATTACGCCCATGCCACTTTACTTTCCCCGAAAAAAAATCTGGTACCTATTAAAGGCTGGGTGAAACGGAAGCCATCGTTGGGATCGAACCCTACCTCTTGTCCTTTGTAGTCCAGTTCATGTTATGCTATGTTGAGAGTTATGTAGCTGATAAATGTAAGTCATTTTAATTGATTTGCATCCCTTGACGACCACAGGGACACATATGTGGTCATAAAATTCTATAAAACCAACACATTTTTTTCATGTAATAATGTTGTTTTATCTTGAACAGACACCAAATAAGATCATTTTAATGGCTAAAAACTTAGTATTACTTCTAAATCCTTAAGGTCCTGAAAGAGTTAATAATAATAATAAATCATCTATAACAATGCAACAAGAATGGTAGAAATATAAACATACACTGTTGATCAAATAAATAACATTATGACGAGTTTTAACTATCATATATGTCTCTTCATATGCCATTATAAACGTATACAAAAGAACAATACTATATTCATATTTTGCATATTATTATCAATGTAATAACAGTGTCATTGATAAGAATATTTTTTTATTTTCAAAGACTCCATCGACTGTCGCTTCAAACTGTGCCCATAACTTCTCTACCAAAAAAGATTACATCTCAGGTAAGAATTATAAGGTCAACATTCAATAATCAAGATAATCTTGTTCATCATTTTATTATCTTCCTCTTGCCCAAATGAATCCAGTAACACGTGATATATACTAGGCTGAGACAGGAAAATAAAATCACTCAAATTTAAAATCATCCTCAAGACCTCATCATCATTCTCTGTAGCAGACTCAATTACAAAACATGTCATCTTATTGTAAAACAACACATCCACTCTGTCTCTCCCTAAAGTCATAATTACTACCAGAATCTGTTTTACATTGCAGCTTTAACAATAATATGACTTGTAAATAATGTAATATTCACCGACTGGAAACACCCTAGATTACAAGACTGTAGTAAAATTTACCGTATTCAGACATTAACCCCCTCCGTGTACCGTCTTAATTACCACTTTTAGTGACACTTGAGAGTTATTTTGTTTCCACTGTAACTGAATTTTTTTTTCATTTTTGTTGTTGAGATCATAAGATATATCATTCAATGTGAAAAAAAAAATGGTAATTTTCAAGAAATTGGCTGTTTTTCCTTTTTTTTTGCGGTGACAGTGGCAGACATCGAACAACCGTTAATGGCTCTGGAAACACAGCAAATAACGCTATGTGGCTGCCGAATATGCTGACAGACTTACAGCAACCGTACAGATAAACGTTTTAACATGTCAAGTCCATGAGGTGAAACTCAGGTCATAAATCAACACGAGCAAGGAAATTTTAGTCCCATATTTTGCCTAGTGTGAACACACGGCTGTGTGTCAAAAGTTCAGAGAACTACTATTTTTAGAGCACCTAATGTTACAATTAAGTGGTAATCATTTTTACTACGGTCTCGTATCTGGGAGACAGGTATTGTAACAGACAGGTATTGTAATCTAGGGCTAAAAAAAAAAAACAGCACACAAAATAGTATAAATATAATTATATACTTATTTACTTTCTTGTGTCTCTTTAATGGTGAAATATTGAGATTTTAAAAACTTTTTGACCGACCCTCATAAATTCTAGAACAGACTGAATAAAATAATTCTAAACCGTTCCCGTGTTGGTGGTTGGTGAGTTTTGCTGCAGTCTACAGGATACTTCTCTCTGACTGCAAACTTGACATCCTGTGTTGTGTCTGTTCGGTCGGAGCAGTGTCAAGATAGTGTACTCATAGTCAGTGAGTACCATGTTGCCCTAAAGAAGATAATATAGATTCATCAGTTCTTGGATTTTAATTCTATTTAATTAACAGTAATTTAAAAAATAAATAAATAGAAAATATTTTTTAAAAGCGCAATGTTGTCAAATTTAAACTATTGAAAAACACATAAGTCATCTTCTTTCTTTCTTCATTTACCTTTCAGCACCAGTGGGAGATACAGTTTATGATGTTTTTGCTCTTCTGTTGGCTTATCCGCCATTATGTTTCCTATTCTTTTTAATGTTCTATCAATTTATCTTTTTCATTGTCAGCCCTTTGGTCTGGTGTTCTGATAAACTGTTACGGCTTGTGTGTCACATTTTGATATTTCTGTCTTATTACACAAACAAACCATTTTATATGTTGTTCCTTTATGTATTCAATGGTTATTCCCAGCTTTTTTCTTAGTTCTTCATTACAGACCTATCTCAGGCTGTTTCCTTTCATGCATTTAATACATTTAATTTTAGTGGTAGCATTTTTCTTAAAGTCATCCATTTACAATATTTTTTATGTAATTAAAATAATTTAATTAAATCATTTGCTCTGATACCTCAATAACTGCATGTAATAATCTTGGGATGTAAACTTTCTGATTAGCTGTTTTAAGAATGTGCTGTAATCTTAAACAGCTTACTCCCAGTCTCATGTACATATTGTACAGTAAACTTCTGTGGAAAGCATGTCAATTGAACTTATTACAGTACGAGGTCTTCCAGATTGTGTACATCACAGGCAGGACCACGTGTTTCAAACTTATCACTAATGCATAAAATCGCAAGGCATGTTGGATGTTCTGTTCTTAACTCACGCTTCCATTGTCTTTGAACTTAACAGCATTTTCAAATTTGAAATACCACTTTAAATGGCTTAATATTTATCAAATGACATCTGTTCCTCTGTCATTTTTTTTTACAGTTGTACACATCACATTTACAATCGTAAACATTGTTTTCTTGTTGCTATAATCATGCGAGTAATGACATCTTTTAAGAAAGCATCACACTACAAAATACTGGAATAATTCAATCCAATTTATTGTGTATACACTTTTTTGGTGGACTCTGTTTATACATATGGACAGTGTCAATAAAATAACTAAGACTGTGTAAAGTAGTATTGTTGTTTTGATTTATTGTGTATATTTCATAATTGTGTGAAATTTGAAAATAATTGGAATAGTTGCTATATGTGATTTTAAAAAAATGATGGGTATATTTACTGTTAAAACACTATGCTGATTTTCTTATGTCATGTTCATTATCATCCCTCATAACCCTGTAGAGCAGAAGTGATCTTGATTCTTGTGTTTTTTTTAGCCATCTCTAAGAATAACAATTCACATAAAATTCATAACTTTTATCATAATTGACTTACAGACATGATGAGGTATCACTGGATTCTGGCTTTCAAGAGTTATTTATCTTTTGTGTTAAAATTTTTTTTAAACTATTTTGAAATTGTTATCTAAGTACCAACATGTACAACAGGGATCATAATAATAACAACAGCCTACTCTCTGTTCAAGCATGAAAAATTAAGACTAACATTATTTTTTACTGCCCTCATATTTAATATCTAAAAAGAGCGAGAGAGAGATGGAATTGGAGAGACAGTAAATTAAAGATATTGCACTGAGTTAAAGCAAACTTACTCGGTCATAAGCTCTAGTATAACATGATAAGCTGCTTCACCGGAGCCAAACTGGAGATCCACAATCCTATCAATCCCTATCTGGGTGACACTTTCCAGGCGACGACCTTTCAAGTGTTTCCTCAACTGGAAAAAATGTGTTTTAAAATTGACTTTAACAAACAAGTGCTTTTTTTAAGAAAAAAAACTACTGCAAAAATGTTTCTATTTATCAATACAAAAACAAATATGTGTAACATGATCTCAATGCGTTGTCTGATAAACTAAATTAATCTATCTAAAAATGTGATATCTGTAACCAAATTCAGCATGCAATTTGATTGTATGACCATTTTCTCACTATCATGAAAAAACTAATTTAAATTCATATGTTCTTTTGATCAAGGAGAATAATATAATCCAGAAATTGTAAAAAGGAAGAAGCATAAAAGAAGAGGCAAAAAACAGTACTAAAGAAAAGACGCTATCTGGTTTTTGCTGACTCTTAAGCATTTGCAGATGATTGAGTGGAGACTGCAGATATTACTGCTAGAAGTTATTCTTTTAGCTTATTAGATCATAACAGCTTTAAATAAAACCAGCAATCAGCATGATTTTAGTCAACTACATTTTTCTTGTCCTTTGTAAAGAAAAATATTACTGTAAATGATCTTGCCACTAATTTCTCTTTTTTTTGCGTGTGTCACCGAACTCTCTCCAGTACACCCAACCTGTTCAACGGCTTATTCCACTGTGATTTATCAGGAGTTTTACAGTCTTGTCAATAAGAACTCATCTTGAAATTCAAGCTCAATGTGTGCCTTGCAGAATCCAATTAACTCTCTGATAGGGACATTTTTCTATTTTGGCTTAGTTAAAAGTGATGGTTTTGGGGGAAAATAGAAACTGCAAAGGCAAAGAAAACTTCAAGTAAGAACTATTTTAATTATATCTTAATATAACATTTCATGATTTATCTCTAAAGAAATAAGATTAAGCTACTCCAAACAATACAAATTAAAATTTTCAACTCCAATGTCAAGTCAGTCCTTTTGTAAGGCTGCGAAACATGGAGAACAACAAAAATGACAATCATGAAGATACAGAGTTTTCATTAATGGATGCTTACGCAGAATAAAAGGATGGAAATGGCAGGACAAAATCACTAACATAGAATTAGGAAATGTACCAG
Organism: Megaustenia siamemsis; assembly: GCA_032433765.1. NCBI lineage: Eukaryota > Metazoa > Mollusca > Gastropoda > Stylommatophora > Ariophantidae > Megaustenia > Megaustenia siamemsis. The sequence goes on from JAVIAB010000124.1 coordinate 57,386,548, forward strand.
TCAAACACCAGTGGATAAAGAGATACAGCGAAGACGATGGTGCTGGATAGGACACACACGACAGAAGCCAACTGAGAGTATTATTCAACAGGCCCTTTTTTGGAATCCCAGGGAAAAAGACAAAGAGGAAGACCAAGGAATTTTTGGAGAAGACAGATAGAAGCAGAGATGAAGATGATGGGGAAGACATGGAATGATCTTAAAAGAATGGCAAAAAACAGAACGACTTGGAAAGTGTTTGTTGAAGACCTATGCTCCACTGGAACTAAAAAGGTAGAAGAGAGAGAGAGAAGAGACTCCAAACAAGAAATCTTGGTGGCTGAGTGTTAGTGCAAATACCAGCGACTAGCTATGGTAAATTTGTTTCAGACTGATATGGTTTCTGAGTTCACTGAGCCTTGGAAAATGGGTACCAGACACTTTTTTTCTGGGAAAATTGGACAGCATAATGTGATACCAACCACAACACCCATAATATGCTAGTGGTAATTTAAAAAATAGACACTCATACTACAATCGTGATTCTTTTTAAGGCATGGAACATCAAAATTACAATGATCGACAGCATGTAAATATATACAGTATCAGAAAAACAATATCAAAGTTGTAGTGATATATACAATAACAATTGCAGCTCTGCATGATTAAAAGTAAAAAAATAGTGATATTTTATTTAACTGATATTTGATAATATTCTTATAGACATGAGGCTGATGATGATATAAAACTCTTTAGCTGTAAGCAAGCCATTCTAGACAGTTGATGATTAGCATGATTCTCATGCTAAGGTTGCCGTGTTCCTCAGTTGTGTTGCTGTCCTATAGAGTATACTGACTAGGGTAGGATGCTTTGGATAGAGCTGGCATTGCAGATCAGATAAACTGGGCAGTGTTGTAATAGATGTTCAACTGTTTAATTATGTCTGTGGTCCCAGCAGTTTTTGTTCTTGTAAGAGTCAAGTTTGTTTATGTGTTTGTTCACAGGAGCATGAATAGTAGGCGTGCCACAGAGTATTGTTTTGTTTGACTGAGATCCAAGAAAGAGATCTTGCATTGCTTAATTTGTTTCAGAAGTTTGAAATAATACATTTAAAATCATTAATACAAAATAATTATTATTTCATAAATCAACTAATATAAAGTTCAACAGGCCTTCATTGAAATCCAGATGGAGCAGGATTTTTTGGCCAATCAAATTCAGTACTGTGCAGTCGGATTCCAGATTCCAAAAGAATGACTGTTTTCTCCTCTGATCTGTAATAGTATGAAATATTATTGAATTCATGATAAATGAACAAATATAGTAAAAAAATACACATTTAAATACATTTATAATAATTGTTTGTAAATAAAACAAAATGTTTTTTACAGTCTGTCCTTTATATAAAACTTTTACATTTTTTTTTAAACAACTGTTTTAGTTATTCCTTCTCAGTTTGAAATTTAGCATGAACACATGTCACATGTAAATGAACTAAATCAACTTATGAAAGTTTGCTTGTAGAAAATGTGCATCGAATACATGGATGATTGTCACAGAAAAATTACTTACTTTCCCACTCTAATGAGATACGTTTTATTGTCAATGTCATAAACATTGATAACTCGCATATCCAGGAATCTGAAAAATAGAATTCACAGCTATTTCTATAGTTTACAGTGATTATGACCAACAGCTATTTCTATAGTTTACAGTGATTATGACCAACAGCTATTTCTATAGTTTACAGTGATTATGACCACAGCTATTTCTATAGTTTACAGTGATTATGACCAACAGCTACTTAACTTTCAACTACAATATTAGATTTTTAAAAAGTAATTTTTAATTGAAAAGGTTCCTCAGTTTTCACATATTTTATGCTTTGTATTTTTATTTGCTGCAATTAAAGATTAAACCACACACTTTTAAAAACATTATCCTAGACAGACAGAGCAGAATGACACTCCATGGTAGCCAACCTTCGTTGCGGAGATGAAAATCACTCGATGATGATGAATAATAATGTTTTATCTTAAACAGACACCAAATAAGATCATTTTAATGGCTAAAAACTTAGTATTACTTCTAAATCCTTAAGGTCCTGAAAGAGTTAATAATAATAATAATAATAAATCATCTATAACAATGCAGCAAGAATGGTAGAAATAAAAATACACTGTTGATCAAATTAAGAACATTGAAGCTGATTTTATAAGCATATTATGTTCTCAATTTTTATATAAGAATTTATACTGTATTTACATGTTTTACAGCATCAATTTAATCTTTTTTCGTATCAAATTAAACAAAATCCTCCAGGCCCCTTTTAATACCACAGTTCAATGAATGTCCACATAATTGGCAAACAGGTTTTAATTCTTTCAGCAGCTTAATTTCCTAAAATATAAATGATGCACAAAAGCAAGACAGACATTGTCATTGAACACACAGAGAAGAGAAAGCTGAAAAGGTCCAAGAATATGTGGAGAAGAAAAATTGTGAAAACCCCCAAAATATTAAAAGTTAGAGAAAATGACCATTAATAATTATGAATGGAGAGAACATATTAAAGGGTAAACAAAATTATTTTAAAATCATGACTGAAAAAAAAAACACTAACCAGCACACTATGTTGCAACTATGCTGGGCATGTGGCCTTCATTCTCCATTCCCAAATAACCCCTCCCTCCCCAAAAAGATAACTGTTTTCATGACAGTTTTATTTTATTTTGTTTTTTGTTTGTTTGTTTTATTTACAAATATTTTTCTTAGAAATTGTGAGAAAAAGAGAGATTGATGCAAAAGAGAAACAGTAAGCCCGTTCTTTTGCATTCACGGTGTATTTACAGATTCTATTGACCCCTCATCTAATAACTTTTCAACTTTCTAATGAAGCCAACCAAAAAATGGTAATTTTAATAAGATTGCAGATATTCTGATACTTTTCAGCAATTTTGGAAAGGGAATCCTGGACTTACATTTGATAGTATAAATAGTAGCATAACTCATAATTTATTGGTGAAACATTGGTCCAATGTAATAAAAAAAAATCTTATCATATAAACTCGAGTCAGTGACCCCGAGTGTAGTTTTATTGTGCCAGAAATAGATTTGTCACCATTTCTGTAATCAAAAAAGTATTTCTGAAGTACCTTCTCTTACTACAAAACAGAAAACCTTTGCCAACCAAGTGACTACTTCCCTCACTCTTCTTCCTTTCAACTCCCTGTGGAGCATAGGCCATTCTACTTCTTGCCATAGGGGGAGTATAAGCGCCTGCGACCTGCGGTCGCAATAGCAGGGGCCGTCAGCTGGCCAAGACCTAGCAGTTCTACCTCCTCATGGTCTCCCCCGGTAACAATCTGCGTCAAAACAGACTGGCTAACAGAAGCTAGAATCGACGTGTTCCCTGTAGTGGTGGCTGTTACTGATTGAGGACCCAGTATTGCAGTACCTCTGGGCTGGACTAGTAGTTTCCCAGCGTAGCCTGGGACAGACGACCTCCAACCTCCAGTAAGAGCCGGGAATGTCAAGAAAGCCATTACGACCCACCACATTCTATGAGTCAAAGGGCAAACATGCTCGTATCAACTCGTGACAATCCATCAACAACTTCTTGCCATTTTTTCAAGATCATTCAATGTCTTCCCCATCATCTTCATCTCTGCTTCTACCTGTCTTCTCTAACAATATCTTTGGTCTTCCTCTTTGTCTCTTTCTTTAAGGATTCCAAAAAAAGGGCCACTTGTATAATATTCTCAGTTGGCTTCCACAGTGTGTCATATCCAGCTCCATTGTACCTCTTTGACCCCTGGTATTTGACCGGTACATTTCCATAATTGTTAGTGATTTTATGCTATATCCATTTTTTAATTCTGCGCAGGCATCTATTAATGTATTTTCATGATTGTCATGTTTTGTGTTCTCTATGTTTCACAGTCATATATTACAACTGATTTAACATTGGAGTTAAAATTTTTTGGGGGGTATTTTTTAGAATTCCTCCACATCAGGACAAAAACTGAGGAAAGTTGGAACACTTTGTTACAACTGGCAAAATACAGGGAAAGAGAGATCACAGATGAAAAAGATAGAAAATTTTATATAGCTTGGTGTCATGGCATGAAGAACAGTCAACAATAGAATTGATACGGTGCAATGTGGATAGAAGATTGTGAAAGGGCATGATCGCCTGCGCCAACTGGTATGGCACATGATAATCATCATCGTATTATGACTCCATTCTAGGGTATCAGTATACTGTTCTGTTGCAATTATATAACATAAAGAAACAATGATTCATTGTATATGTATTTTTTCCATTATTAAAGTCTCAGGATCTAGCTATGAGATGAATCCGAAAGAATATAGTAGTGAAAACTAGAAATCTGGTTAATTTTATTTTCTTTTTGGGTGGGTGGGGTGGCATACTAATACCTAATGAAATATAATCATATAGTATATAGGTCCTTGGAAGTCATGATAGCTGAGTGGTTAGTGAACTGGACTACAAAGGACAAGAGGACGGGTTCGATCCTGATCAATAGCTTCCGAGTTCACCTAGCCTTAAATGGGTACTGGATTTTTCTGGGAAAGTAAAGTGGCACGGCGTAATACCGACCACATTACCCGAAAATCATGTGCTGAAGGTCTGTAAAAATTATGGTCACTAACACTATATTCCTATACGCCACTTGGTGTGACAGGGCTCTTTACTTTATATTATAGGTCCTTGCCTTGTGATCCACATCAGTTATCTTATTACCTACTCTACTTTCATCAAGCTAATTAAACAAACTTTAAACTTTATACAAAACAAAACATTAAATTATTTATTTTTATTACTGACTTAGTCACTATACTATCGACTATATTAGTATAATTATTCTCAAGTCAATCTGACTCTGACTATTTAAAAGATATTTACATGTAAAATGATTTTAAATTAAACTATTAATTGTATTACTATTACTATTAGTATTAGAATGTAATTGTTATATATATTATATAATACAAAAATACATTTTATTTTATACTAATAATATGCTTAAAATAAAACATGACATGATCTGATGATTATTACTACTACTATTATTTTATATTATTATTATTTGAAATCTTAAAAAAGTTTAAAATTAATTTTATTAATAAAGATTACTTATAAACTATTTACTATTTTACTGACTTTAAACTTTAACTTTACACTTTATACTTTATAATATAATAAATATTATTTTAAATATATACTAGTAAAGTAAAAGTGTAAAAGTAAATTACTTATACTACTACTAAATACCTTTTTAATTCCTGGATAATGACAACTATATCTACAGTGCTGAAACGACCTTTCATTTTATAACGTAGTAGCATTAATTTAGACAAGAAGAATAGTTTCAGAGTACAGTTTGTTTATCAGAGTTGTGTAGTGTACTAACTGTACTTGCTATAAAACAAGGCCATTTCGCTTGCTGTCATCAACCAGAATCTTTTGCACTAGAGTGATGTTCCCTGGTTGTTGCAAATAATGTGAAAACGTTTATTAAAGTAATATTTAGTATTATTATGTAGAAATGTATTTCAGCTCTTGTTTTTCTTTACGTATGTATAAACTGACGTTAAAGCTAAAATATTTACGGATTATCATATAACTAAAATGTAAATGAAAACGAAAAAAAAAACGAAATTTAGATTAACTTATACAATATCTTAGAGTAAACTTGTTATGCAGATGTCAGGATGGCCCGATGGTCTAAGGCGCCAGACTCAAGGGAAACCTTCCCATCAGTGATGGGGTGAGTGTTCTGGTCCACGAATGTGGGCGTGGGTTCAAATCCCACTTCTGACAATATTTTTTTTTTTTCTTCAAACTGTTATTTTATTCTAATCATCATCAAGTACCGTGCCTACTAGCGTAGGTGATCATGTCTCTCCACAATTTTCGATCTCGGCAGCTATTTATCATTTCTGTTGTTGGCCTGCCAAGCCATTCTCTTAAAAGTTAAGCTGTCTGTTATTTTTTCTCTTTGCTTCCCTCTATCTCTTCGTCCCTCAATTTTTCCAGTTGTTACAATATATTACAGTTATTTTCTTCTCATTACATGGCCAAAAAATGACGATTGTCTCTTCCTAATATTGGGAAATTAGTTCTCTTTTGCTTTGACCATTATTCTAATAATTTGTATAAAAATGAATGCATATAAATCCTGGTACAAAGCAGATAGTATTAATAATGTAGAGGCAAATGATGAAAATAGGGTTAGTGACTGTCGAGCTAAATATTCTAATAATTAAATATGTACATAAAATGTTCGACCCAAAAGTTATACACAACTTAAGTAGTTAACACTATCAAAAGTCATTTTTAAAATTACCGTTAAATCTTTTGATTAAGCAAACAACAATTTCTAACGCTGGTTGCAGACAATGGATATAAAGTCAAATATTTATTATTTAAGAGCTTTGGAATGTTGTTGTTGTTGCGTTCGCCAGCTTTAATCTCTGACAAAGTCCCTAGAGACTAGGAACTGAATTTTGCGTGTTAATCCATTTTTCCCTGGCAGCCGTGTGCACAGGGGTCCCTCGCCGCACAGGCAGATAACTCCGACTTCGGAAGTGCTCATGTTTTTTTTCCGTCGATGAGTAACTGACGTTTCAGCCGGGCCTCGCTGCTGAGATCAGGGGTGGTTGCCGCAGACAGAAATCATAAATTAAAATCCCAACCGGTGTAGCCGAAATTTGAACCCACAACCTCTCTGTCTCGATGTTTGCGTCTAGCCTCGAGACCAACCAGTCCCCCGTGGACTTGGAATATGGGGAAACTGCAACAAGGAACATACCCTCAATGGTTCCTGCCGCCTATCCACCATATACCGGAAGTTCACGTCCTACTGAAAATGATGATCGTCATATTTTTTAAAAAATGTATAGCGCTTGATGATGTTAGGCCATCGTTGTTGACTCAAATTCCGAACATATAAACAAACAGTTAATCGTCAGATTATCCCCGTCGCACATCAAACAACAGACCGTAAGATTAGTGTACGGCCGTCTAGGAATTTACCATGAACCGTTACGGTGACGTAGCACACACAACGATGACGTAGCACACACAACAATGTCGCACGCACAGTAATGACGCGCTCTTTAGAATCCTGATTACTCTAGTGAATGCAGCCTATGACGAACAAAACACGGTGCAAATCCCCTAAAGAGATAAAACTACGGCTGACGAAGCATTTCACATTAATGAGTAACATGTAAATAACTTGCGTCAAGCAATTCCAACAACGGTCACAACAGCACCAATGGACGTAAAGCGCAGATCAAGTCTAGACGGTGGAAGGTCGCATTCACAACACTTGATTTGAATGAAAGAAATTAACATGTCTAAGCATTTCTGAGACCTTGAATATTTTGAGTTGCCTTTCAACAGATGTATAGGTAACTGAAATGTATTCAATGGAATCCAGAGGAGAGAAATTAGTGGGAGAAAGAAGCAATTTTGAGGAGACACAGACCTTTGCACAAACGGCCATGACGTCTCGAAAAATCATTTGGATTGGGCCAATGACGAGTGTAGGAAACATACACCAGCGCATGCTCAGAGGGGAAGTCAAACAACATCTAATGCTACTGTCACACAGTATTTACACAGAGTGGATTACAGAAAAACTAGCCATCGGTGAAACGGATAGAAATTATCTAACCAGCGAACTACTGGAGACATGAATAAAAGTGCACACCATCTGCATAAATTGAGTACAGCCTTTGTTCTATTTCATTTTAGCTTAGTTGAAAATCATTGCACAACGGACATGTCTATATTGCCAAAAATCCCGTCTCAACACGCTCTCCATAATGAAAACACACACGGCCACACACCAGCGAAAGCATTGATATTGAAGATGGCTTCAGCACAGATGCGCGAACATCCAGGCGCCGGCGAAGATCTTGTTCCCAAAAATCTCCTTAGTCGTCTCTTACAACATGCTTGGCAGGCGACAGTCGCATTATTCTTTACTTCCCTCACCGTGGTCAGGGCCACGGCAGCCACGCGGGCGACAAGCTCGGGCAACATTCAGCAAAGAAAGTACAACCTGATGATGGTACCAATATGTTTATGGTTATGGAAGGCCCCGGTATCACTGCAAACGAATTAAAATCCATAATTACTCAACCGCCCGTGCCAGTGGAATCATCCGAATCAATATCTCATCTCCCAACAAAGAAAGGTAACTTTAGTCCCATCGTAGCAGTCTCAGCACACGCCAAAATACATAAGGCGAAACCGCGCAGAAAGTGAACACAGCCAACTGTTCCCTGTCATATGATATCATCATTCATCGTAAACAATTGGAATATCAAAACATGATAAAACGGATGAGATACACAGCTCACGGTGTGCACAGAGCACTTAACTCAGTAGCTCCTGCAACAAGGAACACTTGGAGGACTTGGAATATGAAACTGCAACAAGGAACACTTTTCATGCATAGCCTTCATTTGTCCCCGCCACCTATCCACAATATACCGGAAGTTCACGTCCTCTTGAAAATTATGATCGTCGTATTTAAAAAAAA